>CM035124.1:101663075-102263075 GCA_020205555.1 Panax stipuleanatus | reverse complement strand
CTAAATATTTGTAATATATTATTTTTTTGTAATAAACTCCTTTTGAGAGGTATATCCATCTAGAAAAAACTTCACCAAAAGTTATTTACAAAACGATATTATTAAGCTATTAATTATATTTATAGAAAATATTTATATCATGATGGAAACATTACTAAGAGTAGACACATCAATTAATTAGAAAATTAATACTAACATGGCAAAATATTGACATAACTAAAAGCTCACCCAACTCACCCCTTTAAGCGACGGACCGGGCGACGGTTTAGTCCGTCGCTATATATACAACCGTCATCTTAGCTTTTAGCGACGGACAACATATAGACGACGGTTGTATATATAGCGACGGACGAACCGTCGCCCGGTCCGTCGCTAAAGGGGGGTGAGTTGGGCGAGCTTTTAGTTGGGTGAGCCTAAGATTCGTATCATATATATATATATATATATATATATATATATATTACAATTTTGCCCTCATTGTTAACAATTTTCTATCTTTTAGCCTGCGGATGAGAATTTTTTTTTATTCCAGGCGAGAGCCCAGATATATCCCAACCACCATTAGGGGTGTAAACGGATATATACGGATACGAATACAGTAGTATTCGTATCCGTTTATTTATGGATAACGTTAAATCGAATACGGATAATATCCGCTTTTTTTCGAATACGAATAATATTTGCTTTTTTCGAATACGGATGAGGACGGATACGAATTTTTCGGTTACCATTTACAGTCCTAACTATAACTAGAATAAAAAAAATAATGAGTTTTAAAATATAATTTATTAATGATTGAATGTTAATTAATTAATTTATAATAAATATTTAAATATAATAATCAATGTTCTAAATTATAATTCAAATAAGTTTTCATCATTTTTGAAATCCTAAATTTTAAAATAAATATTCTACTTATTAATGTTTAGATGTCCATTAATTAGTAGATGTCCATTTTATATGTGTGGAGTAATACTGTAGTGTGTATAAATATTTATAATTTATAATTATATTCAAAAGTTTACATTGAATATTTAATTATTTTTTCTTAAATACTTGATTAAAACTGTAATAATATGTTTATGGGGACTTTTATTTATAATTTATCCTCAATACATAGATTAAAATTTACATAGTTATAAAAAGTTCATTTTATTTCATTATATTTATGGAGAGTGCGAGTTATAATGTATATGTGACAACTGACAACTAGTTAATCTAACTTGATCCAAAATTTACTTTGGACTTACTTTAAATATTTGGACTTCTAATTTCTAAATAATTGGGCAAATGAAAGTGATAAATACTCCCTCCATCCAAAAATTCATAAATGTTAATTAATTATTCAACCCCTTCTAGATTAATTCTAAATTAATTTGGACTTAACATATTTTAACAATAAAATTATATTGTTCATTGTTCCCGCTTCCCAGCATTGCAAGTAAGTTTTGAAAGTAAAAAATTTATAACAAGCTAATAGTTATAGTTTTGTTCTTCTAGTATATAATTTTCTTGTTAAGCGATACATTTTAGATATTTTAACTTTATAATAGTAAAAATCCATTAACTATACTTAAATCAATTTATTGATATTATAATAAAAATGTTATTTCTTACTTTTTATAAGTGAAATGATATATTTTTAATATAATTTTCGTATGATAGTGAAAATTAACTAATTATTATATAAAGAAGACCACTTTAAAAAAATTATTTTGCTTATTATATACTCCCTCCGTCCCAAAATAATTGCTCAATTTTGACTTTTTTTTAGTCAATTTGACTTTTTTTAAAATTAATAATTAAGTATGTATAAATATATTTTTAACATTATAAAAATTGGTATTAGTAATAAATTGAATATATTTTTTTTTGTTATAACCTCTGTACCTATATTCTGTAAAAATGGTACGAAAAATAGTTTTAAAAAATAGTCAATTTGACTTTAAAAAGTCAAAACTAAACAGTTATTTTGGGACGGAAGGAGTAATATATATATATATATATATATGAGTTATTTGAATACGAATTCCGGATACAGATCCGAATCCGAATATCCGCTATTTACCGGATATATTTACGGTAAGATGTTAAACGAATACGAATACGCCTATATCCGTATTCGTATCCGTTTATTTACGGATACCTTTAAACCGAATACAGATATATCCGTTTTTTTTCGAATACGAATAATATTCATTTTTTTAATACGGATGCGGACGAATACGAATTTTTCGATTACCATTAACCACCATAACTTCCGCTATACAGCCTTATACACAAATTCTTGTCTTCTAAAATTCATATCCTCTTAACTCTATAGCTGCTACCACATGATAGTAAATTAACCACAAATACTTGCAGTTGCAACGGCCTGTATTCCATCTACCTTATTGGACATATTTTTATTTGGAGAATTCTAGCGGGACATGAAATAGGCAAAATTGTTAATAATAAGGGTAAAATTATCAAAAAAGAATACAATCATCATATGCCCATCTTCATTGCCCTATTAACATCAATTCACATTTTTTGCCCATGTATTCACATTAATTTAATTTACAAACTATGTCGCATTATATATATAAATTCTATGTATAGTAAATCATCAACTAGTAACATGCATCATTTTATTAACAAGTTTTCCTAAGAAGTCTTTGGTAGCAATAATCATATATTTTCTTTTAAACCACAAGGGCTCAAAAATTTATTATGCTTTATCTCAAATTTCTAACAATTATATTTAAACACCGACGATGTACCATTTTCTCTTCACCTAAAGTCAAGTGGGCAATTTTTTCCCATATCTCATCTCGAGGGTTATTTCGCCCCTTTTCATAAACGAGAAGTTGAATAGCTTTGGCTCACAAGAGTTGATTTCGGCGATACCAGCAAAACCTAGAGAGGTCTCTTCCTCAAGCATGTCTCGCCGTGTTTCCATGCAACTGTGTAGATCTCAAATTTCCTTCATCCTGCAATTGGGATAAAAAACATAGTATAAAGTTTCATGCAAGCGAAAGTGTCACTATCTAAACTAAGAATGTGACTAGCATATCTAATAGACTGACCTGCAATCCGTAACTGAAATTTGATGGTCTAAATTCCAATGGCCCCTACAAAAATACAAGTAAAAGTACGGATATTTTATCATCTGACATATCAACATTGAACAATAAAATCTAAAATATTTTCGCTGTCAAAGTGCATTGTAATGTACAAATTAGTAAAATACTACACCAATCCATGCAAGCTTTGTTGAGCCCCAAAGAAACTATCATGGTTCGATGCTAATGAATTTAATTGTCCCTACACAGAAAACCAAGTTGAAAATTATAAACATGCTGAATAATAAATATCTAAATATTAGGTTTAAAGACTTCAGTTTCGCAAGCAAAGGCTGTCCTTCAGTGATGAATCCACCTGCTAAGAGAATGATTTTCACTCACCAGTCCTTGCATACTCTGTTGGTTAACATAGTAACCATCCTGTGGCGGCTCCATCAAGTTCAATTGTATCTGCAACCAAAACATATTAATACCATAATAATTTTAAATCCATCTTTGAAAGTGACAAATAATTTTAGCCCGGTGTTATTTATAATGGAGCCATTTAAAATCTAGTACAAGATAGTTGAAGGTTGTAGAACACCATACCAGTCCCTGCACGTTATGCTGAGACCCATAATAGCTATTGAGGGTCATCCCGTCTGAATTTAAATTTTCCTACGAGCAAGATCAATCAATTAAGAAAATACGATTACTTAACTATAGAAGCCCCAAGGAAGATTTTTTAAAAAAACACAAAAAGAAAAAAGAAAAAAAAGTTATGTATAATATATCCAATCCTTTTAAACAAAATTTATGGCCAAGTACAAAAACTATTTTTCACATCTTACATTATTTAAACAGACAACGCCAGGTGTTAAAAAGACAAAATGTCCCCAACTTAGAAGAATATTGCAGTCTTCCATACTTGATCGAAAAGTACCGATGGTAGTAGTAAGAGAAGTTCTGGTAAAAGTATATCTGGATAACAGTACAACATACCATTTGCTGCAAGCTCTCTTGAGACTCAACCACCATAGTTTCTGGCTCTGATTGTACCTGAAATACGAACAATTTTTGTTTAATTTTTTGTTAATCATTTATAGTGACATAAATAGTTGCGTTAGTCAAAAATAAAAACTCACTAACCTTTCTTTTCCTATATGTGCTTTTTCGTTTCTTACTAGTTTCAGTGGCAAGAATTCCCTGATTCTCTTCCTCCACATCGCGAAGACAAAGAGTAGTGCTGCTAGATTCTGCAGCACTTTTATTATTAACATTCACGCAGGTCTTTAGAGCTTCTACTAGTGCCCGAAATGCAATATTGTAACTCTCTTCAGATAAAGACCCTTCTTCACCCAATTCAATAGCATGTTTACACAAATCATTATATTGGTGCACCCTACTCTGCATCCGTTCTGTAACTTCGGTTCCTTCTACCATTGATTGCTTGCTCTTCGCATCTTTTGTCCACCTCTTTACAATGTAGTGAGATGGAATGCTTGAAAGACCACAAATTTGGAGAACAATCATAGCATGTCTACAGAGAAAACCTTTGTATTCAAATAAAAGGCATGAACAGAAAACCTCCGACTTTGCCTCGTTCCACATTACCATAAAGATTTCACTTTTTTCGCAGTCATCTACAGTAAATGTTATATTTGTACCATCTTCAATTTCTTTTTTAGGATGGCACCCAACTACACCCAAAACCTCAACTTGGAACTTCTTGAATATTGTATGCGTATATACTGTTGACATCTGTTTTTCCCAAGGTGAAGGAGACTTTAAAGCGGGCTGTTTGTGCCATGTATCAAAGTCAGATATGGCTTCCTCTTCATACCTGTTTTGCAGGATTGTCCCATATTGTCTAACAAACTCCTTTAGAGTAATTTTCTTGTGAATGTACTTATCAAAGTAAGAGTTCATACTTTCAGATCGCTGAGCTGTGGACATTCCAGCCAAAAAAGTATCCCTCATATATTTCGGCACCCACCTCTTACGATCTTCATACAATGAATGAATCCATTCACTCTCTTGAAGTTCAAATCTGCTAACCATTTTCCACCACCTCATATCAAATTGTTCATCTGTCAATGACTTATAAATGCACTTCTTGAATTTCCCCATAAAATTTTCATTTTCTTTGATTACATGAGCAAGACTCTCAGGAATCCTTTCCAACACGTGCCAAAGAGAAAAGCAATGACGTGAAGTTGGGAAAACTTCCTCAGCGGCAGCAGTCAGTGATTTGTCTTGATCAGTGATTATTACATTGGGAGCTTTCCCACCCATTGCTCTAAGCCATGTCTTCATTAACCAAACAAATGTTGCTTTGGACTCATCCGCAAGCAGTGCACATCCAAGCAACATAGGCTGAAAATGATGGTTCACCCCTACAAAAGGAGCAAATGGCATTTTTTCATTGCTTTTGATATAACTGGTATCAAAAGAAACAACATCGCTGAAATTGCCATAATCATTCCTACTTTTGGCATCAACCCATAACAAGTTTCTTAGACGCTGATCTTCATTCAAGTCAATTGCATAGAAAAAGTAAGGATTCTCTTTCTGGATATGCATGAAGTACTCCAGCATAAGTTGTGCATCTCCCTCTTCTAAAGCCAAGCAACGGCCTTTATCACACTGGTAATTCAATTCATTCCTAAGAAAACCATCATTACGATAACTGCCAGATTGTCTGGACATCTGAACATACATTTTTCTTGTTCGTTCACTAACAGCATGAAGAATATCAATATTACTCTTTTCAGCTAATTTCACATTCCTATGAACTCTAAAATGATATGCTAGTGCTGGTAAAAGTTCATGATTATGTTCTTTTACAAATTCATGAACATACCATTTTCCATCTCCCTTTCTTTTCACATGCATGCTGGCTTTGCAGTCTGTCTTCTTTACACATGGACGTCTACTGCTGCCACTATCTGACTCTGGTGTGAGTCCATATCTGGAACATGCAAATTTAGCATCAATAAATTCTTTAGATTTCTTTGAACGCCGGCTATTTTTAATTGAGGTGGTGAATCCCATAGACTTTGCGTATTCCTGATAATATGAATATGCTACCTCGTGTGATTCAAATTCAATACCATCATGCGGTTCAAAATCAGTATCCCCTTCAAGCCCTATAATGTCCCTCTTTGGAGAATTAACAACCCCTTCATCCCTATTACACACTTCATCTACAACATCAACCATATTTATACTCACTTCATCACCACTACGCATGATGTCTCCACAATTCACCAGATCACCAAACACATTTTTGTTTCTCTCTTCCTAAATCATGTTCCTGAACTGTGAAAGATCTATTTGCATATGAAAATGTAGTTCTCCAAAGTAAATCATCTATACAGTACCTGCAATGGAAAAGTTAAAGTAAATGTTCATAAGAAACAAAAATCATAGCCTCTCAAGTTTTATAGTTGATCACTTGCTTTTAGTTATATCCTTTTTAAGCTTGCTCTACAGTGCTCCGATGTATGTAGAAACAAAGATGGACTAATGAAGATGGAGGGGGTTTCGCAAGGAGGAAGCTTGAGCTGAATTCATTATATTTGATGCTGCTTGATTGTCTAAAGTGGGAAGTCTGGTTCTTGATGCCTACATCATTAACCAACACATGAATTGCTCTATTTGGTTGCATGCTTAAGGAAGCGTTCTGTGAGTAGAAATGGAGGGCCATCTAACTGGGGGCTTATGCCAAACAGAGGCATAACCAGGAAATTGAGTGGGAAGGGGCCGAAAGTTGAATAGTCATGGATTCGTGTAAACAGGTACACAAAAATCTTATTCCCTCTCTCAGATATTTGGTACTATAAAAGAAGAAGAAATGTAGAGTAGAGCAATGTATAAAACTTATCTTCTGAACCCAAAATAAAGTTCAAATCCATTCCAAGCAGTAAAACCTAGGAAGCAGGGGTGCACCAAACCCCTGCCACACTGCGCACCGGGTGCTTCGGGGGTGCGGCTGTGGTGCGTACGGGGTGTGGCTTTTGTCGTATCCCCGTATGTATTTTGGTCCAAGGGTGTGTGGGGGTGCGTGGGGATGGGGAGAAAGGGGTGCGGAGGTGTCATACTTGGTAATTATGAGGAAGAAAAAAAAGGGGGAGAAAGGAAATCGATTCTCGAACTAGGGCAAAAGATCGACTTACCTTTTTGGAGTGAGACGATTGAGAAAGGGCGAGGGAGAGGGAGAGGCAGATCGGTGGCAACGCAGCAGGTACTTTCTTCTTCCCTCTTTCTTCTTCTCTGTTTCGTTTCGTTTCGTTTCGTTCTCTCTTTCTTTTTCTCTGTCTCGTTTTCTTCTTCTCTCTTTTTTTTTCAGTGTTTCGTTTTCTTCTTTTCTCTCTGATGTCTATTTTGTTTTCCCTGTTTCGTTTTTTTCCCTCATTTTCTTCTTTTGTGGGTTGAGGGATGGGTTGAGCGGTGCACTGATAATATCTTTTGGGGGTAGTACCATATTATCTTTGCACTGCATAATATCTTTTAAAAATTAGAAGATTGATATGCCATATTGTTTTTTTTTCCTTTTCCGGTTTTTATTTTACTGAATACGTCACAATAATGATAAATTAAATTAAATGTGACTGTTTGGCTGGAAATTTATTAAATTAAATTAAATGTGGTTAGAAATTTACTAAATTAAATTAAATGTGGTTGGAAATTTACTAAAGATCTACATTTCACACTTATATCCCTTGTCTAATGAGGCTAAGGGGGTGTTTGTTTAGAAGTTAATGCGTCTGAATGAGTCAAGATTTGAGGGAATAAGCCATTTAGACTGTTTGTTTGTAAATTTTAAAATTTGAATGAGATTGAATACATCTGATCGATTCTTTTAAAACAATTTCGCTGAATGGACTGAATAGATCTAAGTACCATTTTTTACCCAAATAACCCTCGCTCCTCTCTTCTGTACAAGCTTTGATCGTTCTTAGATCCACAATTTCTTCTTCGATTCGGCAGATCTGACTTTAATTTTGATTTAATCATTCGAAATTTGCTTTCTATTTCATTTGATCTCACTCCAATTTCAGTCATATTCTTCTTCCTCATATTGTATTATGTGCATACATGTAGAGAGAACGGAGCAATGTTCTAAAAGACGCTAGGCGGGAGGTAGGAGGTCGGGGGCCTAGGCTAGATTTTTTATTTTAAGCTAATTTTAATATTTTATCTTACATTTATCCAAACAAAACAATAATATAAAGCAAAATAATCTATAATAAAGATAATAAAGGTTTTTGCTTAAAATTGAAACACATATCCATATTACAATGTCAAAGTTAAAACACAAATATGCAATTGTTCAAAATTCAAACATATATTTAATGTATTAGTTTTATTCATAAATAAGATTACTATTAAATAATAAAATTTCAAATTTTAAAAACTCAATTCAATATTAAAACTTAAGAAACTAAACATAAATTTAAGAATTATATTGAATTAAACTAAATATTATAAATTTATCATCATTTATATAATTTGAAGTTGGTACAAGTTCAAAAAATTACAACTATAATAAAATTATTCATTTTGACTTGATCTTGTTCACTTCATGTCGTGATTTGATTTGCTACAACCTTCATTATGAATATGGTAAATCATTAGAAAAATAAATATATCAAGATCTGGTTTGGGTAGTTATTAAAATTTTAAAAAAATCTCTCCACCTAGGCCCTGCCTAGCCCGCCTATGCCTCGCCTAATTTTTTGGAGGAATTTTTTCCCCACTTGATTGACAGCGGGGAAATTGTGGTAACAAAGCCTGACCAACCCCATATCCAAGACCATCCTCTCCCACGGCACAAAGAGGAAAATGTCAACACGATCAGTACCTCAAATGGAGAAGGATCTAAGTACCTCCGCTACGCTGGGGAACCAAGTCAATCCAATCTCAGCAGCCCAGAGAGTTGGGAAACTTTTGAGAAGCGATTCCTGATGGAGCAAGATATCAAGTCTCTCAAGGAACAAATCGAGCAGTTGGCTGAACTGGTCGTCTACCAGCATCAACTCACCAGGAAGGTGCTGAAGCAAATTTATCAATCTATTGGCAGTCATTCTCCTCCGACGAAAATCAATTCCATTCCAAATAGGTATCATTGCTAGTTGCACGAACAACCAATGGTAAAAAATGAGTATACCCAAGAAGGTAGAAAATTCCTGTTTCAAAGCAATTTCACCAACCTGAACCAGTTAATGGAAGAAATCCTCCAAATGATGATCAACGAGGGGATGGTTGCAGATCTATTACCCCCATTAAACCCTCAATCCAGAAAATTCAAACCTGACCAAATATGTCAGTACTATTCTAACTCTCCCGGCCAGGATACGAAAGAATGCTGGGCACTTCGTAACCTAATTCAAGACCTGATTGAGAAAGGTGACCTAATCAGAAGAGATCAAATCCTCGACTTGGTAGATAAAGATAGCCTCTGGATCCCCAATGCATGGTACCAGGACACAGTGGCTGTTGTATCCTGCGATAAGGAATCAATCCTCACACCCCTGATACTGACAAGGAAAGGGATCCAAGAAGTCCAAAATCCTGTGAAGGTGGCTGCACCTCAGCCTCTAATCTTGCCCTTCAGACCTCAATAGCCAATCATCAGTCTAAAGAAGGTCCCGTGGAACTACGGGGACATTGAAAGCTCTACTTCAAACAACATTTGTGACACCCCCAAATCCGGGTACTTCAATTCCACGAGATTTGGTGTTCATTGTACAAATATCATCTATTTATCTACCCATAATAAATGCAAACCATGCAATAAGTAAAAATAAATCCTCCCCTTATGGGGTTACAACATCAGAAAAATAAATACATCAATCCCAGGTCATACTAACCTTAAATCTCAAATGCGGAAACATAAACAATAAATAAGTCTTACACAACTGAATACAAGTCTGAAACATAACATATAAAATAAACAACAAGTCTTCATCACTTATTGACTTTGCCCTTGCCTTTGCTAGTAGAAGGCTCGTCGGACCTTTCGTTCTTAACTGCAATGTTATTATTACGTAAGAGTGAGCACGATTGCCCACAAGTATAATAATATGACAACAATATAATAACATGTGAGTGAATCAAAGACATCTGAATAAAGAAACTCAACTTTTGACTTTAGAATAAATAACAAGAATCAAAAGAACATCTGAGGGTCATAAGACCTCGAACTATGTCCTAGGTTGTAAAGTGTTAAACTTCAAACCTTTAACAGTCATAAGACTATGGACTCTACTTCTCGTACTTATGGGGATCAGCCCTTAGTACCATACTGTGCACAATATCTCAACGCTAAAGCGTAAATAATCCCCTTTACAGGGTTGTTCATCTCAGTTTTGACATCAGAGTCCGCATCAAAGGAAGTTTGGTTTGGATAAGCTCAATAAAGATTATAGAATTTAGAACGTATATCAACTATGGACTAGTCGAATCAATAAGGGTTCACTAGTCCTACAAGGTTCAGCAATAAACCATGCTCAAATCGAAAACGCCTTGGACAGCTTGGGTTCGTCATGGATGGGGAGTTGAGTCAAGACTTAGTCTTGCAGTCACTCCCTGAGACCTTCTCGCAGTTTGTGGTTAATTTTCACATGAATAAGCTAGATGTCAGCTTACCTGAGCTGCTTAACATGCTGAAAACTGCAGAAGGTCACTTGGCATTAGGCATCTCTCAGGCATATAAACTCATGTAATCTGACGCCTTTCTATTTTCTCATTGGGGAGGATTGCCTTGCAGCCCGTTGCCAGCAGCTTTCGATCGTATTCTACAGGTGTTTTACACTACACCCTCTGAAGCCTCTGATTAATAAGGTCACCATATGGAACGCGAGTCTTATAACATACTTTCTGTAGTTTGGTGATGCTAACGGCATACAATCCCCAGTTTCCTTTGGCGGTTTTGGCAGCTTGACCCGGCACCTTGATAGATTAACAACTGGTATGCAGTTTTACTATAGTAATTAATAAATACATGTTGTTTTGTAAACTGATGTGTGCCGTTGCCAATTATTATGGATTAATGGCACAAAGTTCCATTGATTTTTGCAATAGCACTAGAATATAGATCTTTAACACTAACAATCGCACGCTTGCTATGTTTCTTATCCGCTGCTTATTGGATCTACTACTCAGGATTCTGATGTTAAAAACTAATTGGTGTATACTTTCTTCGATTGCCATGGATTCACCAAAAAAAATAAAATAATGGACATAATATTGAAATGTGATAATGAAATAGCCATTGTAGTTTCATGTCAAATGCTATTCAAGACAGTCTTTAAACTTACCTTGCTTGAAATTTCTACAAAGAGGCTTAAGAGTAATTCCAGTTTTCTTCTTTACGTGAGAATGAAGGGATATATGAAGCAATCAGTGACAATCTTTTGGATTCGGACAGTCTGTCCCTGTTAAATCCATATATGGTTGGTGTTTACTAGATATTTTTATAATTATGTGGATTCTGGTTATGCCTTCAAGTAAAATTTGATATGCAGCCCAACTTGAGTGCATCCTGGTTGTTTCAAAGGGCAATGTCAGCAAAGAAACAGTCTGGTGTTCACCTGATTTCATCAATCAGCTTCTCTGTGTCACCTTCCAGAGTATGGAGGTAACTAGTGTTGCTGAAAACATCATTTGTGCAGAAAGTATAAAAAATCTTCCTTCCAACTGATTATACTTCTTTTCCCTTTCTATTTGCTTGGTTTCTTAAAATATTATATTCCACCAGAGGCTAGGGGATCCGGTGCTTAAACCATTTCTTCAGGTAACTTCTTTATCTTTAGCTTTTCGCTTGTGTTGAAGGACTTCTGTTTGCTTCTTAAAGTGGTTTATTTAAAAATATATCATGTTGTCCCTTTGGTAATATCTTTTCCATCATTAAAAGTAAATTTTATAATGTTCTTGTATTGCTATACTAAAACAGGATGTTATACAGTTTGGCCCTCTCGTGAAGACCTTAGGCCTAGTCATGGAAATATTGCACAGCAATCACCGTAGTTTTGCCTTTAACTTCTTAGTTTTAATTGTTACCTACTTGCAGGCATTTTCATCTAGCTAATTGTTTTAGTAGTTGAAATTAATATTGTACTGCTCTGCTG
This sequence comes from Panax stipuleanatus, assembly GCA_020205555.1. Classification (NCBI taxonomy): domain Eukaryota; kingdom Viridiplantae; phylum Streptophyta; class Magnoliopsida; order Apiales; family Araliaceae; genus Panax; species Panax stipuleanatus. Next base: position 102,250,897 of record CM035124.1, on the reverse strand, counting down.
TTTGCTGGTCCTGCAATTGCACTTGCTTGGTGGCGAAAAAAGAAGCCACAGGATCATTTCTTTGATGTACCATGCTTGTGTATCTAAAATGGCTTAAGTTGGTCACTTCCTCTTTCCTTTTTGATATGTGTGCTATTGCTGTAATTTCTGTTCCTAACTGTCTTACATCATGGAACAGGCATCTTTAACACTGGTTTCACATTTAACCAAGAGCATTTTCACATTTCACAGACTTCAAGGTTGATTGAGATACAAAAGGAGGTAACTGTATTGCCTTTGTATGCTGCAATTTATTTGATAAGGATATCATTTTTTCTATCCTATTTTAGGCTCTTCCAAACTAACTTGGTCTTCACTGATTCCATGTATTTGGCTGGACTTTCAATGGTAAAATTATTTAATGCTGTAAGTGGCTCAGGGATGTTCTTCAGTACACCTCTGCTTTATTTTTTTCCAATTTGAGCCCAAGTAGGTATGACACAATCTTTCAATAATATCATATATATTTATGTTATATAATTTGGTATCTTGATTTAATACTGAGTTGAGTTGAACTGAACTGATAATTTACTGCGTTTGTTATGTTATATAATCCGTCCATACAAGCTAGATAATGTCTAAATTTCAGCTACCAATTTGTAATAATGTCATAGTTTGCAACATTGTGCCAATAATACTGCCAGTATTGCTAATTTCTTTTATTATGTGTTGTAATAATTTTGTATGTTATAATCATGCTAAGAGTCTAAAATTTGGTTGTCATTAAGTTTCATGTACATCATGTTGAGAAAAATCGGATTTCGGTGTGAAGAAATAAGCCAAATTGACTTATTTCTCTGCCGTTCGCGAGCTGGGGGGGTTCCCACCAGTAGTGGGCCCCGTCGTAGCGAGGCTTTTACCCTTGGAGGACCCGCCCCAGCGGGGCACCTTACTGTCCGGGGATTTTGTTTTCGCTTCATTGAGTTTTTGTGCCGTGTTTGTCTAGCTCACGCATATTGATGACTTGTTAAGTGTAATAGATAATGAGATAATATACTTTTGATGTGTTTAAGATAATTTGAAGTCTTACGTTATTATATTATGTGTGTACTTTGAATTATTATCCTAGAGTACAATATAATAGTTTGAAGTGCTATACGTGTATGATCGTGAGTTAAACTCACATTTGTGACTAGTTAACAACTTATGTTGTGAACAACGTTGTGAGTTGAACTTAAGTAAGAAGTTCAACGGTTTGAACGTTATAGTTAGGTATAATAGATATTTTAAACGTAATGTAATGTGTAGGGTAATTGTGGAAGTGATTGTATTTATTAAAGTGTAGCTTGCGCTTGTGGCAAGTTTCCTATCTCTAAACTTGTTGTTTATATTGTGCAAGTTTTCTAAACCGTTCTTGTACGCTATGCAAGCTTTATCATTGTATCTTTTTTTTGTGCAAGTTTCTAACCTTGCTCATTATATCATGCAAGTTTATTTTCGATTCTTAACTTGTTATGTATTGTACAAGTTATATTGTATTCTAATGTTCATAATGCACAAGTATTGAAGTTATTGTCATAATGTTGTGATCTTGACATAATTGTTCAAGCAAAATTCACCAATCTTTCAAATGCTTTCAGTTATTCCAAAGCATGTCTAGTTATTATGAAATCTATTGTTGTATCTTACATTGGTTCATGATTCTTATATTATCAAACTGTTAAAGTATTGTGAGTCGATTCAACTACTCCTTAGTTGATGATAGTTGAAACTCCAAATTTTCTTTTAGCCATCCAAACCAAACTTTCTTTGGTGAGGACTTGCACTTAAATACTGAGATAAATAATCCTATTTATTAGGGGAGGTTACTACGCGAAAGCGTTGAATGTTTGTGCACAATACATGGCATGAAGGGCTGATCCCCCTAAGTATGAGTTAAAGGTCCATAGTCTCAATGACTGTTAAAGGTTTAAATAGAAATATTTATAACCTAGGACATAGTTCAAGGTCGTATGACCCTCAGATAAATTCTATATTCGAATTCTAAATATGATGAAAGAATTATTATTCAATTCCTTATTTTGACGAAAGAAAAGTTATTCAAATTCTTTTGAAGTTATTTAATCATGACATATCATTGTACATTTTCAAGTGAGCTTTTGTTTGCTCACTCTTGCGTATTTTATAATCCCTTGAAGTTAAAGCCGAGAATATTGACATACCGTCAACAAGTAAAGGGAAAGGAAAGATGGGCAAGTGAGGATTTGTTATCTTGAATCTTGATTGTAATAAGACCTAGTTTATGATGTTTTATTTTCGCACTTATTTGTTATGTTAAGGTTAGCAAACCTGGGATAGTTTTGGAATTAAAGTTGTAATCCTTTTTCATAAGAAAGATTTTATTTATTGATGAAGTTGTAATTTATTTTACATTCTTATTTATTGGGTAGATGTATATTTTATTTAGAAAGTGAACACCAAATCTTGTGAAAACGAAGTACCCAGATTTGGGGGTGTCACAGGTTGGTATTATGACGCCCCCAAATTCCAGGACCGCCACTTGGTCTCTCGAATTCGGTTCATCACGTGCTCATGGTAATACATCACAATAATAATAACTAAATAACACACATCACAGCGGAAAAATCTATTCTAGAATAATTTACAATGATTTATTATAATTATTCCCCCAAGTCTCGCAACCTATAGTACTTAATAGATTACATAATAATATCAATTAACGACTTATTACATAACCTAACTTAAGCTTAAACATAATCAAAACCAGTCTTACTACATCATCTTAATACAACAATAAAATATTTAAAAATATAAAAGAGACAAGCTAGTTGGTAGTCTTGCCCTTGCCCTTATCAACGCCCGAAGGTTCGCCCTGCTCGCCTTAACTGAAATATTTTAGGGAAAGCAAGAATGAGCACAAATTGCCCAGCAAGTAATATACAATAAGGGTAAGTGATATAATCCTTAATTTTTGAAAGGGTATAACAAAGTTTGATAGTTCAAGGATAACAAGAATATCAACAGTTTTCAATAATAGTTGCTAAGGACAGAATAATATCAATGCGATTCAATAACAAATCAATTCAAGATTTCAAGATAACTGAATATTGAGCAGTCGCTAAGGACTATGAACTTCTACTAGAATTAACAGTAATAAACTGAAAATCCAACAAAAACAGGTACAACAGGTGATCAGCCTAAAGCACCATCGTTATGCATAACAATCAATCGTACTCAAGTGCGCGCGTCGGTTCTCCGACAGTTATATTTTGTTCTTCTCAGTCAAATACAAGATCTCGCACCAATCAATTGGTTTGGGTCGCTTTTCAACAATATAAGTCTAGCCGAATCAAGTGGCGTAGATCTCAACAACTATAAATTTAATTTCAAGATTTAAGTCTGAAGAATATAGTTCGACTTTTATCTTATTCATGAAGTATATGATTTATAATATCTGAATTTAATCTCAAGAGTTTACTCGTATAATAATAATAGCATAAGCCAATTGAATGTTCAATAAAGAGTAGAGTTAGGAACTTGCTTACCACGTTCCTTGAATACAGTAAACACAAAGGTCTAAGATACTTGCACTTATAAATGAGTGTAAGTAAGGAAACTTGCACTTTAAAAGAGTGTAACTTAGAGAACTTGCATTTAGCGTAGTTTATCCACGAAAAGCAAATTAATACTTTCGAATTCCTATCGTAATTACAGTTACGTATATATATATGATATTCATTAGTCATATAATTTAACTTTATATCTCATCTCGTACATACGATAATCACATAAGCTAAGTCTTAACCTAGCTACACAGTTATATAGAATATAATTTATATCCTTAACTTTCTCTTTTAGAGTTTAAACACATTCTCATATTATATAAGATCGCAACAATTAGCAAACATACTCGCATATTATTAATATCACATAAAACCACAATCAATACTAAATATATTTTATTTTTAGCAATGTAGGCGTCATATAAGCTATCTGTCCAAAATCAGATTATCAAACTGCATGGCTTCTGATTCCAGGCCGGCGCAGCTGCGCCATGGCTAAGCCTAGGTCCAGCGCAGCTGCGCAGCCCTCTAGCCAAGCCAAGGCTGAGCTGTGCCTTATGGTTTCTGTCCGGTCATGCAAGCCAACAACACTACATAGCATATAAACATATTAAAAGATACTTTTATGTTTGTACAACCTTTCCTCGTTTCAAATATATGTGATACGGATTCTAAGTTAATACTTTCAATAACTTAAAGCCATTCAAGGATACGAACTCATATGGTCTAACATGCTCGTTTTTTAAACACATAAGATATTCATATAACTTGTATTAGGCATGCTCATGAGTACTCGTATCGTATATATGTAGCTAGCATTGTTATTATCTTGAAAACATGCTTCGTTTACGCTAAACCTTAATCACGGCAACTAATCATGGTATATATACATGCATGACACATGAATGAGTCTAAGAGTACTATCACATGTGTCCATAAATATCAGAATTTAAATCTCCATGTATCGTGTCAATGCTCACATGCAAAGCTTGTATTTTCATTAGTAAATCTTACTAATAGGGCCTAACATGTTCATGCTTCCTTACGAACCATATAAACACAAGTTAAGGGTTTATTCATGCATTTCAAAGTTATCTAAACATGCTAATAACATCAGAATGTATATATAGCATTTACATGATCATATCCACCTTCAAACTTACATTTTTGTTAGGAATGAGCACTAGCTAGGTTCGCATGTTCATATCTTATTACGGAACCAATATAGATAAGCTAACATGCACTTCATGTGTCTCTGGGTGGTACTAACGTGCTTGCAAGGTCAGTATATAAACATGGCACGCATAATATCGAGTTCGCTTCTAAAGTTCTAAATTCATTTCAAACTATACTCTTTTGGTAACCATACATGCTAATATAGTATAACATGCTAAAATTAGATTAATATACTCATATATATACATTACCCATGCTTACATACTTGCCTAAGCTTATAGTAATTCATTACACTTAGCAGCTTTTTAAACAGAAGACAAAACTGCAACAGGGTGCCGGCGCAGCTGCGCCGCATCCCAGGCTAAAACCTGCGCAGCTGCGCCACTACTGGTTCGCACCAGACAGCAGGCAGCCACGGCAGTTTCTAGCCCAACTCACGAAATTACTTCACGAACTTGATTGTGATCAGTCACATTATCTCATTAACACATGTATAAGACTATATAACAACTAAATAAACATCCTTTAATCCAATTGCAATCTAATTCATTATAGTCAAGAATTTGGATTTTGACAGAAAACATAAATGGAGTTTTGACAGAAATGAAAATGAAGAACATGAATCATGGGATTATACCTTTGCTATGAATTAAGCTTGCTGCTATCTCAATAACACTGATATATATATATATATATATATATATATATATGCTCTCTAGTCTCACTTAGCCAAAATGCTCAGCAAAAGAAATATGAAGGAGATGAGGCTATATTTATAGAACTCCCATTACACAGACAATGCAATTACCTACCATTTCAAACCAACGGAAAATTGAATTGCAGGGAGGTTACAAGGGGGTTGGTAGATGAAATCATGAGAGCCACACCCTTCTTCATCATTTGCTAGCCTATGTTGCTGAGTTTAAGGAAGAATAGGGGAGTAGGATAGCTTGTATATTTCACGTGAAGGAGAAAGTGACTCCCCCAGCAAAACAATCCTCAGCCTTCTAGCAACATGCATATATACATACTTAGACTATATACATATATATATTCATACTATATATTTAGATTATAATTAACATTATAATGTAAGTCGCATGTTTAATATATCAAGGTAGTAGATGTGATATGGTAATGTAACATATATATAATTCATGTACATTTATTAATACCGGATATAATCTACTCGGATATAATCGCATCACATTATCTCCTTTATTAATTTCATTATTACATTATATAAATAATCATCAATTATTATTTATATACATGATACACTATTTTAATGTATACCCACACATCATTTGTCACCTACACATATCATAACATATAGTTTCATAAATTTTAATATTTAATCACACTACACTTTACATTATGCATAACATATAGTTAGTTACTATACATTTAATTCGCCTACTTGCATATAGAAGTAAATGATTTACTTATCTTATTAATTAATTTAATAATAATATCAATTAATCCATTGCTCGTTAATTAATGCAATTATCAATGTCCACAATAACTGATTAACACTTACATGAATAAATGTAAATCTTATTATACTTATAAATACGTCGATTATTATTATTATATATTTCACACTAATAATAATCACATATTATTAATTAATCACCATTAATATTTTATAACAATTAATTAATATTCTGCAATAACAGTTAACAATTAATATAGATTAATTGTTTACTTAATAATTCATTCGTTAATTATTATAATCATTAAAAATTCTCATCACTGTGCCACACAAGGTATTTCATCGAGTTTATTATAAACTCCATATTTTTCTCAATTGTCATAAATATTCAATTTAATATATAATTGAATTAATTATTCTCATAACACAAAATCATTTATATTTCAAATAAATTCTCATAGCCATTAATATATTTATTTAATAATATTAGAAAATTCTCGGGTATTACATCCTCCCCCCTTATAAAAATTTCGTCCCGGAATTGCTACAAGGTTACACAAATAAATGGAGATAATCCCTTATTATCCCATCTTCTAATTTCCACGTTGCCTCCTCGACATCGTGGTTACGCCAAAGTACTTTTACAGAAGTAATAATTTTATTTCTCAAAGTTTGCTCTTTCCTATCTAATATCTGGACAAGAATTTCTTCATACGCCAAGTTCTTCTCCACTTGAATGGGCTCGTAAGAAATCACGTGCTTGTAGTCGGCCTTGTACGGTCGCAACACGGAAATGTGAAACACGTTGTGGATGTGCTCCAGTTCGGGTGGTAACGCAACTTTGTATGCCACTTCGCCCACTCGCTTCAGTATCTCGAACGGTCCTATGAATCTTGGACTCAATTTTTCTTTCTTGCCGAAACGGATTTTTCCCTTCTAGGGAGATACCTTCAAGAATACGAAACTGCCGACTTTGAAGTCTCGGTCTTGCCGATGCAAATCTGCGTATTTCTTCTGGCGATCTTGAGCTGCTACTAATCTGGCTCTTATCACTATCACCACGTTTGCGGTTTGTTGTACTAACTCTGGTCCGAGTATTCGTCGCTCCCCGACTTCGTCCCAACATAATGGCGTTCTGCACTTTCTTCCATAAAGAGCTTCGTACGGTGGCATGCCGATACTTGCATGGTAACTATTATTATATGCGAATTCTACTAAGGGTAGGTGGTCGTCCTAATTTCCCTTAAAATTCATCACACAAGTCCTAAGCATGTCCTCCAGCGTTTGTATTGTTCACTCACTCTGTCCGTCTGTCTGAGGATGGTAAGCAGTACTCAACCTCAACTACGTTCCCATTCTTTCTTGCAAACTCTTCCAAAAATTAGACGTGAAGCGCGGATCTCGATCAGAGACAATTGACACCGGCACTCCATGTCGTGAGACAATTTATTTTACGTATAAGCTCGCTAACTGATTCAAACTGTAGCGGATCTTGATTGGTAGAAAATGTGTGGTCTTGGTTAGTCGATCCACGATAACTCAAATAGCATCATAACCTTTCTGCGTAACTGGAAGTCCTACCACGAAGTCCATCGTAATATGCTCCCATTTCCACTCTGGTATTTCTAACGGTTGTAGTAAACCACTTGGCCGTTGATGCTCTGCTTTAATGCGTTGGCAAGTCAAACATCTACTGACGCACTCTGCGACTTCCCGTTTCAAATTGGACCACCAAAAATGTTGCTTCAAATCTCGGTACATCTTAGTGCCTCCCGGATGAATGGAATACGTCGTATTGTGTGCCTCGTGAAAAATCTCTTCCCTCAACTCGGTTACCACTGGTACCCACACTCTCCCTTCAAATCTCAAAATACCGTCTTTATCCATTCAAAATTTTTCTTCCTCATTTTTCGTGATCCTCTTTCGAATTTTCTCACACTCTTCATCCTTTTCCCGGGCTTCCTTTACTCTATCCAACAATGTCGGATGAGCTCCCACTACAAACAACTTCTCTCCAGGCTTCTTTGGTTCTTTCACTTCTATTTCCAATTTCTCCATCTCTCTTATCAATTCTTCCTGAGTCGTCAAATTAAACAACTTTTCCCTTCCTTTTCTGCTCAGAGCAGTCGGCAACCACGTTTGCCTTTCCCGGGTGATAAAGAATATCGCAGTCATAATCCTTGATCAATTCTAGCCACCTCCTCTGACGCATATTCAACTCCTTCTGTGTGAAGATATATTTCAGACTCTTGTGGTCCGTGTATATCTCGCATTTTTCTCCGTACAAATAATGCCTCCATATCTTTAACGCAAAAACTACTCGCTAACTCTAAGTCGTGAGTAGGGTATCGTTTTTCGTAATCCTTAAGTTGTCGTGACGCATACGCAATGACCTTGCCGTGTTGCATGAGCACACAACCAAGTCCCTTGTGCGATGCATCACTATACACCACAAAATTTTTCCGCATCATCTGGTAATGATAACACAGGTGCTTTGCTCAGTCTCCTTTTCAGTTCTTGAAAACTTTCCTCGCATTTATCGGTCCATACAAATTTCACCGTCTTTCTAGTCAAATTGGTCAGCGGGGTTGCTATTTTAGAAAAATCTTGGATGAATCTTTGATAGTATCCAGCTAACCCTAAAAAGCTTCTCACCTCCGTCGGTGTTCTCGGTTGTTCCCAATTACTTACTGCTTCAACCTTCGCAGGGTCTACAGAGATTCCATTCTTATCCACCACGTGGCCTAAGAATTGAACCTTCTCCATCCAAAATTCGCACTTTGAAAATTTTGTATACATCTTTTCCTTCCTTAGTGCCTCCAAAACAATATTCAGATGTTCGGCGTGTTCTTCCTCTGTCTTCGAGTAGATCAAAATGTCGTCGATAAAAATCACTACAAATTTATCCAAGTATGGCTTGAAAACTCGGTTCATCAAGTCCATAAATGCTGCCGGAGCATTAGTCAATCCAAATGACATTACCAAAAACTCGTAGTGTCCATAACGGGTTCGAAATGCAGTCTTTGGTATGTCCTCATCCCGTACCTTCAGTTGATGATATCTTGTTCGTAGGTCGATCTTCGAGAAACACTTTGCTCCCTTCAGTTGATCGAACAAGTCGTCTATCTTCGGTAGCGGATATCGGTTCTTGATCGTTACTCTGTTCAATTCTCGATAATTGATACAGAGTCTCATCGATTCGTCCTTCTTCTTAACGAATAACACTGGTGCTCCCCAAGGAGAAACACTCGGTCGAATGTAACCCTTATCCAACAACTCTTGCAATTGTATCATCAATTCCTTCATTTTTACTGGCGCCATACGATATAGAGCTTTCAAAATCGGTGCCGTTCTCGGTGCTAAGTCTATTACGAATTCGATTTCTCTGTCTGGCGGAAGACCAGGCAGATCGTCCAGGAAACACATCTTGAAATTCATTAACTATGGATATATTCTTAATTTCTACTCCCTTCTTTCGAGTATCAACAATATAAGCTAAATAACCTACACATCCTTTCCTTAACAATTTCCTGGCCTGCATCATCGTAACGCAACACGATTGCTTAAGCGATGAGCTACCATAAAACACTACCTTAGACTTACTCAGAGTTTGAAGGTTCACACATTTATTTTGACAGTCAATTATCGCAGCATGGTTATACAACCAATCCATTCCCAGTATTACGTCAAATTCTCCCAATCTAATAGGAATCAAGTCTACGCTCAGTTCATGTTCTCTAATGTTTGCGCGACAATCTCGATAAACGTATTCTACAAGGATTATTTCCTTATTCGCAACTTCTATGTTCAAAGGATTTTCTAACCGTTCTCGGGGTGTACTAAGTTTACTAACAAATTCTTCAGATATAAAAGAACAGGTGGCGCCCGAATCAAATAATACATAAGCATTTATATCATTGATTGGGATTATACCTGACACCACGTCCTTCGTAGCCACGGCGTCCTGGACGGTCATGTTAAAGGTTCTGGCGGTTGGGCGGTTGGATTGTGCCGGTCCACCGATCATCAGTTTGTTTCCTCCCCCTTGTTGGCTACCACTTTCGCCACTTCCCTTCTTCGGGCAATCCTTAATACGGTGCTCAGTTGAGCCGCAAGTAAAACACCCTTGGATCTTCTTTGGTTTCGGACAGTTGGGCGAGATGTGCCCTTCCTGTCCGCAGTTGTAGCAAGTGCCACGTCCCTTCCAGCACTCGCTCTAGTGATTCTTCCCACACTTTGGGCATCCTTCAGCCCTCTTCTTGAAACCTCCACAAAAATTCCCTGATTGATTATTGTTGTTTTTGTTGTTGTTGTTGTTCTCCCACTTTCTCTTTCCCAAATTGCTTCCTCCGCTACTGCTTCCTCCAGTACGGTTCTCTCCTCCAGCATTCTTTCCTTTCTTCTCTTTGTTATACAGACTTAAGGCCTCACAGCCACCTTCCGCAATGATTGCCTTTTCCAGTAATGTTGCAAAGGAATCAATTTGAAGAACTGATACCTTATTGAACAGCCACAGCTTCAACCCTTGTTCGAAGCGTCTAGCCTTTCTCTCTTCATCACCAACTTGGTGCTCCGCAAATCGCGCTAGTTCGTTAAACCTAGCCGCGTATTGCGCCACCGTCATCTCACCTTGTTTTAACTCTAGGAATTTCACCTCCATCCTATTCTTCATGCTTTTCGGGAAGTAATTTTCGAAAAACAGCGTCTTAAACTTATCCCAAGCTATTATCCCTTCTCCAGCTCTTTGTTTATTAGCCTCCCACCAGTAGTTCGCTTCTCCCCTCATCATGTACGTGGCAAACACCGTCTTCTGATCTTCGCCTACGCTAGCTATAGTGAAAGCTTTTTCGATCTCTTTGATCCAGGTTTGTGCGACGATTGGGTCGGTATTTCCCTCGAAAGTCCGGGGGTCCTACACTCTTAAAATCTTTAAAGGTTGTTACTGGCACAGTCTGAGGGTTTGGGCGAACGGGTTCATTGTTCCTTACCCTTAAGGCCTCTCCTAACAAGTCTACCAGTTTCTGGATCGGGTCTACTTGTTCCCTCTCATTGTTAACAGATTCTTCGGGTGCAGTCAATCTACGTCTGGGCGGCATTATCTGCATCACAATTTTTCATTTTATTATTATTCAAGTATATTATTTAAGTATTTCTTTTAATACAAAAGAATAAATTTATAACACATTTCTGAAATAAACTTCATTTATATTCATATGCCAAATCTTTTCATTACATGATTTCCCTAGCATACTGCTATAAATGTTATCATATATTTCCCATAATATCACAAAAGACGGGGAATATACCAACCTACTACCAAACTACCCCTCTATCAAAAGCTAACTAGGGGTTCACATCACTATCCCACATCTTACACAAAAGATTGGTATTACAACATAGAATGTACAACACATAAAGATAAATGCTACTAACTACTACTAGACTGACTAAGAGAATCTCATCCCATCATCCCGCGCTCCACTGCGCTTTTGTACTCCAACTGTGCTATATACGCAACCAGCTCTCGGCTCAAGGTATGTAGAGTCTATCCCTGTTCTGCCGGGTAGTGGTACACACCATCAATCACCCTCTCAAAAGCTGAACGGAACACATACCCCATCTTGTTCATCTTTCTCTTCTTGCACCTGACCTCGTCCTCTAGGTCGTCAGCTCTCTCATTGGCCGCTTCCCACTTTTCCTCGAAGTGTATCCTATCCATCACCTCCAACTCTAGCTGAGTACGGAGTGCTTCTTTCTCAGTCTTCTCACTCAATTCTCTCTGTTCTACTTCTTCCAGCTTTCCTGCCAGATCTATATTTCTTGCCACCGACCTGTGGAATAAGGTTCCCATCTGGATCCCTGCCTCCCTGCGGTAAGCGATTTCCACCTCTAACTCCTGCATGGCCAGCTTTCTCTGATGGTCTTCGTCCCTCAGCTTCTGTAACTCAGACTCTCTCTCATGGGCCTCGGCCTCCAGCTCCTGAACCCTGCAGTCTAACTCTAGGATCCGCTCTTCATACTCTCCTAGCATCTGCTCCTCTACAGTAGCCTCATCAAAGCCCTCTACTGGCTCATCCTCCATCGGCTCGTCCTCCATCGGCTCCTCCTCTGGATAAGACTCTATCTCAAACTCGTCCTCGTTGTCAGACTAGAACAGTGCAATAGCCTGCACTGGTTTAGCCTCTAGAGGTGCCTCGTATACTACATGTATATCCCTAGGCTCCTCCTCTGTCACTCTACTAGGTACACATGTGTCTGTCATCCTACAATCACAAACACAAGACAAACAAACAGCAACTCCATTAGAATGTTAAATAAAACATAAGTTCATTGTATAGAATGAAGTTACATTTCATAACACGCTAAGTTTTGCTCTAGGGAAAACTCTATGTGAGTTTTATTTCCTTTCCAACTTCTAAGTTCGCCAAAGTTATAGTCTAAGGACACTCGTTCCTAAGGTTTATAACTACAGCTTTGATACCAACCTATGACTCCCCTAAATTCCAGGACCGCCACTTGGTCTCTCGAATTCGGTTCATCACGTGCTCATGGTAATACATCACAATAATAATAACTAAATAACACACATCACAGCGAAAAATCTATTCTAGAATAATTTACAATGATTTATTATAATTATTCCCCCAAGTCTCGCAACCTACAGTACTTAATAGATTACATAATAATATCAATTAACGACTTATTACATAACCTAACTTAAGCTTAAACATAATCAAAACCAGTCTTACTACATCATCTTAATACAACAATAAAATATTTAAAAATATAAAAGAGACAAGCTAGTTGGTAGTCTTGCCCTTGCCCTTATCAACGCCCGAAGGTTCGCCCTGCTCGCCTTAACTGAAATATTTTAGGGAAAGCAAGAATGAGCACAAATTGCCCAGCAAGTAATATACAATAAGGGTAAGTGATATAATCCTTAATTTTTGAAAGGGTATAACAAAGTTTGATAGTTCAAGGATAACAAGAATATCAACAGTTTTCAATAATAGTTGCTAAGGACAGAATAATATCAATGCGATTCAATAACAAATCAATTCAAGATTTCAAGATAACTGAATATTGAGCAGTCGCTAAGGACTATGAACTTCTACTAGAATTAACAGTAATAAACTGAAAATCCAACAAAAACAGGTACAACAGGTGATCAGCCTAAAGCACCATCGTTATGCATAACAATCAATCATACTCAAGTGCGCGCGTCGGTTCTCCGACAGTTATATTTTGTTCTTCTCAGTCAAATACAAGATCCCGCACCAATCAATTGGTTTGGGTCGCTTTTCAACAATATAAGTCTAGCCGAATCAAGTGGCGTAGATCTCAACAACTATAAATTTAATTTCAAGATTTAAGTTTGAAGAATATAGTTCGACTTTTATCTTATTCATGAAGTATATGATTTATAATATCTGAATTTAATCTCAAGAGTTTACTCGTATAATAATAATAGCATAAGCCAATTGAATGTTCAATAAAGAGTAGAGTTAGGAACTTGCTTACCACGTTCCTTGAATACAGTAAACACAAAGGTCTAAGATACTTGCACTTATAAATGAGTGTAAGTAAGGAAACTTGCACTTTAAAAGAGTGTAAGTTAGAGAACTTGCCTTTAGCGTAGTTTATCCACGAAAAGCAAATTAATACTTTCGAATTCCTATCGTAATTACAGTTACGTATATATATGATATTCATTAGTCATATAATTTAACTTTATATCTCATCTCGTACATACGATAATCACATAAGCTAAGTCTTAACCTAGCTACACAGTTATATAGAATATAATTTATATCCTTAACTTTCTCTTTTAGAGTTTAAACACATTCTCATATCATATAAGATCGCAACAATTAGCAAACATACTCGCATATTATTAATATCACATAAAACCACAATCAATACTAAATATATTTTATTTTTAGCAATGTAGGCATCATATAAGCTATCTGTCCAAAATCAGATTATCAAACTGCATGGCTTCTGATTCCAGGCCGGCGCAGCTGCGCCATGGCTAAGCCTAGGTCCAGCGCAGCTGCGCAGCCCTCTAGCCAAGCCAAGGCTGAGCTGTGCCTTATGGTTTCTGTCCGGTTATGCAAGCCAACAACACTACATAGCATATAAACATATTAAAAGATACTTTTATGTTTGTACAACCTTTCCTCGTTTCAAATATATGTGATACGAATTCTAAGTTAATACTTTCAATAACTTAAAGCCATTCAAGGATACGAACTCATATGGTCTAACATGCTCGTTTTTTAAACACATAAGATATTCATATAACTTGTATTAGGTATGCTCATGAGTACTCGTATCGTATATATGTAGCTAGCATTGTTATTATCTTGAAAACATGCTTCGTTTACGCTAAACCTTAATCACGGCAACTAATCATGGTATATATACATGCATGACACATGAATGAGTCTAAGAGTACTATCACATGTGTCCATAAATATCAGAATTTAAATCTCCATGTATCGTGTCAATGCTCACGTGCAAAGCTTGTATTTTCATTAGTAAATCTTACTAATAGGGCCTAACATGTTCATGCTTCCTTACGAACCATATAAACACAAGTTAAGGGTTCATTCATGCATTTCAAAGTTATCTAAACATGCTCATAACATCAGAATCTATATATAGCATTTACATGATCATATCCACCTTCAAACTTACATTTTTGTTAGGAATGAGCACTAGCTAGGTTCACATGTTCATATCTTATTACGGAACCAATATAGATAAGCTAACATGCACTTCATGTGTCTCTGGGTGGTACTAACGTGCTTGCAAGGTCAGTATATAAACATGACACGCATAATATCGAGTTCGCTTCTAAAGTTCTAAATTCATTTCAAACTATACTCTTTTGGTAACCATACATGCTAATATAGTATAACATGCTAAAATTAGATTAATATACTCATATATATACATTACCCATGCTTACATACTTGCCTAAGCTTATAGTAATTCATTACACTTAGCAGCTTTTTAAACAGAAGACAAAACTGCAAGCAGGGTGCCGGCGCAGCTGCGCCGCATCCCAGGCTAAAACCTGCGCAGCTGCGCCACTACTGGTTCGCACCAGACAGCAGGCAGCCACGGCAGTTTCTAGCCCAACTCACGAAATTACTTCACGAACTTGATTGTGATCAGTCACATTATCTCATTAACACATGTATAAGACTATATAACAACTAAATAAACATCCTTTAATCCAATTGCAATCTAATTCATCATAGTCAAGAATTTGGATTTTGACAGAAAACATAAATGGAGTTTTGACAGAAATGAAAATGAAGAACATGAATCATGGGATTATACCTTTGCTATGAATTAAGCTTGCTGCTATCTCAATAACATTGATATATATATATATATATATATATATATATATATATATATATATATGCTCTCTAGTCTCACTTAGCCAAAATGCTCAGCAAAAGAAATGTGAAGGAGATGCGGCTATATTTATAGAACTCCCATTACACAGACAATGCAATTACCTACCATTTCAAACCAACGAAAAATTGAATTGTAGGGTGGTTACAAGGGGGTTGGTAATTAGTTGGTAGATGAAATCATGTGAGCCACACCCTTCTTCATCATTTGCTAGCCTATGTTGCTGAGTTTAAGGAAGAATAGGGGAGTAGGATAGCTTGTATATTTCACGTGAAGGAGAAAGTGACTCCCCCAGCAAAACAATCCTCAGCCTTCTAGCAACATGCATATATACATACTTAGGCTATATACATATATATTCATACTATATATTTAGATTATAATTAACATTATAATGTAAGTCAAATGCTTAATATATCAAGGTAGTAGATATGATATGGTAATGTAACATATATATAATTCATGTACATTTATTAATACCGGATATAATCGCATCACATTATCTCCTTTATTAATTTCATTATTACATTCTATAAATAATCATCAATTATTATTTATATACATGATACACTATTTTAATGTATACCCACACATCATTTGTCACCTACACATATCATAACATATAGTTTCATAAATCTTAATATATGGTCACACTACACTTTACATTATGCATAACATATAGTTAGTTACTATACATTTAATTCGCCTGCTTGCATATAGAAGTAAATGATTTACTTATCTTATTAATTAATTTAATAATAATATCAATTAATCCATTGCTCATTAATCAATGCATTTATCAATGTCCACAATAACTGATTAACACTTACATGAATAAATGTAAATCTTATTATACTTATAAATACGTCGATTATTATTATTATATATTTCACACAAATAATAATCACATATTATTAATTAATCACCATTAATATTTTATAACAATTAATTAATATTCTGCAATAACAGTTAACAATTAATATAGATTAATTGTTTACTTAATAATTCATTCGTTAATTATTATAATCATTAAATATCTTCATCACTGTGCTATACAAGGCATTTCATCGAGTTTATTATAAACTCCATATTTTTCTCAATTGTCATAATATTCAATTTAATATATAATTGAATTAATTATTCTCATAACACAGAATCATTTATATTTCAAATAAATTCTCATATCCATTAATATATTTATTTAATAATATTAGAAAATCATTTATAGTGTCGTATACGTGAATAGTGCCGTATACGTGAATAGTAATCCCGACATGAAAAGGTAAAATTTTTCATAAGAAAAATCATACTTCGTGAATAGTACTGTATTCATGAATAGTGTCGTATACGTGAATAGTGTCCGTATACGTGAATAGTAATCCCGACGAAAAAGATAAAAATTTCATAATAAAATTCATACCAATATTTCGATGAAATGATATTGAAAGCAATAACATCATTTACGAAAAATATAACATCCCTTACCTCAAAGGAACAGTACTTCTGACTGGAATATCGGATATACAACTGAAGGAAACTTGCACTGAATAGCAACACTCAAAGTATCTAAATACTCACAAAAATACGCTCGATATTATAAAAAGAGAAATTTTTGATTCTGGTGTGTTTTTCAAATTGTAATTCAGCACCTTATTTATAGTAAAATGCTTAGAATGCCAAAGCAGAAAATTTAATAAAATAATATTATTTTAAAAAATTTCCTACGCACCATCTCTTGGAATCTCAATTTTCAGCATTTTACACACAAGTGCGGCCCACCTTCTAGAAGCATTTTACAACAAACGAGTGGGGCCCATCACATGTTAAAAAACATTTATTCCAAAACTTCAATAATTCATAATAAATAACCCATTTATCAGAAAAATACAAATTCTATATCTTTTTCATAGGAAATTTAATTCTCTACAACTTTGTAGAACAGATTTTTTTCAAATTCGAAACAGAAAATGACCGAAATTCATATACGGATGATTTTTCCAATTTCCTTCTCTTCCCTTTCTCTTTTTCCTTTCCCATATTCTTCCACTAACTCTCTCTCTCTTCCTACTTTTCTTCTCTCACCCCCACCACTTCTTCCATACACACACATACATATATGTACACACACACATATATATATATACACACATATATATTAAAATATTTACAATTATTAAATAATTCCAATTCTATCTTCTCTCTTCCACCTCATTTATTCATAAACCATGAATTTATTGTATAAATATCACCATTATTATATTATTATATTATCACATTATACATTTATAATGTAATATTATAATAATGTATTTGAATAGATTATTTTATCAGAAAAAAATAAAATATCAATTTTCAACAATTATCACTTTATAAATTCCCCCATTAAATAAATATTTCCTTATTATTTTTTTTATCAATAATTAATTATTAACAAATAATATTACAGAACCACAATATTGACAATCAGGTCGTTCCCAAGAAAGAGGGGGCCTTCCGATAAGGATTTTTCTTTATTGGCGCGCAATTAAATAACTCCTCCTAGACAGAACTTCCTTAGACATTGTCAATAATGCTATCTAATAATATTATTCAAATAATATAAATTATTGATCTGATAATGGAAAATACTGTGCAGTAGCAATTATTGAATAATAATAATATAAAAATACGGTGCAATATCGTCTGTTACTGTGCAACGACGCGTATTACTTTATTTTTAACCACCTGGTATTTCAATAGTGTTAACGGTAACAACTACGCCGTTATTTATAAAAAACTCATTCTTGTCGTTTTCTTCATCTGACAGTTTTCCGTTATGAGGCCCACAGATGGCTGCGCCGTCGTACGAATATTTCCCTATAGCAAGAATATTCCACGACCAAACGAATATTCTCCGACAATAATGAATATTTTATAACCACTTGTTTATTTTAAAATATTTGCGTATATTACCCATAACATTTCATATTATCAAATTAACCCTGACTATTTCAAAATAATATATAGAGGAAATTCAATTTTTTTTATTCATAAAAGTTGGGGTCTTACAACCTCCACTCCTTATGAAATTTCATCCTCGAAATTGACGTACGTACCTGGTATGTCGAAAAGATGATACCTCGTTTTCATTTCCGATTTTAACTCTCAGGTCATTTCTTCAATTCCAATTATGACTCTCATGGTGCTTTAACCATTGTACCTCACAATGGTACCTATCAGTTTGCCACCGTACAAAACGTCGTCCCCTACGGAGAGTCTAGTTTCGGTGCACCCCACACAAGAAGTCACCAGCGAAAGGCTCGGGGCTCTTCACACTTTATGGCTTTTGATGCTTCGCCTTGACACGTTGGCACGTTTAACACCTCGAGATAAACTCCACGATCTCTCTCTTTATATTGCTCCACCAAAATGTATTTCAAAGATCAGCGATACATTTTGGTACTATTGCGAACGGTGTGTTGTGTGCTTCCATCATGATTTTATACTTCAAATCAGAGTCGTTAGAACACAAAGTCTGGAGTTGACTCGAAGTATTCCTTCTTCATCGATTCTTGCTTCTGGAATAGCATCTTCTTGCACCTTCTTCTTCATCTTCATCAGTTCCGGGTATGTAGCTTGAGCAGCTTTAACTTTATCAATTAAAGTTGGTCTACGCGTATACTTGACATCATCACGTGGGTCCCTAGAGTCTTTAACTCTATCTCTATCCTTTGTAAGTCGTACAAAATAGGTCTTTGTGTTGACTGCATCGCACTCGTTCCCGCATATGATCTCCAACTCAACGCCTCAGCTACCACGTTCGCTTTTCCAGGATGGTATTGAATGGTATTTTCGTAATCTTTCAACAGATCGAGCCAACGTCGTTGTCGCATGTTGAGTTCGTTATAAGTAAAGAAATATTAGAATGTCATCTATAATGACAATCACAAAATGATCCAAATATTTCTCAAATATTCGGTTCATCATGTCCATTAACGTAACATGGACATTGGTCAATTCGAAAGATATAAATAAAAATTCAGTAATGTGTGTATCGAGTTCTAAAAGTTGTCTTTGGAATGTCATCAATTCTAATCTTTAATTGATGATATCCAAAACGAAAATTGATTTTTGAAAAGAATTGTGCGTCTTGCAACTGGTCGAACAGGTCATCGATAAGAGGTAATGGATACCTATTCTTGATAGTGACATTATTCAACTCCTGATAGTCAATACATAGTCGCATACTACCGTCTTTCTTCTTTACGAATAAAACAGGAGCACCCCAAGGAGATGTACTAGGACGAATAAAATCGATGTCTAGCAACTCCTGTAGTTGGACCTTTAACTCCTGAAGTTCAATAGAAGCCATTCGATATGGGGTTTTAGAAATGGGTTTTGTACCGGGTTCAAGGTCAATAAAGAATTCAACTTCACGTTCTGGGGGTAGACCGAAAAGTTCTTCGGAAAATACATCAAGAAACTCATTAACAATAGAAATATCATTCAAATCTGATTTATTCTGATTTAAATCAGTGACATGGGTTAAGAAAGTTTGACATCCGTTTTTCAATAAACGAATAGTTTTATGACTTGAAATGGCACTGATTGATTTTAGTGGTCTGGTTGTTTGAATGAAAGCTAACAACCTTATGAAATAATTAATTTTGGCATGATGAGTGGTTAACCAGTCGATTCCAAAATTCACATCAAATTCAAGTATTTTCAAAGATATAAGATTAACATGTAGTGTGAGGGTGCCAATTTGAATCAAGCAAGATTTGTAAACTGTGGAATTAATGAAGGTTTCACCCAACGGAGTTTCAATAGATAAGTCAAAGTCTAATTTTTCAGGAGTCAAGTTCAAATGTTGAACACAAGTAGGTGAAATAAAAGAATGTGTAGCACTGGTATCTCACAAGGTATAGACTTCGCAAGAGTTTGCGATTAGCTTACTTGTAGTAACTTCGTTCGGGTTCCTCGCTTCTTGAGTAGTCACAACAAAAACTCTTTCAGGAACCACCGACTTTGACTTGTCCGTAACAGTCTTTGGAATCACCACCCCCGCTGGACTTGGTTTCGCTACAGGATAATCTCGAGCTATATGTCCTTCCGTTCCACAGTTATAGCATGCCTTGAATTATTGTGGGAAGTTTGGGCTGATGTGTCCCTCTTTCCTGCATTTATAGCATACGACCGGTGGTCGTTCTCATCCCTTAGAAACAGTTGATGCTGGTGCTGCTGTCGACGTTTTCACGTTCTCATTGTTGTACCTTCTCTTTTTGAAATCTCCCCCTGACTCGCTTCTTCTACTATCATGGCCACGATTACCACCAGAGTGGTTACCGCTTCTGTCATGATACTTTCTTCCCCGCTGGTTGTCATTGCTCCTATGACTGCTGCCACCGGTATGACCTTGGTTGTGGTCCCTTGGTTGAACATACTCATTATCTCGTTCTAATAACTGAGCCCTGTTTACTACATCTGAATATAAAGAAAATTTCAATAGTGTTAACGGTAACAACTACGCCGTTATTTATAAAAAACTCATTCTTGTCGTTTTCTTCATCTGACAGTTTTCCGTTATGAGGCCCACAGATGGCTGCGCCGTCGTACGAATATTTCCCTATAGCAAGAATATTCCACGACCAAACGAATATTCTCCGACAATAATGAATATTTTATAACCACTTGTTTATTTTAAAATATTTGCGTATATTACCCATAACATTTCATATTATCAAATTAACCCTGACTATTTCAAAATAATATATAGAGGAAATTCAATTTTTTTTATTCATAAAAGTTGGGGTCTTACAACCTCCACTCCTTATGAAATTTCATTCTCGAAATTGACGTACGTACCTGGTATGTCGAAAAGATGATACCTCGTTTTCATTTCCGATTTTAACTCTCAGGTCATTTCTTCAATTCCAATTATGACTCTCATGGTGCTTTAACCATTGTACCTCACAATGGTACCTATCAGTTTGCCACCGCACAAAACGTCGTCCCCTACGGAGAGTCTAGTTTCGGTGCACCCCACACAAGAAGTCACCAGCGAAAGGCTCGGGGCTCTTCACACTTTATGGCTTTTGATGCTTCGCCTTGACACGTTGGCACGTTTAACACCTCGAGATAAACTCCACGATCTCTCTCTTTATATTGCTCCACCAAAATGTATTTCAAAGATCACGATACATTTTGGTACTATTGCGAACGGTGTGTTGTGTGCTTCCATCATGATTTTATACTTCAAATCAGAGTCGTTAGAACACAAAGTCTGGAGTTGACTCGAAGTATTCCTTCTTCATCGATTCTTGCTTCTGGAATAGCATCTTCTTGCACCTTCTTCTTCATCTTCATCAGTTCCGGGTATGTAGCTTGAGCAGCTTTAACTTTATCAATTAAAGTTGGTCTACGCGTATACTTGACATCATCACGTGGGTCCCTAGAGTCTTTAACTCTATCTCTATCCTTTGTAAGTCGTACAAAATAGGTCTTTGTGTTGACTGCATCGCACTCGTTCCCGCATATGATCTCCAACTCAACGCCTCAGCTACCACGTTCGCTTTTCCAGGATGGTATTGAATGGTATTTTCGTAATCTTTCAACAGATCGAGCCAACGTCGTTGTCGCATGTTGAGTTCGTTATAAGTAAAGAAATATTAGAATGTCATCTATAATGACAATCACAAAATGATCCAAATATTTCTCAAATATTCGGTTCATCATGTCCATTAACGTAACATGGACATTGGTCAATTCGAAAGATATAAATAAAAATTCGTAATGTGTGTATCGAGTTCTAAAAGTTGTCTTTGGAATGTCATCAATTCTAATCTTTAATTGATGATATCCAAAACGAAAATTGATTTTTGAAAAGAATTGTGCGTCTTGCAACTGGTCGAACAGGTCATCGATAAGAGGTAATGGATACCTATTCTTGATAGTGACATTATTCAACTCCTGATAGTCAATACATAGTCGCATACTACCGTCTTTCTTCTTTACGAATAAAACAGGAGCACCCCAAGGAGATGTACTAGGACGAATAAAATCGATGTCTAGCAACTCCTGTAGTTGGACCTTTAACTCCTGAAGTTCAATAGAAGCCATTCGATATGGGGTTTTAGAAATGGGTTTTGTACCGGGTTCAAGGTCAATAAAGAATTCAACTTCACGTTCTGGGGGTAGACCGAAAAGTTCTTCGGAAAATACATCAAGAAACTCATTAACAACAGAAATATCATTCAAATCTGATTTATTCTGATTTAAATCAGTGACATGGGTTAAGAAAGTTTGACATCCGTTTTTCAATAAACGAATAGTTTTATGACTTGAAATGGCACTGATTGATTTTAGTGGTCTGGTTGTTTGAATGAAAGCTAACAACCTTATGAAATAATTAATTTTGGCATGATGAGTGGTTAACAAGTCGATTCCAAAATTCACATCAAATTCAAGTATTTTCAAAGATATAAGATCAACATGTAGTGTGAGGGTGCCAATTTGAATCAAGCAAGATTTGTAAACTGTGGAATTAATGAAGGTTTCACCCAACGGAGTTTCAACAAATAAGTCAAAGTCTAATTTTTCAGGAGTCAAGTTCAAATGTTGAACACAAGTAGGTGAAATAAAAGAATGTGTAGCACTGGTATCTCACAAGGTATAGACTTCGCAAGAGTTTGCGATTAGCTTACTTGTAGTAACTTCGTTCGGGTTCCTCGCTTCTTGAGTAGTCACAACAAAAACTCTTTCAGGAACCACCGACTTTGACTTGTCCGTAACAGTCTTTGGAATCACCACCCCCTCTGGACTTGGTTTCGCTACAGGATAATCTCGAGCTATATGTCCTTCCGTTCCACAGTTATAGCATGCCTTGAATTATTGTGGGAAGTTTGGGCTGATGTGTCCCTCTTTCCTGCATTTATAGCATACGACCGGTGGTCGTTCTCCTCCCTTAGAAACAGTTGATGCTGGTGCTGCTGTCGACGTTTTCACGTTCTCATTGTTGTACCTTCTCTTTTTGAAATCTCCCCCTGACTTGCTTCTTCTACTATCATGGCCACGATTACCACCAGAGTGGTTACCGCTTCTGTCATGATACTTTCTTCCCCGCTGGTTGTCATTGCTCCTATGACTGCTGCCACCGGTATGACCTTGGTTGTGGTCCCTTGGTTGAACATACTCATTATCTCGTTCTAATAACTGAGCCCTGTTTACTACATCTGAATATAAAGAAAATTTCAATAGTGTTAACGGTAACAACTACGCCGTTATTATAAAAAACTCATTCTTGTCGTTTTCTTCATCTGACAGTTTTCCGTTATGAGGCCCACAGATGGCTGCGCCGTCGTACGAATATTTCCCTATAGCAAGAATATTCCACGACCAAACGAATATTCTCCGACAATAATGAATATTTTATAACCACTTGTTTATTTTAAAATATTTGCGTATATTACCCATAACATTTCATATTATCAAATTAACCCTGACTATTTCAAAATAATATATAGAGGAAATTCAATTTTTTTTATTCATAAAAGTTGGGGTCTTACAACCTCCACTCCTTATGAAATTTCATTCTCGAAATTGACGTACGTACCTGGTATGTCGAAAAGATGATACCTCGTTTTCATTTCCGATTTTAACTCTCAGGTCATTTCTTCAATTCCAATTATGACTCTCATGGTGCTTTAACCATTGTACCTCACAATGGTACCTATCAGTTTGCCACCGCACAAAACGTCGTCCCCTACGGAGAGTCTAGTTTCGGTGCACCCCACACAAGAAGTCACCAGCGAAAGGCTCGGGGCTCTTCACACTTTATGGCTTTTGATGCTTCGCCTTGACACGTTGGCACGTTTAACACCTCGAGATAAACTCCACGATCTCTCTCTTTATATTGCTCCACCAAAATGTATTTCAAAGATCACGATACATTTTGGTACTATTGCGAACGGTGTGTTGTGTGCTTCCATCATGATTTTATACTTCAAATCAGAGTCGTTAGAACACAAAGTCTGGAGTTGACTCGAAGTATTCCTTCTTCATCGATTCTTGCTTCTGGAATAGCATCTTCTTGCACCTTCTTCTTCATCTTCATCAGTTCCGGGTATGTAGCTTGAGCAGCTTTAACTTTATCAATTAAAGTTGGTCTACGCGTATACTTGACATCATCACGTGGGTCCCTAGAGTCTTTAACTCTATCTCTATCCTTTGTAAGTCGTACAAAATAGGTCTTTGTGTTGACTGCATCGCACTCGTTCCCGCATATGATCTCCAACTCAACGCCTCAGCTACCACGTTCGCTTTTCCAGGATGGTATTGAATGGTATTTTCGTAATCTTTCAACAGATCGAGCCAACGTCGTTGTCGCATGTTGAGTTCGTTATAAGTAAAGAAATATTAGAATGTCATCTATAATGACAATCACAAAATGATCCAAATATTTCTCAAATATTCGGTTCATCATGTCCATTAACGTAACATGGACATTGGTCAATTCGAAAGATATAAATAAAAATTCGTAATGTGTGTATCGAGTTCTAAAAGTTGTCTTTGGAATGTCATCAATTCTAATCTTTAATTGATGATATCCAAAACGAAAATTGATTTTTGAAAAGAATTGTGCGTCTTGCAACTGGTCGAACAGGTCATCGATAAGAGGTAATGGATACCTATTCTTGATAGTGACATTATTCAACTCCTGATAGTCAATACATAGTCGCATACTACCGTCTTTCTTCTTTACGAATAAAACAGGAGCACCCCAAGGAGATGTACTAGGACGAATAAAATCGATGTCTAGCAACTCCTGTAGTTGGACCTTTAACTCCTGAAGTTCAATAGAAGCCATTCGATATGGGGTTTTAGAAATGGGTTTTGTACCGGGTTCAAGGTCAATAAAGAATTCAACTTCACGTTCTGGGGGTAGACCGAAAAGTTCTTCGGAAAATACATCAAGAAACTCATTAACAACAGAAATATCATTCAAATCTGATTTATTCTGATTTAAATCAGTGACATGGGTTAAGAAAGTTTGACATCCGTTTTTCAATAAACGAATAGTTTTATGACTTGAAATGGCACTGATTGATTTTAGTGGTCTGGTTGTTTGAATGAAAGCTAACAACCTTATGAAATAATTAATTTTGGCATGATGAGTGGTTAACAAGTCGATTCCAAAATTCACATCAAATTCAAGTATTTTCAAAGATATAAGATCAACATGTAGTGTGAGGGTGCCAATTTGAATCAAGCAAGATTTGTAAACTGTGGAATTAATGAAGGTTTCACCCAACGGAGTTTCAACAGATAAGTCAAAGTCTAATTTTTCAGGAGTCAAGTTCAAATGTTGAACACAAGTAGGTGAAATAAAAGAATGTGTAGCACTGGTATCTCACAAGGTATAGACTTCGCAAGAGTTTGCGATTAGCTTACTTGTAGTAACTTCGTTCGGGTTCCTCGCTTCTTGAGTAGTCACAACAAAAACTCTTTCAGGAACCACCGACTTTGACTTGTCCGTAACAGTCTTTGGAATCACCACCCCCTCTGGACTTGGTTTCGCTACAGGATAATCTCGAGCTATATGTCCTTCCGTTCCACAGTTATAGCATGCCTTGAATTATTGTGGGAAGTTTGGGCTGATGTGTCCCTCTTTCCTGCATTTATAGCATACGACCGGTGGTCGTTCTCCTCCCTTAGAAACAGTTGATGCTGGTGCTGCTGTCGACGTTTTCACGTTCTCATTGTTGTACCTTCTCTTTTTGAAATCTCCCCCTGACTTGCTTCTTCTACTATCATGGCCACGATTACCACCAGAGTGGTTACCGCTTCTGTCATGATACTTTCTTCCCCGCTGGTTGTCATTGCTCCTATGACTGCTGCCACCGGTATGACCTTGGTTGTGGTCCCTTGGTTGAACATACTCATTATCTCGTTCTAATAACTGAGCCCTGTTTACTACATCTGAATATAAAGAAAATTTCAATAGTGTTAACGGTAACAACTACGCCGTTATTTATAAAAAACTCATTCTTGTCGTTTTCTTCATCTGACAGTTTTCCGTTATGAGGCCCACAGATGGCTGCGCCGTCGTACGAATATTTCCCTATAGCAAGAATATTCCACGACCAAACGAATATTCTCCGACAATAATGAATATTTTATAACCACTTGTTTATTTTAAAATATTTGCGTATATTACCCATAACATTTCATATTATCAAATTAACCCTGACTATTTCAAAATAATATATAGAGGAAATTCAATTTTTTTTATTCATAAAAGTTGGGGTCTTACAACCTCCACTCCTTATGAAATTTCATTCTCGAAATTGACGTACGTACCTGGTATGTCGAAAAGATGATACCTCGTTTTCATTTCCGATTTTAACTCTCAGGTCATTTCTTCAATTCCAATTATGACTCTCATGGTGCTTTAACCATTGTACCTCACAATGGTACCTATCAGTTTGCCACCGCACAAAACGTCGTCCCCTACGGAGAGTCTAGTTTCGGTGCACCCCACACAAGAAGTCACCAGCGAAAGGCTCGGGGCTCTTCACACTTTATGGCTTTTGATGCTTCGCCTTGACACGTTGGCACGTTTAACACCTCGAGATAAACTCCACGATCTCTCTCTTTATATTGCTCCACCAAAATGTATTTCAAAGATCACGATACATTTTGGTACTATTGCGAACGGTGTGTTGTGTGCTTCCATCATGATTTTATACTTCAAATCAGAGTCGTTAGAACACAAAGTCTGGAGTTGACTCGAAGTATTCCTTCTTCATCGATTCTTGCTTCTGGAATAGCATCTTCTTGCACCTTCTTCTTCATCTTCATCAGTTCCGGGTATGTAGCTTGAGCAGCTTTAACTTTATCAATTAAAGTTGGTCTACGCGTATACTTGACATCATCACGTGGGTCCCTAGAGTCTTTAACTCTATCTCTATCCTTTGTAAGTCGTACAAAATAGGTCTTTGTGTTGACTGCATCGCACTCGTTCCCGCATATGATCTCCAACTCAACGCCTCAGCTACCACGTTCGCTTTTCCAGGATGGTATTGAATGGTATTTTCGTAATCTTTCAACAGATCGAGCCAACGTCGTTGTCGCATGTTGAGTTCGTTATAAGTAAAGAAATATTAGAATGTCATCTATAATGACAATCACAAAATGATCCAAATATTTCTCAAATATTCGGTTCATCATGTCCATTAACGTAACATGGACATTGGTCAATTCGAAAGATATAAATAAAAATTCGTAATGTGTGTATCGAGTTCTAAAAGTTGTCTTTGGAATGTCATCAATTCTAATCTTTAATTGATGATATCCAAAACGAAAATTGATTTTTGAAAAGAATTGTGCGTCTTGCAACTGGTCGAACAGGTCATCGATAAGAGGTAATGGATACCTATTCTTGATAGTGACATTATTCAACTCCTGATAGTCAATACATAGTCGCATACTACCGTCTTTCTTCTTTACGAATAAAACAGGAGCACCCCAAGGAGATGTACTAGGACGAATAAAATCGATGTCTAGCAACTCCTGTAGTTGGACCTTTAACTCCTGAAGTTCAATAGAAGCCATTCGATATGGGGTTTTAGAAATGGGTTTTGTACCGGGTTCAAGGTCAATAAAGAATTCAACTTCACGTTCTGGGGGTAGACCGAAAAGTTCTTCGGAAAATACATCAAGAAACTCATTAACAACAGAAATATCATTCAAATCTGATTTATTCTGATTTAAATCAGTGACATGGGTTAAGAAAGTTTGACATCCGTTTTTCAATAAACGAATAGTTTTATGACTTGAAATGGCACTGATTGATTTTAGTGGTCTGGTTGTTTGAATGAAAGCTAACAACCTTATGAAATAATTAATTTTGGCATGATGAGTGGTTAACAAGTCGATTCCAAAATTCACATCAAATTCAAGTATTTTCAAAGATATAAGATCAACATGTAGTGTGAGGGTGCCAATTTGAATCAAGCAAGATTTGTAAACTGTGGAATTAATGAAGGTTTCACCCAACGGAGTTTCAACAGATAAGTCAAAGTCTAATTTTTCAGGAGTCAAGTTCAAATGTTGAACACAAGTAGGTGAAATAAAAGAATGTGTAGCACTGGTATCTCACAAGGTATAGACTTCGCAAGAGTTTGCGATTAGCTTACTTGTAGTAACTTCGTTCGGGTTCCTCGCTTCTTGAGTAGTCACAACAAAAACTCTTTCAGGAACCACCGACTTTGACTTGTCCGTAACAGTCTTTGGAATCACCACCCCCTCTGGACTTGGTTTCGCTACAGGATAATCTCGAGCTATATGTCCTTCCGTTCCACAGTTATAGCATGCCTTGAATTATTGTGGGAAGTTTGGGCTGATGTGTCCCTCTTTCCTGCATTTATAGCATACGACCGGTGGTCGTTCTCCTCCCTTAGAAACAGTTGATGCTGGTGCTGCTGTCGACGTTTTCACGTTCTCATTGTTGTACCTTCTCTTTTTGAAATCTCCCCCTGACTTGCTTCTTCTACTATCATGGCCACGATTACCACCAGAGTGGTTACCGCTTCTGTCATGATACTTTCTTCCCCGCTGGTTGTCATTGCTCCTATGACTGCTGCCACCGGTATGACCTTGGTTGTGGTCCCTTGGTTGAACATACTCATTATCTCGTTCTAATAACTGAGCCCTGTTTACTACATCTGAATATAAAGAAAATTTCAATAGTGTTAACGGTAACAACTACGCCGTTATTTATAAAAAACTCATTCTTGTCGTTTTCTTCATCTGACAGTTTTCCGTTATGAGGCCCACAGATGGCTGCGCCGTCGTACGAATATTTCCCTATAGCAAGAATATTCCACGACCAAACGAATATTCTCCGACAATAATGAATATTTTATAACCACTTGTTTATTTTAAAATATTTGCGTATATTACCCATAACATTTCATATTATCAAATTAACCCTGACTATTTCAAAATAATATATAGAGGAAATTCAATTTTTTTTATTCATAAAAGTTGGGGTCTTACAACCTCCACTCCTTATGAAATTTCATTCTCGAAATTGACGTACGTACCTGGTATGTCGAAAAGATGATACCTCGTTTTCATTTCCGATTTTAACTCTCAGGTCATTTCTTCAATTCCAATTATGACTCTCATGGTGCTTTAACCATTGTACCTCACAATGGTACCTATCAGTTTGCCACCGCACAAAACGTCGTCCCCTACGGAGAGTCTAGTTTCGGTGCACCCCACACAAGAAGTCACCAGCGAAAGGCTCGGGGCTCTTCACACTTTATGGCTTTTGATGCTTCGCCTTGACACGTTGGCACGTTTAACACCTCGAGATAAACTCCACGATCTCTCTCTTTATATTGCTCCACCAAAATGTATTTCAAAGATCACGATACATTTTGGTACTATTGCGAACGGTGTGTTGTGTGCTTCCATCATGATTTTATACTTCAAATCAGAGTCGTTAGAACACAAAGTCTGGAGTTGACTCGAAGTATTCCTTCTTCATCGATTCTTGCTTCTGGAATAGCATCTTCTTGCACCTTCTTCTTCATCTTCATCAGTTCCGGGTATGTAGCTTGAGCAGCTTTAACTTTATCAATTAAAGTTGGTCTACGCGTATACTTGACATCATCACGTGGGTCCCTAGAGTCTTTAACTCTATCTCTATCCTTTGTAAGTCGTACAAAATAGGTCTTTGTGTTGACTGCATCGCACTCGTTCCCGCATATGATCTCCAACTCAACGCCTCAGCTACCACGTTCGCTTTTCCAGGATGGTATTGAATGGTATTTTCGTAATCTTTCAACAGATCGAGCCAACGTCGTTGTCGCATGTTGAGTTCGTTATAAGTAAAGAAATATTAGAATGTCATCTATAATGACAATCACAAAATGATCCAAATATTTCTCAAATATTCGGTTCATCATGTCCATTAACGTAACATGGACATTGGTCAATTCGAAAGATATAAATAAAAATTCGTAATGTGTGTATCGAGTTCTAAAAGTTGTCTTTGGAATGTCATCAATTCTAATCTTTAATTGATGATATCCAAAACGAAAATTGATTTTTGAAAAGAATTGTGCGTCTTGCAACTGGTCGAACAGGTCATCGATAAGAGGTAATGGATACCTATTCTTGATAGTGACATTATTCAACTCCTGATAGTCAATACATAGTCGCATACTACCGTCTTTCTTCTTTACGAATAAAACAGGAGCACCCCAAGGAGATGTACTAGGACGAATAAAATCGATGTCTAGCAACTCCTGTAGTTGGACCTTTAACTCCTGAAGTTCAATAGAAGCCATTCGATATGGGGTTTTAGAAATGGGTTTTGTACCGGGTTCAAGGTCAATAAAGAATTCAACTTCACGTTCTGGGGGTAGACCGAAAAGTTCTTCGGAAAATACATCAAGAAACTCATTAACAACAGAAATATCATTCAAATCTGATTTATTCTGATTTAAATCAGTGACATGGGTTAAGAAAGTTTGACATCCGTTTTTCAATAAACGAATAGTTTTATGACTTGAAATGGCACTGATTGATTTTAGTGGTCTGGTTGTTTGAATGAAAGCTAACAACCTTATGAAATAATTAATTTTGGCATGATGAGTGGTTAACAAGTCGATTCCAAAATTCACATCAAATTCAAGTATTTTCAAAGATATAAGATCAACATGTAGTGTGAGGGTGCCAATTTGAATCAAGCAAGATTTGTAAACTGTGGAATTAATGAAGGTTTCACCCAACGGAGTTTCAACAGATAAGTCAAAGTCTAATTTTTCAGGAGTCAAGTTCAAATGTTGAACACAAGTAGGTGAAATAAAAGAATGTGTAGCACTGGTATCTCACAAGGTATAGACTTCGCAAGAGTTTGCGATTAGCTTACTTGTAGTAACTTCGTTCGGGTTCCTCGCTTCTTGAGTAGTCACAACAAAAACTCTTTCAGGAACCACCGACTTTGACTTGTCCGTAACAGTCTTTGGAATCACCACCCCCTCTGGACTTGGTTTCGCTACAGGATAATCTCGAGCTATATGTCCTTCCGTTCCACAGTTATAGCATGCCTTGAATTATTGTGGGAAGTTTGGGCTGATGTGTCCCTCTTTCCTGCATTTATAGCATACGACCGGTGGTCGTTCTCCTCCCTTAGAAACAGTTGATGCTGGTGCTGCTGTCGACGTTTTCACGTTCTCATTGTTGTACCTTCTCTTTTTGAAATCTCCCCCTGACTTGCTTCTTCTACTATCATGGCCACGATTACCACCAGAGTGGTTACCGCTTCTGTCATGATACTTTCTTCCCCGCTGGTTGTCATTGCTCCTATGACTGCTGCCACCGGTATGACCTTGGTTGTGGTCCCTTGGTTGAACATACTCATTATCTCGTTCTAATAACTGAGCCCTGTTTACTACATCTGAATATAAAGAAAATTTCAATAGTGTTAACGGTAACAACTACGCCGTTATTTATAAAAAACTCATTCTTGTCGTTTTCTTCATCTGACAGTTTTCCGTTATGAGGCCCACAGATGGCTGCGCCGTCGTACGAATATTTCCCTATAGCAAGAATATTCCACGACCAAACGAATATTCTCCGACAATAATGAATATTTTATAACCACTTGTTTATTTTAAAATATTTGCGTATATTACCCATAACATTTCATATTATCAAATTAACCCTGACTATTTCAAAATAATATATAGAGGAAATTCAATTTTTTTTATTCATAAAAGTTGGGGTCTTACAACCTCCACTCCTTATGAAATTTCATTCTCGAAATTGACGTACGTACCTGGTATGTCGAAAAGATGATACCTCGTTTTCATTTCCGATTTTAACTCTCAGGTCATTTCTTCAATTCCAATTATGACTCTCATGGTGCTTTAACCATTGTACCTCACAATGGTACCTATCAGTTTGCCACCGCACAAAACGTCGTCCCCTACGGAGAGTCTAGTTTCGGTGCACCCCACACAAGAAGTCACCAGCGAAAGGCTCGGGGCTCTTCACACTTTATGGCTTTTGATGCTTCGCCTTGACACGTTGGCACGTTTAACACCTCGAGATAAACTCCACGATCTCTCTCTTTATATTGCTCCACCAAAATGTATTTCAAAGATCACGATACATTTTGGTACTATTGCGAACGGTGTGTTGTGTGCTTCCATCATGATTTTATACTTCAAATCAGAGTCGTTAGAACACAAAGTCTGGAGTTGACTCGAAGTATTCCTTCTTCATCGATTCTTGCTTCTGGAATAGCATCTTCTTGCACCTTCTTCTTCATCTTCATCAGTTCCGGGTATGTAGCTTGAGCAGCTTTAACTTTATCAATTAAAGTTGGTCTACGCGTATACTTGACATCATCACGTGGGTCCCTAGAGTCTTTAACTCTATCTCTATCCTTTGTAAGTCGTACAAAATAGGTCTTTGTGTTGACTGCATCGCACTCGTTCCCGCATATGATCTCCAACTCAACGCCTCAGCTACCACGTTCGCTTTTCCAGGATGGTATTGAATGGTATTTTCGTAATCTTTCAACAGATCGAGCCAACGTCGTTGTCGCATGTTGAGTTCGTTATAAGTAAAGAAATATTAGAATGTCATCTATAATGACAATCACAAAATGATCCAAATATTTCTCAAATATTCGGTTCATCATGTCCATTAACGTAACATGGACATTGGTCAATTCGAAAGATATAAATAAAAATTCGTAATGTGTGTATCGAGTTCTAAAAGTTGTCTTTGGAATGTCATCAATTCTAATCTTTAATTGATGATATCCAAAACGAAAATTGATTTTTGAAAAGAATTGTGCGTCTTGCAACTGGTCGAACAGGTCATCGATAAGAGGTAATGGATACCTATTCTTGATAGTGACATTATTCAACTCCTGATAGTCAATACATAGTCGCATACTACCGTCTTTCTTCTTTACGAATAAAACAGGAGCACCCCAAGGAGATGTACTAGGACGAATAAAATCGATGTCTAGCAACTCCTGTAGTTGGACCTTTAACTCCTGAAGTTCAATAGAAGCCATTCGATATGGGGTTTTAGAAATGGGTTTTGTACCGGGTTCAAGGTCAATAAAGAATTCAACTTCACGTTCTGGGGGTAGACCGAAAAGTTCTTCGGAAAATACATCAAGAAACTCATTAACAACAGAAATATCATTCAAATCTGATTTATTCTGATTTAAATCAGTGACATGGGTTAAGAAAGTTTGACATCCGTTTTTCAATAAACGAATAGTTTTATGACTTGAAATGGCACTGATTGATTTTAGTGGTCTGGTTGTTTGAATGAAAGCTAACAACCTTATGAAATAATTAATTTTGGCATGATGAGTGGTTAACAAGTCGATTCCAAAATTCACATCAAATTCAAGTATTTTCAAAGATATAAGATCAACATGTAGTGTGAGGGTGCCAATTTGAATCAAGCAAGATTTGTAAACTGTGGAATTAATGAAGGTTTCACCCAACGGAGTTTCAACAGATAAGTCAAAGTCTAATTTTTCAGGAGTCAAGTTCAAATGTTGAACACAAGTAGGTGAAATAAAAGAATGTGTAGCACTGGTATCTCACAAGGTATAGACTTCGCAAGAGTTTGCGATTAGCTTACTTGTAGTAACTTCGTTCGGGTTCCTCGCTTCTTGAGTAGTCACAACAAAAACTCTTTCAGGAACCACCGACTTTGACTTGTCCGTAACAGTCTTTGGAATCACCACCCCCTCTGGACTTGGTTTCGCTACAGGATAATCTCGAGCTATATGTCCTTCCGTTCCACAGTTATAGCATGCCTTGAATTATTGTGGGAAGTTTGGGCTGATGTGTCCCTCTTTCCTGCATTTATAGCATACGACCGGTGGTCGTTCTCCTCCCTTAGAAACAGTTGATGCTGGTGCTGCTGTCGACGTTTTCACGTTCTCATTGTTGTACCTTCTCTTTTTGAAATCTCCCCCTGACTTGCTTCTTCTACTATCATGGCCACGATTACCACCAGAGTGGTTACCGCTTCTGTCATGATACTTTCTTCCCCGCTGGTTGTCATTGCTCCTATGACTGCTGCCACCGGTATGACCTTGGTTGTGGTCCCTTGGTTGAACATACTCATTATCTCGTTCTAATAACTGAGCCCTGTTTACTACATCTGAATATAAAGAAAATTTCAATAGTGTTAACGGTAACAACTACGCCGTTATTTATAAAAAACTCATTCTTGTCGTTTTCTTCATCTGACAGTTTTCCGTTATGAGGCCCACAGATGGCTGCGCCGTCGTACGAATATTTCCCTATAGCAAGAATATTCCACGACCAAACGAATATTCTCCGACAATAATGAATATTTTATAACCACTTGTTTATTTTAAAATATTTGCGTATATTACCCATAACATTTCATATTATCAAATTAACCCTGACTATTTCAAAATAATATATAGAGGAAATTCAATTTTTTTTATTCATAAAAGTTGGGGTCTTACAACCTCCACTCCTTATGAAATTTCATTCTCGAAATTGACGTACGTACCTGGTATGTCGAAAAGATGATACCTCGTTTTCATTTCCGATTTTAACTCTCAGGTCATTTCTTCAATTCCAATTATGACTCTCATGGTGCTTTAACCATTGTACCTCACAATGGTACCTATCAGTTTGCCACCGCACAAAACGTCGTCCCCTACGGAGAGTCTAGTTTCGGTGCACCCCACACAAGAAGTCACCAGCGAAAGGCTCGGGGCTCTTCACACTTTATGGCTTTTGATGCTTCGCCTTGACACGTTGGCACGTTTAACACCTCGAGATAAACTCCACGATCTCTCTCTTTATATTGCTCCACCAAAATGTATTTCAAAGATCACGATACATTTTGGTACTATTGCGAACGGTGTGTTGTGTGCTTCCATCATGATTTTATACTTCAAATCAGAGTCGTTAGAACACAAAGTCTGGAGTTGACTCGAAGTATTCCTTCTTCATCGATTCTTGCTTCTGGAATAGCATCTTCTTGCACCTTCTTCTTCATCTTCATCAGTTCCGGGTATGTAGCTTGAGCAGCTTTAACTTTATCAATTAAAGTTGGTCTACGCGTATACTTGACATCATCACGTGGGTCCCTAGAGTCTTTAACTCTATCTCTATCCTTTGTAAGTCGTACAAAATAGGTCTTTGTGTTGACTGCATCGCACTCGTTCCCGCATATGATCTCCAACTCAACGCCTCAGCTACCACGTTCGCTTTTCCAGGATGGTATTGAATGGTATTTTCGTAATCTTTCAACAGATCGAGCCAACGTCGTTGTCGCATGTTGAGTTCGTTATAAGTAAAGAAATATTAGAATGTCATCTATAATGACAATCACAAAATGATCCAAATATTTCTCAAATATTCGGTTCATCATGTCCATTAACGTAACATGGACATTGGTCAATTCGAAAGATATAAATAAAAATTCGTAATGTGTGTATCGAGTTCTAAAAGTTGTCTTTGGAATGTCATCAATTCTAATCTTTAATTGATGATATCCAAAACGAAAATTGATTTTTGAAAAGAATTGTGCGTCTTGCAACTGGTCGAACAGGTCATCGATAAGAGGTAATGGATACCTATTCTTGATAGTGACATTATTCAACTCCTGATAGTCAATACATAGTCGCATACTACCGTCTTTCTTCTTTACGAATAAAACAGGAGCACCCCAAGGAGATGTACTAGGACGAATAAAATCGATGTCTAGCAACTCCTGTAGTTGGACCTTTAACTCCTGAAGTTCAATAGAAGCCATTCGATATGGGGTTTTAGAAATGGGTTTTGTACCGGGTTCAAGGTCAATAAAGAATTCAACTTCACGTTCTGGGGGTAGACCGAAAAGTTCTTCGGAAAATACATCAAGAAACTCATTAACAACAGAAATATCATTCAAATCTGATTTATTCTGATTTAAATCAGTGACATGGGTTAAGAAAGTTTGACATCCGTTTTTCAATAAACGAATAGTTTTATGACTTGAAATGGCACTGATTGATTTTAGTGGTCTGGTTGTTTGAATGAAAGCTAACAACCTTATGAAATAATTAATTTTGGCATGATGAGTGGTTAACAAGTCGATTCCAAAATTCACATCAAATTCAAGTATTTTCAAAGATATAAGATCAACATGTAGTGTGAGGGTGCCAATTTGAATCAAGCAAGATTTGTAAACTGTGGAATTAATGAAGGTTTCACCCAACGGAGTTTCAACAGATAAGTCAAAGTCTAATTTTTCAGGAGTCAAGTTCAAATGTTGAACACAAGTAGGTGAAATAAAAGAATGTGTAGCACTGGTATCTCACAAGGTATAGACTTCGCAAGAGTTTGCGATTAGCTTACTTGTAGTAACTTCGTTCGGGTTCCTCGCTTCTTGAGTAGTCACAACAAAAACTCTTTCAGGAACCACCGACTTTGACTTGTCCGTAACAGTCTTTGGAATCACCACCCCCTCTGGACTTGGTTTCGCTACAGGATAATCTCGAGCTATATGTCCTTCCGTTCCACAGTTATAGCATGCCTTGAATTATTGTGGGAAGTTTGGGCTGATGTGTCCCTCTTTCCTGCATTTATAGCATACGACCGGTGGTCGTTCTCCTCCCTTAGAAACAGTTGATGCTGGTGCTGCTGTCGACGTTTTCACGTTCTCATTGTTGTACCTTCTCTTTTTGAAATCTCCCCCTGACTTGCTTCTTCTACTATCATGGCCACGATTACCACCAGAGTGGTTACCGCTTCTGTCATGATACTTTCTTCCCCGCTGGTTGTCATTGCTCCTATGACTGCTGCCACCGGTATGACCTTGGTTGTGGTCCCTTGGTTGAACATACTCATTATCTCGTTCTAATAACTGAGCCCTGTTTACTACATCTGAATATAAAGAAAATTTCAATAGTGTTAACGGTAACAACTACGCCGTTATTTATAAAAAACTCATTCTTGTCGTTTTCTTCATCTGACAGTTTTCCGTTATGAGGCCCACAGATGGCTGCGCCGTCGTACGAATATTTCCCTATAGCAAGAATATTCCACGACCAAACGAATATTCTCCGACAATAATGAATATTTTATAACCACTTGTTTATTTTAAAATATTTGCGTATATTACCCATAACATTTCATATTATCAAATTAACCCTGACTATTTCAAAATAATATATAGAGGAAATTCAATTTTTTTATTCATAAAAGTTGGGGTCTTACAACCTCCACTCCTTATGAAATTTCATTCTCGAAATTGACGTACGTACCTGGTATGTCGAAAAGATGATACCTCGTTTTCATTTCCGATTTTAACTCTCAGGTCATTTCTTCAATTCCAATTATGACTCTCATGGTGCTTTAACCATTGTACCTCACAATGGTACCTATCAGTTTGCCACCGCACAAAACGTCGTCCCCTACGGAGAGTCTAGTTTCGGTGCACCCCACACAAGAAGTCACCAGCGAAAGGCTCGGGGCTCTTCACACTTTATGGCTTTTGATGCTTCGCCTTGACACGTTGGCACGTTTAACACCTCGAGATAAACTCCACGATCTCTCTCTTTATATTGCTCCACCAAAATGTATTTCAAAGATCACGATACATTTTGGTACTATTGCGAACGGTGTGTTGTGTGCTTCCATCATGATTTTATACTTCAAATCAGAGTCGTTAGAACACAAAGTCTGGAGTTGACTCGAAGTATTCCTTCTTCATCGATTCTTGCTTCTGGAATAGCATCTTCTTGCACCTTCTTCTTCATCTTCATCAGTTCCGGGTATGTAGCTTGAGCAGCTTTAACTTTATCAATTAAAGTTGGTCTACGCGTATACTTGACATCATCACGTGGGTCCCTAGAGTCTTTAACTCTATCTCTATCCTTTGTAAGTCGTACAAAATAGGTCTTTGTGTTGACTGCATCGCACTCGTTCCCGCATATGATCTCCAACTCAACGCCTCAGCTACCACGTTCGCTTTTCCAGGATGGTATTGAATGGTATTTTCGTAATCTTTCAACAGATCGAGCCAACGTCGTTGTCGCATGTTGAGTTCGTTATAAGTAAAGAAATATTAGAATGTCATCTATAATGACAATCACAAAATGATCCAAATATTTCTCAAATATTCGGTTCATCATGTCCATTAACGTAACATGGACATTGGTCAATTCGAAAGATATAAATAAAAATTCGTAATGTGTGTATCGAGTTCTAAAAGTTGTCTTTGGAATGTCATCAATTCTAATCTTTAATTGATGATATCCAAAACGAAAATTGATTTTTGAAAAGAATTGTGCGTCTTGCAACTGGTCGAACAGGTCATCGATAAGAGGTAATGGATACCTATTCTTGATAGTGACATTATTCAACTCCTGATAGTCAATACATAGTCGCATACTACCGTCTTTCTTCTTTACGAATAAAACAGGAGCACCCCAAGGAGATGTACTAGGACGAATAAAATCGATGTCTAGCAACTCCTGTAGTTGGACCTTTAACTCCTGAAGTTCAATAGAAGCCATTCGATATGGGGTTTTAGAAATGGGTTTTGTACCGGGTTCAAGGTCAATAAAGAATTCAACTTCACGTTCTGGGGGTAGACCGAAAAGTTCTTCGGAAAATACATCAAGAAACTCATTAACAACAGAAATATCATTCAAATCTGATTTATTCTGATTTAAATCAGTGACATGGGTTAAGAAAGTTTGACATCCGTTTTTCAATAAACGAATAGTTTTATGACTTGAAATGGCACTGATTGATTTTAGTGGTCTGGTTGTTTGAATGAAAGCTAACAACCTTATGAAATAATTAATTTTGGCATGATGAGTGGTTAACAAGTCGATTCCAAAATTCACATCAAATTCAAGTATTTTCAAAGATATAAGATCAACATGTAGTGTGAGGGTGCCAATTTGAATCAAGCAAGATTTGTAAACTGTGGAATTAATGAAGGTTTCACCCAACGGAGTTTCAACAGATAAGTCAAAGTCTAATTTTTCAGGAGTCAAGTTCAAATGTTGAACACAAGTAGGTGAAATAAAAGAATGTGTAGCACTGGTATCTCACAAGGTATAGACTTCGCAAGAGTTTGCGATTAGCTTACTTGTAGTAACTTCGTTCGGGTTCCTCGCTTCTTGAGTAGTCACAACAAAAACTCTTTCAGGAACCACCGACTTTGACTTGTCCGTAACAGTCTTTGGAATCACCACCCCCTCTGGACTTGGTTTCGCTACAGGATAATCTCGAGCTATATGTCCTTCCGTTCCACAGTTATAGCATGCCTTGAATTATTGTGGGAAGTTTGGGCTGATGTGTCCCTCTTTCCTGCATTTATAGCATACGACCGGTGGTCGTTCTCCTCCCTTAGAAACAGTTGATGCTGGTGCTGCTGTCGACGTTTTCACGTTCTCATTGTTGTACCTTCTCTTTTTGAAATCTCCCCCTGACTTGCTTCTTCTACTATCATGGCCACGATTACCACCAGAGTGGTTACCGCTTCTGTCATGATACTTTCTTCCCCGCTGGTTGTCATTGCTCCTATGACTGCTGCCACCGGTATGACCTTGGTTGTGGTCCCTTGGTTGAACATACTCATTATCTCGTTCTAATAACTGAGCCCTGTTTACTACATCTGAATATAAAGAAAATTTCAATAGTGTTAACGGTAACAACTACGCCGTTATTTATAAAAAACTCATTCTTGTCGTTTTCTTCATCTGACAGTTTTCCGTTATGAGGCCCACAGATGGCTGCGCCGTCGTACGAATATTTCCCTATAGCAAGAATATTCCACGACCAAACGAATATTCTCCGACAATAATGAATATTTTATAACCACTTGTTTATTTTAAAATATTTGCGTATATTACCCATAACATTTCATATTATCAAATTAACCCTGACTATTTCAAAATAATATATAGAGGAAATTCAATTTTTTTTATTCGTAAAAGTTGGGGTCTTACAACCTCCACTCCTTATGAAATTTCATTCTCGAAATTGACGTACGTACCTGGTATGTCGAAAAGATGATACCTCGTTTTCATTTCCGATTTTAACTCTCAGGTCATTTCTTCAATTCCAATTATGACTCTCATGGTGCTTTAACCATTGTACCTCACAATGGTACCTATCAGTTTGCCACCGCACAAAACGTCGTCCCCTACGGAGAGTCTAGTTTCGGTGCACCCCACACAAGAAGTCACCAGCGAAAGGCTCGGGGCTCTTCACACTTTATGGCTTTTGATGCTTCGCCTTGACACGTTGGCACGTTTAACACCTCGAGATAAACTCCACGATCTCTCTCTTTATATTGCTCCACCAAAATGTATTTCAAAGATCACGATACATTTTGGTACTATTGCGAACGGTGTGTTGTGTGCTTCCATCATGATTTTATACTTCAAATCAGAGTCGTTAGAACACAAAGTCTGGAGTTGACTCGAAGTATTCCTTCTTCATCGATTCTTGCTTCTGGAATAGCATCTTCTTGCACCTTCTTCTTCATCTTCATCAGTTCCGGGTATGTAGCTTGAGCAGCTTTAACTTTATCAATTAAAGTTGGTCTACGCGTATACTTGACATCATCACGTGGGTCCCTAGAGTCTTTAACTCTATCTCTATCCTTTGTAAGTCGTACAAAATAGGTCTTTGTGTTGACTGCATCGCACTCGTTCCCGCATATGATCTCCAACTCAACGCCTCAGCTACCACGTTCGCTTTTCCAGGATGGTATTGAATGGTATTTTCGTAATCTTTCAACAGATCGAGCCAACGTCGTTGTCGCATGTTGAGTTCGTTATAAGTAAAGAAATATTAGAATGTCATCTATAATGACAATCACAAAATGATCCAAATATTTCTCAAATATTCGGTTCATCATGTCCATTAACGTAACATGGACATTGGTCAATTCGAAAGATATAAATAAAAATTCGTAATGTGTGTATCGAGTTCTAAAAGTTGTCTTTGGAATGTCATCAATTCTAATCTTTAATTGATGATATCCAAAACGAAAATTGATTTTTGAAAAGAATTGTGCGTCTTGCAACTGGTCGAACAGGTCATCGATAAGAGGTAATGGATACCTATTCTTGATAGTGACATTATTCAACTCCTGATAGTCAATACATAGTCGCATACTACCGTCTTTCTTCTTTACGAATAAAACAGGAGCACCCCAAGGAGATGTACTAGGACGAATAAAATCGATGTCTAGCAACTCCTGTAGTTGGACCTTTAACTCCTGAAGTTCAATAGAAGCCATTCGATATGGGGTTTTAGAAATGGGTTTTGTACCGGGTTCAAGGTCAATAAAGAATTCAACTTCACGTTCTGGGGGTAGACCGAAAAGTTCTTCGGAAAATACATCAAGAAACTCATTAACAACAGAAATATCATTCAAATCTGATTTATTCTGATTTAAATCAGTGACATGGGTTAAGAAAGTTTGACATCCGTTTTTCAATAAACGAATAGTTTTATGACTTGAAATGGCACTGATTGATTTTAGTGGTCTGGTTGTTTGAATGAAAGCTAACAACCTTATGAAATAATTAATTTTGGCATGATGAGTGGTTAA
Organism: Panax stipuleanatus; assembly: GCA_020205555.1. Classification (NCBI taxonomy): domain Eukaryota; kingdom Viridiplantae; phylum Streptophyta; class Magnoliopsida; order Apiales; family Araliaceae; genus Panax; species Panax stipuleanatus. The sequence goes on along the minus strand of CM035124.1, from coordinate 102,208,651 downwards.
CAAGTCGATTCCAAAATTCACATCAAATTCAAGTATTTTCAAAGATATAAGATCAACATGTAGTGTGAGGGTGCCAATTTGAATCAAGCAAGATTTGTAAACTGTGGAATTAATGAAGGTTTCACCCAACGGAGTTTCAACAGATAAGTCAAAGTCTAATTTTTCAGGAGTCAAGTTCAAATGTTGAACACAAGTAGGTGAAATAAAAGAATGTGTAGCACTGGTATCTCACAAGGTATAGACTTCGCAAGAGTTTGCGATTAGCTTACTTGTAGTAACTTCGTTCGGGTTCCTCGCTTCTTGAGTAGTCACAACAAAAACTCTTTCAGGAACCACCGACTTTGACTTGTCCGTAACAGTCTTTGGAATCACCACCCCCTCTGGACTTGGTTTCGCTACAGGATAATCTCGAGCTATATGTCCTTCCGTTCCACAGTTATAGCATGCCTTGAATTATTGTGGGAAGTTTGGGCTGATGTGTCCCTCTTTCCTGCATTTATAGCATACGACCGGTGGTCGTTCTCCTCCCTTAGAAACAGTTGATGCTGGTGCTGCTGTCGACGTTTTCACGTTCTCATTGTTGTACCTTCTCTTTTTGAAATCTCCCCCTGACTTGCTTCTTCTACTATCATGGCCACGATTACCACCAGAGTGGTTACCGCTTCTGTCATGATACTTTCTTCCCCGCTGGTTGTCATTGCTCCTATGACTGCTGCCACCGGTATGACCTTGGTTGTGGTCCCTTGGTTGAACATACTCATTATCTCGTTCTAATAACTGAGCCCTGTTTACTACATCTGAATATAAAGAAAATTTCAATAGTGTTAACGGTAACAACTACGCCGTTATTTATAAAAAACTCATTCTTGTCGTTTTCTTCATCTGACAGTTTTCCGTTATGAGGCCCACAGATGGCTGCGCCGTCGTACGAATATTTCCCTATAGCAAGAATATTCCACGACCAAACGAATATTCTCCGACAATAATGAATATTTTATAACCACTTGTTTATTTTAAAATATTTGCGTATATTACCCATAACATTTCATATTATCAAATTAACCCTGACTATTTCAAAATAATATATAGAGGAAATTCAATTTTTTTTATTCGTAAAAGTTGGGGTCTTACAACCTCCACTCCTTATGAAATTTCATTCTCGAAATTGACGTACGTACCTGGTATGTCGAAAAGATGATACCTCGTTTTCATTTCCGATTTTAACTCTCAGGTCATTTCTTCAATTCCAATTATGACTCTCATGGTGCTTTAACCATTGTACCTCACAATGGTACCTATCAGTTTGCCACCGCACAAAACGTCGTCCCCTACGGAGAGTCTAGTTTCGGTGCACCCCACACAAGAAGTCACCAGCGAAAGGCTCGGGGCTCTTCACACTTTATGGCTTTTGATGCTTCGCCTTGACACGTTGGCACGTTTAACACCTCGAGATAAACTCCACGATCTCTCTCTTTATATTGCTCCACCAAAATGTATTTCAAAGATCACGATACATTTTGGTACTATTGCGAACGGTGTGTTGTGTGCTTCCATCATGATTTTATACTTCAAATCAGAGTCGTTAGAACACAAAGTCTGGAGTTGACTCGAAGTATTCCTTCTTCATCGATTCTTGCTTCTGGAATAGCATCTTCTTGCACCTTCTTCTTCATCTTCATCAGTTCCGGGTATGTAGCTTGAGCAGCTTTAACTTTATCAATTAAAGTTGGTCTACGCGTATACTTGACATCATCACGTGGGTCCCTAGAGTCTTTAACTCTATCTCTATCCTTTGTAAGTCGTACAAAATAGGTCTTTGTGTTGACTGCATCGCACTCGTTCCCGCATATGATCTCCAACTCAACGCCTCAGCTACCACGTTCGCTTTTCCAGGATGGTATTGAATGGTATTTTCGTAATCTTTCAACAGATCGAGCCAACGTCGTTGTCGCATGTTGAGTTCGTTATAAGTAAAGAAATATTAGAATGTCATCTATAATGACAATCACAAAATGATCCAAATATTTCTCAAATATTCGGTTCATCATGTCCATTAACGTAACATGGACATTGGTCAATTCGAAAGATATAAATAAAAATTCGTAATGTGTGTATCGAGTTCTAAAAGTTGTCTTTGGAATGTCATCAATTCTAATCTTTAATTGATGATATCCAAAACGAAAATTGATTTTTGAAAAGAATTGTGCGTCTTGCAACTGGTCGAACAGGTCATCGATAAGAGGTAATGGATACCTATTCTTGATAGTGACATTATTCAACTCCTGATAGTCAATACATAGTCGCATACTACCGTCTTTCTTCTTTACGAATAAAACAGGAGCACCCCAAGGAGATGTACTAGGACGAATAAAATCGATGTCTAGCAACTCCTGTAGTTGGACCTTTAACTCCTGAAGTTCAATAGAAGCCATTCGATATGGGGTTTTAGAAATGGGTTTTGTACCGGGTTCAAGGTCAATAAAGAATTCAACTTCACGTTCTGGGGGTAGACCGAAAAGTTCTTCGGAAAATACATCAAGAAACTCATTAACAACAGAAATATCATTCAAATCTGATTTATTCTGATTTAAATCAGTGACATGGGTTAAGAAAGTTTGACATCCGTTTTTCAATAAACGAATAGTTTTATGACTTGAAATGGCACTGATTGATTTTAGTGGTCTGGTTGTTTGAATGAAAGCTAACAACCTTATGAAATAATTAATTTTGGCATGATGAGTGGTTAACAAGTCGATTCCAAAATTCACATCAAATTCAAGTATTTTCAAAGATATAAGATCAACATGTAGTGTGAGGGTGCCAATTTGAATCAAGCAAGATTTGTAAACTGTGGAATTAATGAAGGTTTCACCCAACGGAGTTTCAACAGATAAGTCAAAGTCTAATTTTTCAGGAGTCAAGTTCAAATGTTGAACACAAGTAGGTGAAATAAAAGAATGTGTAGCACTGGTATCTCACAAGGTATAGACTTCGCAAGAGTTTGCGATTAGCTTACTTGTAGTAACTTCGTTCGGGTTCCTCGCTTCTTGAGTAGTCACAACAAAAACTCTTTCAGGAACCACCGACTTTGACTTGTCCGTAACAGTCTTTGGAATCACCACCCCCTCTGGACTTGGTTTCGCTACAGGATAATCTCGAGCTATATGTCCTTCCGTTCCACAGTTATAGCATGCCTTGAATTATTGTGGGAAGTTTGGGCTGATGTGTCCCTCTTTCCTGCATTTATAGCATACGACCGGTGGTCGTTCTCCTCCCTTAGAAACAGTTGATGCTGGTGCTGCTGTCGACGTTTTCACGTTCTCATTGTTGTACCTTCTCTTTTTGAAATCTCCCCCTGACTTGCTTCTTCTACTATCATGGCCACGATTACCACCAGAGTGGTTACCGCTTCTGTCATGATACTTTCTTCCCCGCTGGTTGTCATTGCTCCTATGACTGCTGCCACCGGTATGACCTTGGTTGTGGTCCCTTGGTTGAACATACTCATTATCTCGTTCTAATAACTGAGCCCTGTTTACTACATCTGAATATAAAGAAAATTTCAATAGTGTTAACGGTAACAACTACGCCGTTATTTATAAAAAACTCATTCTTGTCGTTTTCTTCATCTGACAGTTTTCCGTTATGAGGCCCACAGATGGCTGCGCCGTCGTACGAATATTTCCCTATAGCAAGAATATTCCACGACCAAACGAATATTCTCCGACAATAATGAATATTTTATAACCACTTGTTTATTTTAAAATATTTGCGTATATTACCCATAACATTTCATATTATCAAATTAACCCTGACTATTTCAAAATAATATATAGAGGAAATTCAATTTTTTTTATTCGTAAAAGTTGGGGTCTTACAACCTCCACTCCTTATGAAATTTCATTCTCGAAATTGACGTACGTACCTGGTATGTCGAAAAGATGATACCTCGTTTTCATTTCCGATTTTAACTCTCAGGTCATTTCTTCAATTCCAATTATGACTCTCATGGTGCTTTAACCATTGTACCTCACAATGGTACCTATCAGTTTGCCACCGCACAAAACGTCGTCCCCTACGGAGAGTCTAGTTTCGGTGCACCCCACACAAGAAGTCACCAGCGAAAGGCTCGGGGCTCTTCACACTTTATGGCTTTTGATGCTTCGCCTTGACACGTTGGCACGTTTAACACCTCGAGATAAACTCCACGATCTCTCTCTTTATATTGCTCCACCAAAATGTATTTCAAAGATCACGATACATTTTGGTACTATTGCGAACGGTGTGTTGTGTGCTTCCATCATGATTTTATACTTCAAATCAGAGTCGTTAGAACACAAAGTCTGGAGTTGACTCGAAGTATTCCTTCTTCATCGATTCTTGCTTCTGGAATAGCATCTTCTTGCACCTTCTTCTTCATCTTCATCAGTTCCGGGTATGTAGCTTGAGCAGCTTTAACTTTATCAATTAAAGTTGGTCTACGCGTATACTTGACATCATCACGTGGGTCCCTAGAGTCTTTAACTCTATCTCTATCCTTTGTAAGTCGTACAAAATAGGTCTTTGTGTTGACTGCATCGCACTCGTTCCCGCATATGATCTCCAACTCAACGCCTCAGCTACCACGTTCGCTTTTCCAGGATGGTATTGAATGGTATTTTCGTAATCTTTCAACAGATCGAGCCAACGTCGTTGTCGCATGTTGAGTTCGTTATAAGTAAAGAAATATTAGAATGTCATCTATAATGACAATCACAAAATGATCCAAATATTTCTCAAATATTCGGTTCATCATGTCCATTAACGTAACATGGACATTGGTCAATTCGAAAGATATAAATAAAAATTCGTAATGTGTGTATCGAGTTCTAAAAGTTGTCTTTGGAATGTCATCAATTCTAATCTTTAATTGATGATATCCAAAACGAAAATTGATTTTTGAAAAGAATTGTGCGTCTTGCAACTGGTCGAACAGGTCATCGATAAGAGGTAATGGATACCTATTCTTGATAGTGACATTATTCAACTCCTGATAGTCAATACATAGTCGCATACTACCGTCTTTCTTCTTTACGAATAAAACAGGAGCACCCCAAGGAGATGTACTAGGACGAATAAAATCGATGTCTAGCAACTCCTGTAGTTGGACCTTTAACTCCTGAAGTTCAATAGAAGCCATTCGATATGGGGTTTTAGAAATGGGTTTTGTACCGGGTTCAAGGTCAATAAAGAATTCAACTTCACGTTCTGGGGGTAGACCGAAAAGTTCTTCGGAAAATACATCAAGAAACTCATTAACAACAGAAATATCATTCAAATCTGATTTATTCTGATTTAAATCAGTGACATGGGTTAAGAAAGTTTGACATCCGTTTTTCAATAAACGAATAGTTTTATGACTTGAAATGGCACTGATTGATTTTAGTGGTCTGGTTGTTTGAATGAAAGCTAACAACCTTATGAAATAATTAATTTTGGCATGATGAGTGGTTAACAAGTCGATTCCAAAATTCACATCAAATTCAAGTATTTTCAAAGATATAAGATCAACATGTAGTGTGAGGGTGCCAATTTGAATCAAGCAAGATTTGTAAACTGTGGAATTAATGAAGGTTTCACCCAACGGAGTTTCAACAGATAAGTCAAAGTCTAATTTTTCAGGAGTCAAGTTCAAATGTTGAACACAAGTAGGTGAAATAAAAGAATGTGTAGCACTGGTATCTCACAAGGTATAGACTTCGCAAGAGTTTGCGATTAGCTTACTTGTAGTAACTTCGTTCGGGTTCCTCGCTTCTTGAGTAGTCACAACAAAAACTCTTTCAGGAACCACCGACTTTGACTTGTCCGTAACAGTCTTTGGAATCACCACCCCCTCTGGACTTGGTTTCGCTACAGGATAATCTCGAGCTATATGTCCTTCCGTTCCACAGTTATAGCATGCCTTGAATTATTGTGGGAAGTTTGGGCTGATGTGTCCCTCTTTCCTGCATTTATAGCATACGACCGGTGGTCGTTCTCCTCCCTTAGAAACAGTTGATGCTGGTGCTGCTGTCGACGTTTTCACGTTCTCATTGTTGTACCTTCTCTTTTTGAAATCTCCCCCTGACTTGCTTCTTCTACTATCATGGCCACGATTACCACCAGAGTGGTTACCGCTTCTGTCATGATACTTTCTTCCCCGCTGGTTGTCATTGCTCCTATGACTGCTGCCACCGGTATGACCTTGGTTGTGGTCCCTTGGTTGAACATACTCATTATCTCGTTCTAATAACTGAGCCCTGTTTACTACATCTGAATATAAAGAAAATTTCAATAGTGTTAACGGTAACAACTACGCCGTTATTTATAAAAAACTCATTCTTGTCGTTTTCTTCATCTGACAGTTTTCCGTTATGAGGCCCACAGATGGCTGCGCCGTCGTACGAATATTTCCCTATAGCAAGAATATTCCACGACCAAACGAATATTCTCCGACAATAATGAATATTTTATAACCACTTGTTTATTTTAAAATATTTGCGTATATTACCCATAACATTTCATATTATCAAATTAACCCTGACTATTTCAAAATAATATATAGAGGAAATTCAATTTTTTTTATTCGTAAAAGTTGGGGTCTTACAACCTCCACTCCTTATGAAATTTCATTCTCGAAATTGACGTACGTACCTGGTATGTCGAAAAGATGATACCTCGTTTTCATTTCCGATTTTAACTCTCAGGTCATTTCTTCAATTCCAATTATGACTCTCATGGTGCTTTAACCATTGTACCTCACAATGGTACCTATCAGTTTGCCACCGCACAAAACGTCGTCCCCTACGGAGAGTCTAGTTTCGGTGCACCCCACACAAGAAGTCACCAGCGAAAGGCTCGGGGCTCTTCACACTTTATGGCTTTTGATGCTTCGCCTTGACACGTTGGCACGTTTAACACCTCGAGATAAACTCCACGATCTCTCTCTTTATATTGCTCCACCAAAATGTATTTCAAAGATCACGATACATTTTGGTACTATTGCGAACGGTGTGTTGTGTGCTTCCATCATGATTTTATACTTCAAATCAGAGTCGTTAGAACACAAAGTCTGGAGTTGACTCGAAGTATTCCTTCTTCATCGATTCTTGCTTCTGGAATAGCATCTTCTTGCACCTTCTTCTTCATCTTCATCAGTTCCGGGTATGTAGCTTGAGCAGCTTTAACTTTATCAATTAAAGTTGGTCTACGCGTATACTTGACATCATCACGTGGGTCCCTAGAGTCTTTAACTCTATCTCTATCCTTTGTAAGTCGTACAAAATAGGTCTTTGTGTTGACTGCATCGCACTCGTTCCCGCATATGATCTCCAACTCAACGCCTCAGCTACCACGTTCGCTTTTCCAGGATGGTATTGAATGGTATTTTCGTAATCTTTCAACAGATCGAGCCAACGTCGTTGTCGCATGTTGAGTTCGTTATAAGTAAAGAAATATTAGAATGTCATCTATAATGACAATCACAAAATGATCCAAATATTTCTCAAATATTCGGTTCATCATGTCCATTAACGTAACATGGACATTGGTCAATTCGAAAGATATAAATAAAAATTCGTAATGTGTGTATCGAGTTCTAAAAGTTGTCTTTGGAATGTCATCAATTCTAATCTTTAATTGATGATATCCAAAACGAAAATTGATTTTTGAAAAGAATTGTGCGTCTTGCAACTGGTCGAACAGGTCATCGATAAGAGGTAATGGATACCTATTCTTGATAGTGACATTATTCAACTCCTGATAGTCAATACATAGTCGCATACTACCGTCTTTCTTCTTTACGAATAAAACAGGAGCACCCCAAGGAGATGTACTAGGACGAATAAAATCGATGTCTAGCAACTCCTGTAGTTGGACCTTTAACTCCTGAAGTTCAATAGAAGCCATTCGATATGGGGTTTTAGAAATGGGTTTTGTACCGGGTTCAAGGTCAATAAAGAATTCAACTTCACGTTCTGGGGGTAGACCGAAAAGTTCTTCGGAAAATACATCAAGAAACTCATTAACAACAGAAATATCATTCAAATCTGATTTATTCTGATTTAAATCAGTGACATGGGTTAAGAAAGTTTGACATCCGTTTTTCAATAAACGAATAGTTTTATGACTTGAAATGGCACTGATTGATTTTAGTGGTCTGGTTGTTTGAATGAAAGCTAACAACCTTATGAAATAATTAATTTTGGCATGATGAGTGGTTAACAAGTCGATTCCAAAATTCACATCAAATTCAAGTATTTTCAAAGATATAAGATCAACATGTAGTGTGAGGGTGCCAATTTGAATCAAGCAAGATTTGTAAACTGTGGAATTAATGAAGGTTTCACCCAACGGAGTTTCAACAGATAAGTCAAAGTCTAATTTTTCAGGAGTCAAGTTCAAATGTTGAACACAAGTAGGTGAAATAAAAGAATGTGTAGCACTGGTATCTCACAAGGTATAGACTTCGCAAGAGTTTGCGATTAGCTTACTTGTAGTAACTTCGTTCGGGTTCCTCGCTTCTTGAGTAGTCACAACAAAAACTCTTTCAGGAACCACCGACTTTGACTTGTCCGTAACAGTCTTTGGAATCACCACCCCCTCTGGACTTGGTTTCGCTACAGGATAATCTCGAGCTATATGTCCTTCCGTTCCACAGTTATAGCATGCCTTGAATTATTGTGGGAAGTTTGGGCTGATGTGTCCCTCTTTCCTGCATTTATAGCATACGACCGGTGGTCGTTCTCCTCCCTTAGAAACAGTTGATGCTGGTGCTGCTGTCGACGTTTTCACGTTCTCATTGTTGTACCTTCTCTTTTTGAAATCTCCCCCTGACTTGCTTCTTCTACTATCATGGCCACGATTACCACCAGAGTGGTTACCGCTTCTGTCATGATACTTTCTTCCCCGCTGGTTGTCATTGCTCCTATGACTGCTGCCACCGGTATGACCTTGGTTGTGGTCCCTTGGTTGAACATACTCATTATCTCGTTCTAATAACTGAGCCCTGTTTACTACATCTGAATATAAAGAAAATTTCAATAGTGTTAACGGTAACAACTACGCCGTTATTTATAAAAAACTCATTCTTGTCGTTTTCTTCATCTGACAGTTTTCCGTTATGAGGCCCACAGATGGCTGCGCCGTCGTACGAATATTTCCCTATAGCAAGAATATTCCACGACCAAACGAATATTCTCCGACAATAATGAATATTTTATAACCACTTGTTTATTTTAAAATATTTGCGTATATTACCCATAACATTTCATATTATCAAATTAACCCTGACTATTTCAAAATAATATATAGAGGAAATTCAATTTTTTTTATTCATAAAAGTTGGGGTCTTACAACCTCCACTCCTTATGAAATTTCATTCTCGAAATTGACGTACGTACCTGGTATGTCGAAAAGATGATACCTCGTTTTCATTTCCGATTTTAACTCTCAGGTCATTTCTTCAATTCCAATTATGACTCTCATGGTGCTTTAACCATTGTACCTCACAATGGTACCTATCAGTTTGCCACCGCACAAAACGTCGTCCCCTACGGAGAGTCTAGTTTTGGTGCACCCCACACAAGAAGTCACCAGCGAAAGGCTCGGGGCTCTTCACACTTTATGGCTTTTGATGCTTCGCCTTGACACGTTGGCACGTTTAACACCTCGAGATAAACTCCACGATCTCTCTCTTTATATTGCTCCACCAAAATGTATTTCAAAGATCACGATACATTTTGGTACTATTGCGAACGGTGTGTTGTGTGCTTCCATCATGATTTTATACTTCAAATCAGAGTCGTTAGAACACAAAGTCTGGAGTTGACTCGAAGTATTCCTTCTTCATCGATTCTTGCTTCTGGAATAGCATCTTCTTGCACCTTCTTCTTCATCTTCATCAGTTCCGGGTATGTAGCTTGAGCAGCTTTAACTTTATCAATTAAAGTTGGTCTACGCGTATACTTGACATCATCACGTGGGTCCCTAGAGTCTTTAACTCTATCTCTATCCTTTGTAAGTCGTACAAAATAGGTCTTTGTGTTGACTGCATCGCACTCGTTCCCGCATATGATCTCCAACTCAACGCCTCAGCTACCACGTTCGCTTTTCCAGGATGGTATTGAATGGTATTTTCGTAATCTTTCAACAGATCGAGCCAACGTCGTTGTCGCATGTTGAGTTTGTTATAAGTAAAGAAATATTAGAATGTCATCTATAATGACAATCACAAAATGATCCAAATATTTCTCAAATATTCGGTTCATCATGTCCATTAACGTAACATGGACATTGGTCAATTCGAAAGATATAAATAAAAATTCGTAATGTGTGTATCGAGTTCTAAAAGTTGTCTTTGGAATGTCATCAATTCTAATCTTTAATTGATGATATCCAAAACGAAAATTGATTTTTGAAAAGAATTGTGCGTCTTGCAACTGGTCGAACAGGTCATCGATAAGAGGTAATGGATACCTATTCTTGATAGTGACATTATTCAACTCCTGATAGTCAATATATAGTCGCATACTACCGTCTTTCTTCTTTACGAATAAAACAGGAGCACCCCAAGGAGATGTACTAGGACGAATAAAATCGATGTCTAGCAACTCCTGTAGTTGAACCTTTAACTCCTGAAGTTCAATAGAAGCCATTCGATATGGGGTTTTAGAAATGGGTTTTGTACCGGGTTCAAGGTCAATAAAGAATTCAACTTCACGTTCTGGGGGTAGACCGAAAAGTTCTTCGGAAAATACATCAAGAAACTTATTAACAACAGAAATATCATTCAAATCTGATTTATTCTGATTTAAATCAGTGACATGGGTTAAGAAAGTTTGACATCCGTTTTTCAATAAACGAATAGTTTTATGACTTGAAATGGCACTGATTGATTTTAGTGGTCTGGTTGTTTGAATGAAAGCTAACAACCTTATGAAATAATTAATTTTGGCATGATGAGTGGTTAACAAGTCGATTCCAAAATTCACATCAAATTCAAGTATTTTCAAAGATATAAGATCAACATGTAGTGTGAGGGTGCCAATTTGAATCAAGCAAGATTTGTAAACTGTGGAATTAATGAAGGTTTCACCCAACGGAGTTTCAACAGATAAGTCAAAGTCTAATTTTTCAGGAGTCAAGTTCAAATGTTGAACACAAGTAGGTGAAATAAAAGAATGTGTAGCACTGGTATCTCACAAGGTATAGACTTCGCAAGAGTTTGCGATTAGCTTACTTGTAGTAACTTCGTTCGGGTTCCTCGCTTCTTGAGTAGTCACAACAAAAACTCTTTCAGGAACCACCGACTTTGACTTGTCCGTAACAGTCTTTGGAATCACCACCCCCTCTGGACTTGGTTTCGCTACAGGATAATCTCGAGCTATATGTCCTTCCGTTCCACAGTTATAGCATGCCTTGAATTATTGTGGGAAGTTTGGGCTGATGTGTCCCTCTTTCCTGCATTTATAGCATACGACCGGTGGTCGTTCTCCTCCCTTAGAAACAGTTGATGCTGGTGCTGCTGTCGACGTTTTCACGTTCTCATTGTTGTACCTTCTCTTTTTGAAATCTCCCCCTGACTTGCTTCTTCTACTATCATGGCCACGATTACCACCAGAGTGGTTACCGCTTCTGTCATGATACTTTCTTCCCCGCTGGTTGTCATTGCTCCTATGACTGCTGCCACCGGTATGACCTTGGTTGTGGTCCCTTGGTTGAACATACTCATTATCTCGTTCTAATAACTGAGCCCTGTTTACTACATCTGAATATAAAGAAAATTTGTGAGAAATGAGGTATTGACGTATTTTGGGTTTCAAATCTCTCAGAAACATCCGAGTCATACTTTCCTCATTCTCCACCAAATTAGGTGCAAACCTGGACAACTCTGCGAACTTAGTCTCATACTGGGACACAGTCATGTTGTTATGTTCCAGTTTGATAAACTCTACCTCCTTCATATGACGAATACTTTCAGGAAAGTACTTGTCATTGAACAGTTTCTGGAACGCTTCCCAAGACATCTTGAGTGCGGCAGGCTGGGTACGCTTCACAGATTTCCACCAGTAATCTGCCTCTCCACGGAACATAAAGGTGGCGAACGGAACCTTCTGTTCCTCTGTGCATCCCAAGACATCAAATATCTTGGTAATTTGCTTAACCCACGTTTTTGCCTTGATAAAATCCGGCTTTCACAAAAATTCTCGTGGTCCCAACTCTTTGAACTGCTTGGCAGTGACAAGCCGCGAGTTGCTATCATCATCTCCACCTGTATTTTGCATCCGAGTCTCCCTCGTCTGGTTTTGCATGAACTGCAAAAAGCTTCTAAACATCCCATCATTCATCGTTTGATCGGTGGGGTTGTTTTCAGTAGGAATATTGCCTTCTTGTTGCACGTTCTCCTGGTTTGTGATTAAAGATGTCTCAACGGTCTCATTCACTACATTGTTAACATTCTCAACTGCCATTCTCAAATACTGCCATAAAACAAGGGTTAATTAAACAAATTAACATATCACATATTAACCCTATACTCCGACCGACCAATTAAATACCACGTAAGCTTAGGTAGAATATACTAGTGAAGGATTTACTCAACTCTCCCCTCCTAGTTCTATTCCCCGATCTCCGCCAAAGACCATATCCCTAAGCTCTTATACCAACTGTGATGCCCCCAGAATAGGTCCAATCCAACCAGCCCATTCTGAGTCGCCAAACACATGGTACAGAATCCAAATACAACTTTTATATCACACGGTCGTGCAAAATACGACCACATAACTGTGAGTGTCAATACAAATATGTAAAAAATATAAACATTCAAACTAAATTCTCATTACATTATTATCACTATTTTATAAAAATAGTGAGGACTACTACTGCTCTAACTTGGACCATCACTCTTTCCCCCGACTAGTACCTGCGACATTCTCATTTCCTGAAGAGGACAATAGATGAAAAGGGTGAGCTCAACTAGCTCAGTAAAGAATATTATGACTAAGATAACAAAGAACAATTTATCGTTAGTCTTCAACAAATCAGAAAAAATATTTATGGACCACAAGTTTTAGGTCAACAACTGCAGCGGAAATAATAATGCATCAGAAGAATTAAGTAGAAAATGATGTCTAATATATTCTATGATTTAAAAGTTCATAATTAATATTTTATCCCTGTAACATCAATCAATATATATCTTGAATCAAATATTCATCTTTGCACTACGGGCCAAAGATATTCATTTGTATAATCAGTTTGTCATGTTCATCTCAACACTTGTCCATCTTTGCACTACGGGCCAAAGATATTCATCAGATAATCATTCATCTTTGCACTACAGGCCAAAGATATTCATCAAATAATCATTCATCTTTGCACTATAGGCCAAAGATATTCGGTTATATCATCATTTAAAACTGAGGATGATGTAAAACCTTTTAAAGAACGAATTCAGTGAAATAAAGGACAAAGATTAGGGATTCGTAAATCAGTTTATCCAAGTTCAAAAATACTCCATAACAATTAATTGGGGAGCAAAATTCAAGAATGAAGTTCAAAACTTGGATCCAATCAAAGATAGGACCCATAATAGCCAACTTGGACAAAAAAAAGAAAATTTATTTTTTTTGTGAATAGTAATGTATTCATGAATAGTGTCGTATACGTGAATAGTGCCGTATACGTGAATAGTAACCTCGACATGAAAAGGTAAAACTTTTCATAAGAAAAATCATACTTCGTGAATAATATTCGTGAATAGTACCGTATTCGTGAATAGTACCGTATTCGTGAATAGTGTCGTATACGTGAATAGTGCCGTATAAGTGAATAGTAACACCGACGGAAAAGGTAAAAATTTCATAATAAAATTCATACCAATATTTCGATGAAATGATATTGAAAGCAATAACATCATTTACGAAAAATATAACATCCCTTACCTCAAATGAACATTACTTCTGACTGAAATATCAGATATACAACTGAAAGAAACTTGCACTTAATAGCAACACTCAAAGTATCTAAATACTCACAAAAATACACTCGATATTATAGAAAGAGAAACTTCTGATTCTGGTGTGTTTTTCAAATTCTAATTCAGCACCCTATTTATAGAAAAATGCTTAGAACGCCAAAGCAGAAAATTTAATAAAATAATATTATTTTAAAAAATTTCCTACGCACCATCTCTTGGAATCTCAATTTTTAGCATTTTACACACAAGTGGGGACCATTTTGTAGAAGCATTTTATACCAAACAAGAGGGGGGCCCACCATATGTTAAAAAAACATTTATTCTGAAGCTTCAATAATTCATAATAAATAACCCATTTATCACAAAAATACGAATTCTATATCCTTTTTGTAGGAAATTTAATTCTCTACAATTTTGTAGAAGAAAGTTTTTTCAAATTCCAAACAGAAAATGACCGAAATTCATATACGGATGATTTTTCCAATTTCCTTCTCTTTCCTTTCTCTTTCTTCCTTTCCCATATTCTTTCACTGACTCTCTCTCTCCCCCTTTTTCTTCTCTCACCCCCACCACTTCTTTCATACACACACACACACACACACACACACACACACATATATATATATGTTAAAATATTTACAGTTATTAAATAATTCCAATTCTATCTTCTCTCTTCCACCTCATTTATTCATAAACTATGAATTTATTGTAAAAATATCACCATTATTATATTATTATATTATCACGTTATACACTTATAATGTAATATTATAATAATATATTTGAATAAATTATTTTATCAGAAAAAATAAAATATCAATTTTCAACAATTATCTCTTAAAAAATTCCCCCATTAAATAAATATTTCCTTATCATTTTTTTTATCAATAATTAATTATTAAAAAATAATATTATAGAACCACAATATTGACAACCAGGTCGTTCCCAGGAAAGAGGGGGGTCTTTTGATAAGGATTTCTCCTTACTGGCTTGCAATTAAATAACCCCTCTTAGACAGAACTTCCTTAGACATTGCCAATAATGCTATCTAATAATATTATTCAAATAATAGAAATTATTGATCTGATAATGGAAAATGCTGTGCAGTAGCAATTAATGAATTAACAATAATATAAAAATACTGTGAAATACCGTGTGCTACTGTGCAACGACGCGTATTACTTTATTTTTAACCACCTGGTATTTCAACAGTGTTAACGGTAACAACTAGCCGTTATTTATAGAAAACTCATTCTTGTCGTTTTATTCATCCGATAATTTTTTGTTATGAGGGCCACAAATGGCTGCGCCGTCGTACGAATATTCTCCTACAGCAAGAATATTCCCCAACAGCAAGAATATTCCACGACCAAATGAATATTTCCCGACAACAATGAAAATTTTATAACCACTTGCTTATTTTAAAATATTTGCGCATATTACCCATAATATTTTACATTATCAAATTAACCCCTGACTATTTCAAAATAATAGATAGAAGAAATTTAATTTTTTTTATTCATAAAAGTTGGGGTCTTACAACATCCCATCCTTATGAAATTTCGTCCTCGAAATTGACGTACGTACCTGGTATGTCGAAAAGATGAGAATACCTCGTTTTCATTTTCGATTTTAACTCTCAGGTCATTTCTTCGATTCCAACTATGACTCTCATGGTGCTTCAACCATTGTACCTCACAATGGTACCTATCAGTTTGTCACCGCACAAAATGTCGTCCCCTACGGAGAGTCTAGCTTCGGTGCACCCCACACAAGAAGTCACCAGTGAAAGGCTCGGGGCTCTTCACACCTTATGGCTTTTGATGCTTCGCCTTGACACGTTGACACGTTTAACACTTCGAGATAAACTCCGCGATCTCTTTCTTCGTATTGCTCTGCCAAAATGTATTTCAAAGATCACGATACATTTTGGTACTATTGCGAACGGTGTGTTGTGTGCTTCCATCATAATTTTATACTTCAAATTAGAGTCGTTAGAACACAAAGCCTGGAGTTGACTCGAAGTATTCCTTCTTCATCGATTCTTGCTTCTGGAAGAGCATCTTCTTGCACCTTCTTCTTCATCTTCATCAGTTCCGGGTATGTAGCTTGAGCAACTTTAACTTTATCAATTAAAGTTGGTCTACACGTATACTTGACATCATCACGTGGGTTCCTAGAGTCTTTAACTCTATCTTTGTCCTTTGTACGTCATACAAAATAGGTCTTTGTGTTGACATCATCGCACTCGTTCTCGCATACGATCTCCAACTCAACGCATCAGCTACCACGTTCGCTTTTCCAGGATGGTATTGAATGGTATTTTCATAATCTTTCAACAGCTCGAGCCAACGTCGTTGTCGCATGTTGAGTTCGTTATAAGTAAATAAATATTAGGATGTCATCAATAATGACAATCACGAAATGATCCAAATATTTCTCAAATATTCGATTCATCATGTCCATGAACGCAGCATGGACATTGGTCAATCCGAAAGATATAACTAAAAATTTGTAATGCGCGTATCGAGTTCTAAAAGTTATCTTTGGAATGGCATCAATTCTAATATTTAACTGATGATATCTAGAATGAAGATCGATTTTAGAAAAGAATTGTGCGTCTTGCAACTGGTCGAACAGGTCATCGATACGAGGTAACAGATACCTATTCTTGATAGTGTCATGATTCAATTCCCGATATTCAATATATAGTCGCATACTATCGTCTTTCTTCTTTATGAATAAAATAGGAGCACCCCAAGGAGATGTACTAGGACGAATAAAATCGATGTCTAGCAACACCTGTAGTTGGACTTTTAACTCCTGAAGTTCAATAGGAGCCATTCGATATGGGGTTTTAGAAATGGATTTTGTACCGGGTTCAAGGTCAATAAAGAATTTAACTTCACGTTTTGGGGGTAGACTGAAATGTACTTCGGGAAATACATTAGGAAACTCATTAACAACAGAAATATCATTCAAATCCGATGTATTCTGATTTAAATATGTGACATGGGTTAAGAAAGGTTGACATCCGTTTTTCAATAAACGAATAGCTTTATGACTTGAAATGACATTGATTGATTTTAGTGGTCTGGTTGTTTGAATTAAAGTTAACAACCTTATGAAACAATTAATTTTGGCATGATGAGTGGTTAACCAGTCGATTCCAAAAATCACATCAAATTCAAGTATTTTCAAAGATATAAGATCAACAGGTAGGGTGAGGGTGCCAATTTGAATCAAGCAAGATTTGTAAACTGTGGATGTAACGAAGGTTTCACCCAACGGAGTTTCAACAGATAAGTCAAAGTCTAATTTCTCAGGAGTCAAGTTCAAATGTTGAGCACAAGTAGGTGAAATAAAAGAATGGGTAGCACAGGTATCTAACAAGGTATAGACTTCGCAAGAGTTTGCGATTAGCTTACCTGTAGTAACTTCGTTCGAGTTCTTCGCTTCTTGAGTAGTTACGACAGAAGCTCTTTCAGGAACCACAAACTTTGACTTGTCCGGAACAGTCTTTGGAATCACCACCCCCGCTGGACTTGGTTTCGCTATAGGACAATCTCGAGCTATATGTCCTTCCTTTCACAGTTATAGCATGCCTTAAATTGTTGTGGGCAGTTTGGGCTGATGTGTCCCTCTTTTCCGTATTTATAGCATATGACTGGTGGTCGTTCTCCTCCCCTAGAAACTGTTGATACTGATGCTGTTGTCGACGTTTACACGTTCTCATTGTTGTAACTTCTCTTTTTAAAATCTCCCCTGACTCGCTTCTTCTACTATCATGGCCACGATTACCACCAGAGTGGTTACCGTTTCTGTCATGATACTTTCCTCCCCGTTGGTTGTCATTGCTCCTATGACTGTTGCCACCGGTATGACCCTGGTTGTGGTCCTTTGGTTGAACATACTCATTATCTCGTTCTAATAACTGAGCCATGTTTACTACATCTGATTATAATTTTTTTTTTGTGAGAAATGAGGTATTGAGGTATTTTGGGTTTCAAACCTCTCAGAAACATCCGCGTCATACGTTCCTCATTCTCCACCAAATGAGGTGCAGACCTGGACAACTCTGCGAACTTAGTCTCATACTGGGACACAGTCATGTTGTTTTGTTCTAGTCTGATAAACTCTACCTCCTTCATATGACGAATACTTTCAGGAAAGTACTTGTCATTGAACAGTTTCTGGAACGTTTCCCAATACATCTTGAGTGCGGCAGGCTGGGTACACTTCACAGATTTCCACCAGTAATCTGCCTCTCCACAGAACATAAAGGTGGCGAATGGAACCTTCTGTTCCTCCGTGCATCCCAAGATATCAAATATCTTAGTAATTTGCTTAACCCACGTTTTCGCCTTGATCGGATCCGGTTTTCCCAAAAATTCTGGTGGTCCCAACTCTTTGAACTGCTTGGCAGTGACAAGCCGCGAGTTGCTATCATCTCTACCTGTATTTTGCATCCGAGTCCTTGTTTTGCATGAACTGTAAAAAGATTTTAAACATCCCATCATTCATCGTTTGATCGGTGGGGTTGTTTGCAGTAGGAATATTGCCTTCTTATTGCACGTTCTTCTGGTTGGTGATTAAAGGTGTCTCAACGGTCTCATTCAATCCATTGTTAACATTCTCAGCTGTCATTCTCAAATACTGCCATAAAACGAGGGTTAATTAAATAAATTAACATATCACATATTAACTCTATACTCCGATCGACCAATTAAATACCACATAAGCTTAGATAGGATATACTAGTGACGAATTTACTCAACTCTCCCCTCCTAGTTCTATTCCCAGATCTCTGCTAGAGACCATATCCCTAAGCTCTGATACCAACTGTGACGCCCCAGAATAGGTCCAATCCAACCAACCCATTCTGAGTCGCCAAACACATGGTACAGAATTCAAATACAACTTTTATATCACACGGTCGTGCAAAATACGACCACACAACTGTGAGTGTCAATAATAATATGTAGAAAATATAAACATTCAAACTAAGTCCTCATTATAATTATTATCACATTATTTTATAAAAATAGTGAGGACTACTACTGCTCTAACTCGGACCATCACTTTGTCCCCCGACTAGTCCCTGCGACATTCTCATTTCTAGAAGAGGACAATAGATGAAAAGGGTGAGCTCAACTAGCCCAGTAAAGAATATTATGACTAGGATATTAAAGAATAATTTATCGTTAGTCTTCAACAAATAAGATAAAATATTATGGACCACAAGTTTTAGATCAACAGCTACAGCGAAAATAACAATACTTCAGAAGAATTAAGTAGAAAATGATGTCTACCATATTCTATGATTTGAAAGTCCATAATTAATATTTTATCCCTATAACGTTAATCAATATATATCTTGAATCAAATATTCATCTTTGCACTACGGGCCAAAGATATTCATTTGTATCATCAGTTGGTCATGTTCATCTCAACACCTGTCCTTCTTTGCACTACGGGCCAAAGATATTCATCAGGTAATCGTTCATCTTTGCACTACAGGCCAAAGATATTCATCAAATAATCATTCATCTTTGCACTACAGGCTAAAGATATTCGGTTATATCATCATTTAGGACTGAGGATGATGTAAAACATTTTAAAGAACGAATCCAGTGAAATAAAGGACAAAGATTAAGGATTCGTAAATCAGTTTATCCAAGTTCAAAAATACTCCATAACAATCAATTGTGGAGCAAAATTCAAGAATAAAGTTCAAAACTTGGATCCAATCAAAGATAGGACCTATAATAGCCAACTTGGACAAAGAAAAGAAAATTTAATTTTTTTTGTCAATAGTAACGTATTCAGGAATGGTGTCGTATACGTGAATAGTAACCCCGACATGAAAAGGTAAAAATTTTCATAAGAAAAATCATACTTCGTGAATAGTATTCGTGAATAGTACCGTATTCGTGAATAGTGTTGTATACGTGAATAGTATCGTATATGTGAATAGTAACCCCGACGAAAAAGGTAAAAATTTCATAATAAAATTCATACCAATATTTTGATGAAATGATATTGAAAGTAATAACATTATTTACGAAAAATATAACATCCCTTATCTCAAACGAACAGTACTTTTGACTAGAATATCAGATATACAACTGAAGGAAACTTGCACTGAATAGCAACACTCAAAGTATCTAAATACTCACAAAAATACGCTCGATATTATTGAGAGAGAAACTTCTGATTCTGGTGTGTTTTTCAAATTCTAATTCAGCACCCTATTTATAGAAAAATGCTTAGAACGCCAAAGCAGAAAATTTAATAAAATAATATTATTTTAAAAAATTTCCTACACACCATCTCTTGGAATCTCAATTTTTAGCATTTTACACACAAGTGGGGCCCACCTTCTACAAGCATTTTACAACAAACAAGAGTGGGGCCCACCATATGTTAAAAAAACATTTATTCTGAAACTTCAATAATTCATAATAAATAACCCATTTATCAAAAAAATTCGAATTCTATGTCATTCCCATAGAAAATTTAATTCTCTACAACTTTGTAGAAGAAAGTTTTTCCAAATTCCAAACAGAAAATGACCGAAATCCACATACGGATGATTTTTTCGTCTCTTTCTTCCTTTTCTATATTCTTCCACTAACTCTCTCTCTCTCCCCCCTTTTCTTCTCTCACCCCCACCACTTCTTCCATACACACACACACATATACGTACACACACACACACACACACATATATATATATATATATACACACACACATATATTAAAATATTTATAATTATTAAATAATTTCAATTCTATCTTCTCTCTTCCACCTCGTTTATTCATAAACCATAAATTTATTGTAAAAATATCACCATTATTATATTATTATATTATCACATTATACACTTATAATGTAATTTTATAATAATATATTTGAATAAATTATTTTATCAGAAAAAATAAAATATCAATTTTCAACAATTATCTCTTTAAAAATTCACCCGTTAAATAAATATTTTCTTATTATTTTTTTTTATCAATAATTAATTATTCACAAATAATATTATAGAACCACAATATTGACAACCAGGTCGTTCCAAGGAAAGAGGGGGCCTTCCGATAAGGATTTCTCCTTACTGGCGTGCAATTAAATAACCCCTCCTAGACAGAACTTTCTTAGACATTGCCAATAATGCTATATAATAATATTATTTAAATAGTATAAATTATTGATCTGATAATGAAAAATACTGTGCAGTAGCACCTATTGAATTAATAGTAATATAAAAATACTGTGCAATACCATGTGCTACTGTGCAATGACGCGTATTACTTCATTTTTAACCACCGGGTATTTTAATAGTGTTAACGGTAACAACTACACCGTTATTTATAGAAAATTCATTCTTGTCGTTTTCTTCATCCGACAGTTTTTTGTTATGGGGTCCACAAATGGCTGCGCCGTCGTACGAATATTCCCCTACAGTAAGAATATTCCACGACCAAACGAATATTCCCCGACAACAATGAATATTTTATAACCACTTGCTTATTTTAAAATATTTGCGCATATTACCCATAACATTCCACATTATGAAATTAACCCCTGACTATTTCAAAATAATATATAGAGGAAATTTAATTTTTTTTTATTCATAAAAGTTGGGGTCTTACAATCACCGTAGCTGGTCGGGAGCATGAGCTGACACCTAATCCAGAGGAGGAGGACGAGGATGAGTCAGAGGAGTCAGAGGAGGAAGAGGATCCCGAGGAGGAATTCCCACCTCACTCTACTAGTGCTGACATGTACGAGGCAATCTACGACCGCAACGTGGAGCTTCAGGAATTGTTGGACGAGAGTTAGACTACTATACAGCAGCGGGATGAGACTATCGAGGAGATGGATAGTGAGCTAGAAGAAGTGTAGTGGAAGCTAATCCAGGTAGAGAATGATAGAGATAAGGCCCGAGCCGAGCAGAGACAACGAAGCGTGCTAGAGCGGAGGAAACTAAGCTTGAGGGCTACTCAATGAGCCGATCGAGCTGGAGACGAGGCTGAAGCCAAGAGGGACAAGCTGAGGGAGTCAGAATACGCTTTCCATACAGCCATAGATAGGGCCCAGGATCGTGTCTTCTATTACCCAGCTTAGTTCTAATGTTTACCATGGTACGTGGTGGACCGAAGGACGGTGTTTTGGGTGATGGAGGAAGAACGCAGAGAGGCTGTGCGACGTCTTAACATGCTTAGATAGTAGGGCTCTTAATTAGGTGTTTCTTTTTGTAATAAATAAATATAAATCCCATAATTTGAGGTTAGAATGGGATAAGATAATAATGTAATCCTGCAACTTGTTCCAGTTCAGGAAAGATGATGTAAATAGTAGAGATGCTATCTATTCTATGTTTTTCAAAAACTACGAGTAATGAATAAAAGAAGTTATTGATGTGCTATATGTTCATATAAGAACTAAGTTATTTAACTGTATAAGTACAAACTTGAATACTTAAGAATTTAGTAGAGGAGCTAATAATAATATTTCTTAGCAGAAAATGCCTCCTAGAAGAAGACCTACACATCAAAACCCCGAGGGTTCGATGAACAAAAATAATAACAATGGGACGAATCCCAACTCGGTTCAACAGTTAATGAACCTACTGACAGGAGCCCTTGCGAATCAGTTGCAAGTGTAGGGCACGACATTTAAAGAGTTTAAGGCAGTAGGACCGCCAGAGTTCAAGGGATCGGTAAACCCTATAGATGCCCAGACGTGGGTAATGGAAATGGAGAAGGTCTTCGACGTTGCTAGAGTCGGTGAAGACTAGAAGATGGCATTCGCGACTTTCATGTTGAAGTTGGATGCTAGTTTCTAGTGGCAAGCCAACAAGACCAGAGAGGGTGAAGGAGTGATACCGTGGGAGCGTTTCAAAGAGATGTTCTTTGAAATGTACTTTCCCGTTAGCTCGCAGGACCAAATGGAGGTCCAATTTCTAGAGCTTAAGCAGGGAGGGATGACGGTGTTGGAATATGCCGCAAAGTTTAACTAGTTGGCCAGGTTCGCTACTTACGAGGTCAGCACTGAAGCTAGGAAGGCGAGGAGGTTTAAGCGGGGACTAAAACCCTGGCTCTACAGCAAGGTCTCCATGTTCCAGCTGAACATGTTTGCAGCTGTGCTGGAAAAGGCCATTCTCGCTGAAGGTGGGAGTGACGCTGTGACTAAATTCAACCAGGATAAGAAGAAGAAGAAGAACGAGATGGAAAACAAGGCTGGTATTAGCGGGGCTATCAACCCGAAAAGGAAATGGAAAGACAATACCTCTGCTGGGAGTCAGCAGGGAGGCCAGCAGAAGAGGAAGTTCGAACCATGTGCTACATGCGGGAAGAATCACACTGGAGTGAGCATGAAAGGGAAACGGGTGTGCTACAACTGTGGTCAGGAATGCCACATTGTGCCAAATTGCCCGAACCCGAAGAAACTAGCTTGCTACATATGTGGATCCAAGGATCACATGGCTCGTAGTTGCCCTAAGAAGCCCGCGGTAGGGTCAACAGGGAATGGAGGAAATGGCTGCGACAGCACTCTGACTATCTCTGGACCGTCGCCACTGCAAGCCGTTCGACCCTACTGCCTGCACATTCAACATGACAGTGCAGGACGCTGTGCAGTCAAAAGATGTGGTGGCAGGTATTATTCCGGTCAATAGTATAAATGCATATGTATTATTTGATTCGGGTGCTACTTGTTCATTCATATCCGATAATTTTGCTAAGACCCTAGACTTACCTATAGAGGAATTAGTTTATCCCTTAAACATAGAGATTGCGAATAGGGAGGTTATTCCTGTTAGGTTTGTTTACAAGAACTGTAGATTGGACATTAAGGGTCAAGAACTGAGGGTAGATTTGATTCCGATAAAACTTGGGAAATTCGATGTCATACTGGGTATGGACTGGTTGTTCAACCATGGGGTGGTAATCGATTGTTAGAAGAAGTCGGTAAACCTTATGACTCCGTCGAAGGTAGTGTTCTATGGTAGTAAATTGCCTAGACAAGCAAGTTGTCTGACGGTTATGCAAGCCAAGAAACTTTTGACGCAAGGCTGTGTGGGATATCTTGCCTACATAGTAGATATGCATAAGGAGAGCCCGAAGTTAGAAGAGATATCAGTGGTTAGGGAGTTTGTGGACATGTTTTCGGAAGATTTGCCAGGACTTCCGCCTGATAGGGAGATAGAGTTCGTGATCGACTTAGCGCTGAGGACTGCTCCGATTTCGAAAGCTCCGTACTGAATGGCTCCAGTCGAGATGAAGGAACTGATGGTTCAACTGCAAGAACTACTGGACAAGAAGTATATTCAATCGAGCATATCGCCGTTAGGAGCCCTAGTTTTATTCGTGAAAAAGAAGGATGGATCGATGCGACTTTGCATTGATTATAGGGAGTTGAACAAAGTTACGATCAAGAATAGGTATCCTTTACCTAGGATTGATGACTTGTTCGATCAACTGAAGGGTACTAGATACTTCTCAAAAATCAATTTGAGAAGAGGGTATCATCAGTTGAAGGTGAGGAGAGAAGATATATCGAAAACAGCTTTTAGAACTCGGTATGGTCATTACGAGTTCTTGGTAATGTTATTTGGTCTGACGAATGCCCCAGCTGCATTTATAGACTTAATGAACAGGGTGTTTAATCCATTCCTAGATAAGTTTGTGGTGGTGTTCATATATGACGTCCTGGTTTATTCCAAAACTGAGGAAGAACACACCGAACATTTGAGACTAATGTTGGAATATTTGACATCCTGATTTATTTCAAGACTGAGGCGAGAGAAGCTTTATGCGAAATTCTTGAAATGCAAATTCTGGTTAGAACGTGTGAAATATCTTAGCCACATGATCGACAAAGATGGGATTTCGGTGGATCCGTCAAAGGTTGAAGCGGTAATGAATTGGGATCAGCCGAAGACGCCGTCTGAAGTGAGGAGTTTTTTGGGATTGGCAGGTTATTACCGGAGATTTATCCAAGGCTTTTCTAGAATTGTAACTCCGTTGACGAATTTGACTCGTACAACAGTTAAGTTTGTTTGGACGAAAAAGTGTGAGGAAAGCTTTCAGGAGCTGAAGAAGAGGTTGAGTACTGCGCCTGTGTTGTCCTTGTCGGATAGTACGGGAAATTTCATAGTCTATAGTGATACCTCACATAAGGGTTTAGGTTGCGTGCTGATACAGAATGGCAAGGTCATTACCTACGCATCAAGTCAGCTAAAGGATTATGAGAAGGGGTATCCGACCCATGACTTGGAGTTGGCGGCAGTAGTGTTTGCTCTAAAGATTTGGAGACACTACCTCTATGGAGAAAGGTGTGAGATATACACGGATCATAAGAGTTTGAAGTATATCTTTACCCAGAAGGATTTGAACATGCGCCAAAGGAGATGGTTGGAACTGATCAAGGACTACGACTGCGAGAAACTTTACCATCCGGGTAAAGCTAACCTCGTCGCCGATGCTTTGAGCAGAAAGGGTCGGGAGAAGCTAAACATATTAATTGATCAGGACCCATTAATAGAACAGATGGCTAGATTAGAACTGGAAGTGAAGTTTCCAAAGGAATCGGATGAGAAGTTATTTCAAGTAACTACTGATTCTACTCTGGTAGACAAAGTGAAAGAAGCACAACTTCACGACGAAGAGTGCGAAAAGATCCAAAAAAGAATAGTCGATGGCGAAGAGTTCAAGTTCCAGATCGATAATGAAGATCTGCTACGATTTGAAGGAAGAATCTGGGTACCGCCAGTACCAGAAGTCAAAGAGGAGATTTTGAGAGAATCTCACAGCTCGAGATATTCTATTCACCCCGGGAGTACGAAGATGTACTAGGATCTCAAACACCACTTCTGGTGGCCAAACATGAAGAGGGATGTTGCCGAATGCGTTGCAAAATGTCTAACGTGCCAAAAGGTTAAAGCAGAACACCAGAGACCTAGTGGATTTCTACAACCGCAGGAAATTCTAGAATGGAAGTGGGAGCATGTCACGATGGATTTCGTGGTTGGTCTTCCAGCAACTCAGAAGGGTTTTGATGCGATATGGGTGATAGTGGATCGACTGATGAAGTCAGCACACTTTTTACCAATCAAAATTAAGTACAACCTTAACCAGTTGGCAAAGCTATACGTCAAGGAGATTATATCTCGGCACGGTGTTCCAATATCAATTGTGTCCGACAGAGATCAGCGTTTTACGTTAATTTTTGGAAGCATTTGCAAGAGTGTCTGGGAACGCAATTGCAAATGAGTACACTGTACCATCCTCGGACTGATGGCCAGAGCGAGAGAACGATTCAGACGCTAGAGGATATGCTCAGAGCTTGCGTGATGGACTTCAAGGGAAGCTGGAATGATCATCTACTGTTGGTGGAGTTCGCCTATAATAATAGTTACCACGCGAGTATTGGCATACCGCCTTACGAAGCGTTATACGGCAGAAAGTGCAGAACGCCTTTGTGCTGGGATGAAGTCGGTGAACGTCAACTGTTGGGACCGGAACTGGTACAACAAACTGCCGAAATCGTGGAGCTGATCAGAACGAGACTGGTTGCTGCTCAAGACAGACAAAAGAAATATGCCGATCAACATCAACAGAATCGAGAATTCTTACCAGGAAGCTTCGTTTTCCTGAAGGTATCTCCCTGGAAGGGGAAGATTCGATTTTGCAAGAAGGGAAAGCTGAGTCCCCGATTTATTGGACCTTTTGAGGTACTACGCAAGGTGGGCGAGGTAGCTTACGAGGTGGCGTTACCTCCGGAGCTGGACAATATACACATCGTATTCCATATTTTTGTATTACGACCACATAAACACGACTATAAACATGTAATAAAATACGAGCTTTTACAGTTTAATAAAGACTTAACTTATAAAGAGGTTCCTGTTCAAATATTTGATAGGAAGGAACAAGTACTTAGGAATAAAGTGATACCTTCTGTTAAGGTAATCTAGAGGAACCACAGTGTTGAAGAAGCCACGTGGGAACTCGAAGATGTAATGAGGAAATCGTATCCTCAATTATTTGCCTAGCTACTTGTGTAACCCTTATATATCGATTCTAGGGACAGAATTCTTTTAAGGGGGAAGAATGTAACAGATGAGATTTTTTATGTTGTGATTCTAGGGACAGAATCCTTTTAAGGAGGGAAGATTGTAACGAATGAGAATTTTATATATTAATTGTAAATATTTATTGAATTAAATAAATATTTGATTTGATTTATTTATTGAGCTAAATAAATAAATTGTGTGATTGTTGTGGAGTAATTTAATTAAGTGCAATAGAATTAATTGAATTGGTGTGAAAGTAATGGTGTAGCATAATTCTAATTTAATTGAGAATAATTAAATTAGAGCAATATTATGTGCTAAGTGTTTATAATGATTTACTAATTTGTTACATGAATTATGATTAATAAGGGAATTACAATTGTGTAGCAATTTGGTATTATGTGCAATTTTAATTAATTAATGAATGTTAGCTTTTATTTAATTGAATTAGAAGGTTGCAATTTAATTAAATAAAGTGTAGCATTTAAACCATAGGTTAAAGGATTTATTAAAAGAATTGAAAAGGGTTTTAAATTGATTTTACCAATCAAGGCCCTTACTTTTGTTTTAAACTTGTTTTACCAAACACGACCTTAATTAATAAAAATCTATTTTTTAAAAAAATAATGTGGTTTTGCCAAACATGGCCTTATGGCTTTTCAAATTCAATTTTTTGTAACCTATGTAATAAGTAGTAGTTAGTATAGCAATTAGTATATTACTTATTAGCTATATTAATATTATAAGTTACATATATATTATATATGTATGTGTATATTATATATCTATAATATACGTTAGTTTAAAAGTTAGTTAGTTAGTTTTATAAAACAAAGAAAGAAAAAACATAGAGAGTTAGAGAGAGTACTCAGAAAAGAAGTAGAGGAAGAAGAGAGAAGAAAAAGAAGCTTTGAGAAAGCAAAAGGAGAACTATACACCATCATCATCTCCATCTCTTCTCCTAATCCAAGCTAGAAAAGGGTATAATCATAAACTCCATAACTTTTAATTGTGTTTTTCAATATCTTCATAGTTTAGAACTCTTTGTAAAAATTGTTTTCACAAAATTGATGTGAGCATGAAATTTATGTGTGATATGTGTTATAGCATGTTTGTATATGAGTTATATAATTTTTTTTAGCAATTCAATCCATGAATTTTCAATGAACAAGAAGAAACTATGTTCATAATGATTTACTGTAAACTAATTTTGAAAATAGCCTTTTAAACTATCAAATTGGTGTTTGATTATTGTTTAAATTGATTATGGGTTATCTTAATATGTTAAGAATTAGAGTTATTACAATTGAAATTTCATGAATTGGTTTAAAAACGAATTCGCAATAGCAATTTTTGTCAAGAACGCTTGATATTGTGTTTTTCTTCAAAAATCATGAAAACTGAGTCTTGATTATGTGTTGTAATGATTTTGTATGTTATAATCATGCTAAGAGTCTAAAATCTGTTATCATTAAGTTTCATTTATATCATGTTGAGAAAAATTGGATTTTGGTGTGAAGAAATAAGCCAAATTGGCTTATTTTTCTGCCGTTAGCGAGCTGGGGCACCTTGCTGTTCGGGGATTTTGTTTTCGCTTCGTTGAGTTTTTGTGCCGTGTTTGTTTAGCTAACGCATATTGATGACTTGTTAAGTGTAATAGATAATGAGATAACATACTTTTGATGTGTTTAAGATAATTTGAAGTCTTACGTTATTATATTATGTGTGTACTTGGAATTATTATCCTAGAATACGATATAATAGTTTGAAGTGCTATACGTGTATGATCGTGAGTTAAACTCACATTTGTGACTAGTTAACAACTTATGTTGTGAACAACGTTGTGAGTTGAACTTAAATAAAAAGTTCAACGGTTTGAACGTTATAGTTAGGTACTAATAGATGTTTTAAACGTAATGTAATGTGTAGGGTATTTATAGAAGTGATTGTATTTCTTTAAGTGTAGCTTGCGCTTGAGGCAAGTTTCCTATCTCTATACTCGTTGTTTATATTGTGCAAGTTTTATAAACCGTTCTTGTACGCTATGCAAGCTTTATCATTGTATCTTTTCATTGTGCAAGTTTCTAACCTTGCTCATTATATCATGCAAGTTTATTTTCGATTCTTAACTTGTTATGTATTGTACAAGTTATATTGTATTCTAATGTTTATAATGCACAAGTATTGAAGTTATTGTCATAATGTTGTTGTAACGATTGAGATTTTATATAATAATTTTAAAATATTTATTGAGTTAAATAAATATTTTGTGTGATTTATTTATTGAGTTGAATTAATAAATTATGTGATTTTGTAGAGTGATTTAATTAAGTGTTATATATTAATTAAATGAATATTTAATATTAAATTTAATTGATGTATATTAATTTTTAGTACAGTTCTAATTTAATTGAGATAATTAAATTAGATGAATTATGTCTTAAGTGTTACATGAATTATAATTAGCGAGTTATTATAATTATGTGGCAAATTTTTATGTGATTAATTTATGTTAGATTTTAATTGATTAAATTAGATTTTAAAAGATTTAATTGATTAAAGTGTAACATTAAAGTATGTGTTAAAAGGATTTATTAAAATAAAGAAAAGAGTTTTTAAATGATTTTAACCAAACAAGGTCCTTACTTGTATTTTAAAAGGTGCACTAGCTTTAAACCTATTTTTACCCAAACAAGCCTTAGCACTAAAATCTGTTTTTGTTTAAAAGGGTTGCCAAACAAAGCCTTATGACTTTTTAAATTCAAATTGTGTAACTCATGTATTAAGTATAATATTTATTATATGGGTTAATTACTTGTCAGTTATATTTATATATGATATATGTATAATATATGTATATCAATAGTTTTACGTTAGTTAGTTTTAGAACAAGAGTTAGTCAGAAGAACAAAACAGAGAAAAATATAGAGAGAAAAGGGAAGAAGAGAGACTAAGAAGAAATTAAAATCATTTAAAAACTCTTTTCTTTATTTTAATAAATCCTTTTAACACATACTTTAATGTTACACTTTAATCAATTAAATCTTTTAAAATCTAATTTAATCAATTAAAATCTAACATAAATTAATAACATAAAAATTTGCCACATAATTATAATAACTCGCTAATTATAATTCATGTAACACTTAACACATAATTCATCTAATTTAATTATCTCAATTAAATTAGAACTGTACTAAAAGTCAATATACATCAATTAAATTTAATATTAAATATTCATTTAATTAATATATAACATTTAATTAAATCACTCCACAAAATCACATAATTTATTAATTCAACTCAATAAATAAATCACACAAAATATTTATTTAACTCAATAAATATTTTAAATATTTATTAAAAACAAAACCCTCAAAAGATAATGTATTAAGTTGTAACGTTCAAAGATATTTGGAATATTGAACGTCGCCTTCTAGCATGGTAAAGCGATAGAGTAATAGTATTTAATTTGAGTTTGTTGTGCACACACAAGGCAAGTATTAAATATCTAAGATATTGCTTTATTACATTGGATGTTTATAAGCAATTGAACATTACCGCTTTGTTGTGCACACACAAACGATATAGTTTTCTCTTTGCTTATATGGAAATACTGAGTTTGACTTAACTTAGATTATTTTAGTTCGGATGTGCACACACTTGACCATTATAATCTAAGAGGCAAAATTAAAAGGAGGTTCATAGAGATGTAATTGACAAGAGTTGTCTACCTTTTGAATAAATATATAGTTTATTGTGCATACACAAGGCTATATATTTATTGTATATTGTATTCTTTCTCACTAAGTAGATTTTACAAAGTCACAAATACAAAAATCTGTTGAACTATATATAAATAGGGTTATATAGTTTGAAGAAATAGTGGGAGACACCACTTTAATAAAGATATAAATTAACCTGGTGATTAATAAAATGAATCCATGCTAATGTTGTTAAATTACAAATTCATTTACAGAATTTTACAAATGTCTAATTCACTATCACTGCTGAACATATCAGATGCTAAAATGTAACCGAACCTAATAAAAGGATTGGTTATGGAATTTGAAAATAGTTCTCACGGGTGAAAAATTATCTTATGCCCTTAATACGCATGTCTCTGCAATGGTCGCAAACAATGCCTCTGAGAAAGAGCTTGTTACTTTTAGAAAGTGACAAGATGTTGCACATGTGGCTCAACACATTATATTAGCATCTATGAGTAACGAGTTACAACGTCAACACGAGAAAGTGGATGCGCCTACTATATTGTTGCACCTTTAAGATTTGTTTGCTGAGCAGGGTAAATGTTTATAAATATCAGATATCTAAGAAGCTCTTTCGATCTAGGATGACCGATGGCACTATAGTGCAGACACATGTCCTAAAGATGATCAATTTGATTGAACATTTGAGACAACTGAGTTTTATCATGGATTGTGAGTTGGGTGTCACTCCCCGACTCCTTTTCACAATTTGTTTTGAATTTTGACATGAACAAGCTTGATGTCAGTTTACCTGAATTGCTTAACATGTTGAAAACCGCTGAGAGTCACTTTCCATTGAAGAAGGACCAAGTCTTGCTTGTACATGATTCTTTCAGGAAGCGGAAGAGGGCCAAAGGATTTTCTAAAAAGAAGAAAAGTTCCAAGAAAGCAAAAGGAAAGGCAAAAATAAAGAACAATAAGAACAAAACTGATACAGATAGCAAATGAGTTTTCTTCCACTGCAATAAGTCTGGACACTGGAAAAGAAACTGCAAGAAGTATCTTGCAAGAGGCTAACCAGAAGAATCTTAGTGAAACTTCGGTTACAGATATAGGTTTGTTCATGACTGAAATAAATCTTTCTGTAAGTCAAGGTTCTACTTGGGTATTGGATAACAGTTGTGATTCTCATAAATACAGCTTTATGTAGAGACCAGGCTGAAGTAGAAATCTAAACAAAAGGAAAAGAAATCTTGCGTGTGGGGAATGGAGCAATGGTTGCTACATTAACCGTAGGAACTTATAGTTTAGCATAGCCTTCGGGCAAGTTTATTAAGTTAATAAGTTGTTATTATGTTCAAGTTCTTATTAGAAACATTATTTCCATTTTGTTATTGAACAAGGAAGTTTTTGGTATTATATTTAGGAATAATAGTTGTTTATTTATAATAATAATATTTTGTTTGGAACTGTAAGATTACTTGATGAACTTTATATACTTGACTTATATGAAGATAATTTGCAAACTAAACAAACTAATAAAAGAAAAGATCTGATCATTCAAAGAGTTGAATGTGTGTATTTGATGAAATACAAGTTTGAATCATTTGAAAGGTTCAAAGAATTCAGAAGTGAAACAAATTGGCTAAGTATTAGGATTCTTCGATCGGATTGATGAAGGGAATACTTGAGCAATAAGTTTCAAGATCATCTCAAATGGTTTTCTCTCACAATGGATGCCTCCTAGTATGCCACAATTGAATGGTGTATCTGAAAAGAGAATTCATACCTTTATGGACATGGTACGGTCCATGATGATATTTTACCAACATTCTAGTATCCATCTTGGGTTAAGCCTTAAAAATGGTAGCATATCTACTAAATAAGGTGTCGACGCAGGGAGAAAATCAATCTTCCTATGTGTTTCTTACCTTTTATGTTTTTTATGTTGATTTGTCTTGCTTTAAGGGTGAGATTTTTAGAAAGAATCTGACATACAATGTCGACGATTTGAAAAGGTTTGATTTTATTGGTCCGAATTAGACAGAGCCGCCAGTTGGTATGAGTTAAATGGTTGTACCAACTTAATCGAATTTTAAAAGGTTTTACAATATGGCCCAATATTGGACTCTATTTAATTGGTCTTGGAAACCGAGATTCATAGAGTTCGGGGGCTTGCTTAAGTGGGGGTAAGGTGTTAGGCACCCCTCGACTTTTGTGAAACACGGTTACCGTGCTTTTTATTCTTTAATCATTGTATATGTGTGTGTGTATTGCAGTTAATTAGGCCTAAGTACTTTATTTGAAAGCAGTGTTGTGCTTCGTTGGACCTATATACGAAGGGTTTGATTTATTAAAAAGTCTATTTATAGATAAGATTGTAAAAATGATGTTTTGAAAAGCAGTTTTCAAACCCTTTCCCTCGCATAGGAATTGAAGCCCTTTGATACTTCTGTTTTATTCCATATTCAGCTCGTTTTGATTTTATTCTCAGGATACAAAGCATCCTGATAAAATAATAGAAGTATCGGGCTCCTTATGGACATGAAAGCCATCAAAGTATGCCCGGACACCACACATAGGATTTTCATTATTTCGGGGACCTTAAATCCAGATAACTGCTTTAAGGTCCTATATTTACAATTACAAAATATGCAAACTGGCGGTACAACTCAACCAGGTCCATCATTGGAACCGGATCTAGATCCATTGGTTGGATCGTAAATCCTGTAGCTCCTAGGCTCACAGAATATCATATAAATAGCCTGCATAATGAATATGTTGGAATAAAAAATAAAACTATACTAGACCTCGCTAAACGAAAGATTCATCAGTAAAATCTCCGTACGCGAGTAGCTCATAGCTTTTAGTTTCCTCTAGATACAGATCTAGGGTCACGTGGTTGCTAAATTTTTACAAAAAACTAGAAAGAAAACTAGATCTGTACAAATCTTAGCCATTCTAGCTTCCAGGTTCAAGTTTTACAACTTTTAAACCGGTTAAAAGTTAGATCTGGCTAGATCTAGTACAAATCTAGTTAATATAGCTCAAATATTAACTATTTACAAGAAATAAACGGTTAAAACTTTAGATCCGACGAATATAAGCTACTAAATATATGTGTATAACACTTATATACGTATTAGAGTAAGCGAAGAAGATAGATATGGAGAAATCTTACAGTATATAGCACGAACGGCTCTCAAACGACTTTTAGCTCCCAGATACTCATTTCCCACCTGTTAAAATTTGATATGTTGTAGTATATATGTGTATGAACGTTTACAAAGAAGTTTTACAAGAATTGGAGTACGTTAGGACCTCCGTTTGACTCTCCTAGCCTTTATTTCTCTCGTCGCGGCCCTTTCTTTCTCTCTCTTTTTTTATAAGCTAAAGGGGGATGGGGGTATATATAGACCCGATTAGCCACAGGTCTACCTGCGGCTGGGCCTGGGAGGCCCTGCTATCTCAAAGTACGTGCACTCCGACCAACGTACTGTTCTCTTGAACCTTCGTAACTTGCAATTCGGGAATCCGATGGAGGCGTGTTATACCTTTTCGAAAAGCCCTTTCCGAAAGCTACACAATGATATGAGGTTTAAATTTTTTTGAGTCCGAGAAGATTGGTCCATGACTTGATCTTCGAGTCTTCGCAATCAGTCCGTTGAGCTGTCTGGCGCAGTTTTCACTCGGGATTGCTATGATGGTTTTGTGTGACCTTCTTCACATTAATTTGATCTAATTTGATGTTAAGTTGGCAAAATTAATCTTTTGCCCATCCGGGTTGGTTTCTGGCTTGACGTGGCTGCAGCTGTCTTTCTCGGGGTTATCTTCGGGACTGGACTGCTGTTGACTTTCGTCTATCTTCAGGGCTGTCTGTGAAGGTGATTTGATGATTCCTGGTGCTGTCTCTTGGGGTTTGGTTTGATGATTTCCCGGTGCTATCTCCAAGGGTCTGGTTTGATGATTTCTCGGTGCTGTCTCCGAGGGTCTGGTTTGATGATTTCCCGGTGCTGTCTCTGGGGGTCTGGTATGATTTAATCCTCCAGGGCTATCTCTGGAGTGTGAAAAGATGCTTTTACCCTCCTGCAAGGTTAGTAACAGGAATGAGAAATTTCAAGTGTCTACAGATGCCCCTCTTTATCATGTTTATGCAATGCAATGGAATGAACAGGATAAAGACTACTAGACACTGGAAATATGATAAAGTGAAATGATATGATATGAATGCTATATGCCTCTATGTGGTCAGCTGCCACAGGTTGTATCAACATCTGTTGGGTAAAATCTAGTTACGCACAACGCACAAGTATACGTGGTCAACAAGTAATAAAGTAAAAATAAAGTATCGTTCCCACGAGGAATTATTTAATAACTATCACCAAGTACTAACTCGTAACTATCACCAAGTACTATCACGGAGATTTAAGATCACAACTTCACTTATTGTTTCATTTAAATTAATACACTTCTCATCAATTATGCTCACTATTCTGAATTGTTTATCAAGAACACATAAATAAATATGACCATCTCTCAATGCATCATACTTAAATCCACTTAAATCAACAGATGATAGAATTAAGAAGAACACCCTAATTAATTAATTCACTATATCTCTATGTGAAATACAATTAAAGAGGATTTAAAACCCAAGTTCTTTATAAGATTACATGCGACGTATAGGTATATCTCTATCCTAAACACAAATCATGAATTCCAACGCCATGAAGAAAATACAATCACATGCTATTATGATCAAATCTAAATCTATAATCCCTCTCTCTAGTTCATATAGATTATCACAGTAATTGTTAGCTAGACAATACACAATTAAGTCCCAATCACAATAGATAAGTCCCATGATAGATCATAATAATTAATAAAGAAGCATATTAAAATAAGCTATGCAATAAGATCCATTGTAATCTTAAACAAAAGATTTAGTTCATTATTATTGAATCAAAACCAAGAATCCACAATTGAATAAACATTAAAAATATAAAAATAAGAGTAGAGAAGAGAATAAAATATGTTGTCAGCAAATCTCATGCTCCCTCTTGCTCCTGCTCTTGTTCTTCAATGGTCTCTGTGACGCCCCCAAATCCAAGTCCCTTCAAACCTCGGATTCGGTGTGTCACGATACTACTATCGTCAAACTATTACATCTTTTATTCATAACTTAAAGAATATAACTTCACTTATTACAATTTAGAATACAAATTCTTTCCATATCAGGATCTCGTATAAAGACTCCAAACTTTTACAAGTTACAATCTTGGTCATTTATCATTCTTGTCTTATATCATGTTCGATATTATAAAAATGCAGAATAACTAAAACTTTTCTATCTCTTTGAATAAAATCTTTTATTGATTTCATAATCTGAATCAATTACATAACCTTGAATCAAACTATATTATGATTCGCTCTATTCGAATTACTGTATAGATTTTTACATCTCAACTCGATATCCTCTATGTATTACTAATACATCTATACAACACAACATGTAGCAATCGTTGTAACCACTATCATGTACATCTCCTAGAACCTTAAACATGGTTCAAAATAATAACTTCAACAAAATAATAATCTTCTTGCGATACTATTGAACTTTATCAATCAAGTAGCACGTAACTTTACCGCGAGTCCTTAATCTGCAAAAGTGGTTATTTGCAAGAGTTAGCTCGATAGCTCAGCAATTCTAACAGTTTTCATGCATCACATAGCATATAACATCATACTCAGTTCATGCATTTATAATCAATTTATATTTACTACGCATGTTACTTCTCACATATCGAACATATCATCAAAGATCAACTTTCAATCTCATACATATCTCATATACAGTTCATATATAAGTTCACATTATCATAGCGTAATATAATTCAACTAATAGTTATTGA
This sequence comes from Panax stipuleanatus, assembly GCA_020205555.1. NCBI lineage: Eukaryota > Viridiplantae > Streptophyta > Magnoliopsida > Apiales > Araliaceae > Panax > Panax stipuleanatus. The sequence goes on along the minus strand of CM035124.1, from coordinate 102,171,951 downwards.
ATTCATATATCAAATAGGAACTGAAAGACTTGCTTGATTCGTAGTTTAACAACTACGACTTAACTGCTTAAAGATATCTGCACTTCGTGTAATCCTACACAGTTATATTATCATGGATTTATACCCATCATTCATACATTCATACATTCTTAATATAATAATAAGTATTACATTGGTTTCTAACTTGGTTCTTTAGAACCTTTGTTTCACTTTCGTAACATACTCTTATAATAGCTAGGTATGTATAGGTATACTTTAACCATTCTTAATATCAACATTCATACACCTTTACTCGACTCGCTAAGTGTTCGACACTGCATTTAAAGCTCATAGATACATGATCCATATTATTCTTACGTCTCGCAAACCTTAGGAAAACTTATCAATTTCGGATTTTATATCACTACTACATCAATCCACACTCATGGCATCATTAAGACTCTGTTTTATAACTCAGGAATAATAAGGTAAACATGCTACTATGTTCATCACATATATATGTGAGGTGCCATACTAATGTTAGGACGCATGCTCACAATTATCTTTACCAAAAACGTACAACTAGTATCGATAATCGCTTTAAAACATATCTAATTCATGCTTAACTAACTTTCATAGCGTCCAGTAAGGTGTGTGCACATACATGACATTTAAAAATACTAGCATGTATACTCAAACATATTAGAACACTAATACACTATGATCACGCAACTTAGTTTGCAAAAAGTCCGAATTTTACTTTTAAAACCATTACGACTAAAATCATAAATGCTAGTGTAAGCTTAACAATTTTAAATTTACATTTCATGCCTATCTAGACCATGCAATCATGCTCACAAAGTCAAAACATAAACATCAATAGTATGTGTGACGAACAAGATTTTTGTAATTTAATTTGAATATTTATTGAATTAAATAAATATTTTTGATGATTTAATTATTGAGTTAAATAATTAATTAATGAATTTATGATAGATTAATTTAATTATATGTGTTACATTGATTAAATTAATGTAGAGAATTTTTATATGCAAAAGTATGTGTTTAATTAAGCTTATTTGATCAAGTGAATTATTTAATAAGCATAATGTTATTCTAATTAATTAGAGATTTAATGATTTGACATAATTAATAAATGAGGATTTTAATTATGTGACTATGTGAATTATTGTGGAATCATGCTATTTTATTTAATTGATTTAAATAAGATTAATTGATTAATTAAAAGTGTGACATTATTAAACTATATTATAGTAAGTTAATTAAAATAAATGAGAAGGGATTCCTTAAGCTAGCCAAACAAGGCCTTAAGGGGAGTTGGTCAGTTAACCCATTAGCAGGGTAAATTCTTAACCCAGTTATACTAAGTTTCATGCTTTCTATTTTACGTACTTTGAAGTTCTCTGTAATCGTCAATTTTGAATCATTGTTGGTTATATGGTTTTATATGGGTTAAATTATGTTTATAACATGTTTTATACCATGTATACATAAATCATAGTGATCAATTTTATGTAATTACGTCTTAATTAAGTTTTCAAAACTTTCCATTAACGTACTTTGAAGTTTTCTGTAAAAGACTAAATTGATGACTTGTTCATGATATGGCTATATATATATTAATTGATGTTTATAACATATTATATGTCATATATGCATAACTTTCAGTGATCACACCATGGAATTTTGTTGATAATTGGGTTTTCAAAAGTTACAGAGTGTAGAAATTGTACATATGGCCCATATGGCCCTTACGTACAAAATTTACACGCCTTATACGTTTATTTAACTTAAATTGATACTTACATGTAATTATGTACGTTTAAACGAACAAAATGGAAGTTAAACGAACGGATTCGGTGTTATAACGAATCCGTAACGTTGAATTTGTTGTTTTCCTTCAAAACTTTACAAAATATTGAAAACAGTGAAAATAGATGCCTTGGATTGTGTAAATACGTGATTTAAAATGCTAAGATCAGGCTACAAATGTTATATAATATTTTTGTGGAGTTTTACATTATGGTTAGCCTTATAATTCATTACGTTAGTTTAATTTGAATTTATTTGGGCTACTCTGTGTGTTCATCGCGAACCAGGGAGTGCACCAGCAGGGGGACCCGCCCCAGTGGGTGTTCATGGGCATTAAGACCAACCCCAACGGGTATCAGGGCTGTCCGGGAGCTTTTTTTTTGGTTTCCGAGACTGTTTTGACCTCCTGTAGTAAAATAAGCATAATGTTTTCATACGAACTCCGATTAAGGCGATTCAAGATGATTCGAAAAGATAACGAGTAGACCTACAACTTTCATTCTTTAAGTTGTTCAATTTGAAATCGTTAAAATGGGTAAAAATGGTCATCTGTGTGACTGATGCGTATTCGGAGGCAATCGGAGGGCTTCGAACTGCACGCGCACAGGTGTAGTGTTCTCGATAATAAAAGATGTTTTTTTAAGTTACATACATGAATATTATATGATTTGAAGTTCATGATTAATAAATTAAGTTATTGACATGTATAAGATAATGTGAAGGTTCAAGTTAACAAACTAAGTGCGAACTTAAATATCGTAATTGTAAAGCTTGATTATGATTGTTTAAAGGGCTATACATGTGTGATATGCATGTTGTGAGTTTACATTCATGTTATGTGGTTAGCCATTGTGTAATATTATAAACCAAGTTGTAAGTCGAACTTAAGTGAATAGTTCAACAGTTAAACATAGTAGTTATGAAAACTAATCGATGTCGTATACATAATGTAATATGTAGGACGTTGAGGAAGTGAATTGTAATTATATTTGTAGCTTGTGCAACAGGCAAGTTTCCTATCCTTAAACTTGTTTAATATTTTGCAAGTTTTCTAAACTCAAACTTTACTTTTTACATTTAGCAAGTGTTCTAAACTTTACCTTTATCGAGCAAGTTTCTTAAATTCTAAGTTATTAATTTATCAAGTCGTAGACTTGTGTTCTATATCGAGCAAGCTCTTGTTCTTAATTGTTCAAGTTCAAAACTTCATATTAGATGTTATAACTCTTTTGAAAGCATGATTCAGTTATACAATACTTATTCAATTGTATACTCTTGAGAATTTATTATTCTATTTGAGCATGGTTTATTGTTGAACCTTATAGGACTAGTGAACCCTTATCGATTCGACTAGTTCATAGTTGATGTACGTTCTAAATTCTAGAATCTTTATTGAGCTTATCCAAACCAAACTTCCTTTGGTGCGGACTCTGATGTCAAAACTGAGATGAACAACCCTGTAAAGGGGATTATTTACGCTTTAGCGTTGAGATATTGTGCACAGTATGGTACTAAGGGCTGATCCCCCTAAGTACGAGAAGTAGAGTCTATAGTCTTATGACTGTTAAAGGTTTAAAGTATAAAAACTTTACAACCTAGGACATAGTTTAAGGTCTTATGACCCTCAGATGTTCTTTTGATTTTTGTTATTTATCCTCGAGTCAAAAGTTGAGTTTCTTTATTCAGATGTCTTTGATTCACTCGCATGTTATTATATTGTTGTCATATTATTATACTTGTGGACAATTGTGCTCACTCTTGCGTAATAATAACATTGTAGTTAAGAACGAAAGGTCCGACGAGCCTTCTACTAGCAAAGGCAAGGGCAAGGTCAACAAGTGATGAAGACTTGTTGTTTATTTTATGTGTTTATGTTTCAGACTTATGTTAAAGTTGTGTAAGACTTATTTAATTATTTATGTTCCGCACAGATGTTTAAGGTTAGTATGACCTAGGATTGTATTTATTATTCAGATGTTGTAACCCCATAAGGGGAGGATTTATTTCTATCTATTGCATGATTTGCATTTATTATGGGTAGATAGATAGATGATATTTGTACAGTGAACACCAAGTCCCGTGGAAATTGAAGTACCCGGATTTGGGGGTGTCACAGGTTGGTATCAGAGCTGTAGGTTATGAACCTTAGGTGGGGGAAAACCTTAGGATAGTAGCCTTTTTAGAGATCAAGAACATAGTAATGATAACTCTTATCGAGTTCTAAGAAAGATAATAACTTACCATATGTGCTATGTGCCTATACTTATATATTCGAGTATCGATTAGCATCACGTAATTACTAAAACTTAAAATTTTATTTATCAGGATGACGGATGCTGAAGAACCTAGTCAGTCCAGGGACCTTGTACCCCTAGAGGCTAGAGAGGAGGAGCCCCGAGATATCCACGTAGTCTGGGAGCAGTTAGTCCAACGAGAGCCAGCACCCTTGATCACAGTCATTGGTCAGGAGTATGTGCCGGTGTCTGATTCAGAGGAGGACTCTGAGGAAGACCCTGAGGAGATTGAGGTTCAAGCTGAGGCAGCCGAAGAGGAGGAGGAAGACCCTAAAGAGTTCCCGCCGAGCTCTATCAGTGCCGAGATGTATGACGAGTTGTATGACCGTAACATAGAGTTACGTGATACTGTTCAGGAGCTGAGGGAGACTGTTCAGGAGCTGAGGGAGCGGTCGGTTACTCAACAGTCTACTATCGAGCTGAGGGATGGAGAGGTTGAGCCTCTTCACACACTTTTGGGAAATGTAGAGTGGAATTTGGTTCACGAGAAAGGCCAAACCGAGCAGAAGTCAGAGAAAATAGAGGAATTGAGGAATGAACTAAAAGAGAAATCAGCAAGGCTGGCCATAGCAGAGGAAGCCTGGGTAAGGGAATCACGACGAGCAGATCTCGCAGAAGATAACTGTTGGCCGAAGAAGGCCAAGCTTGAGGAGACGTACTCTACACTTCAGTATGCAATTGATGAAGCCCAAGATCGAGTTATGAGGTACCCAATTCAGTTCGAAGGACTACCGTCATACGTGCTAGATCGCAGGATGATGTCCCGAATTATGGAAGAAGAGCGTGGCAAAGCTGTTCGTCGCCTTAATGGGCAGTGATAGGAACATTTGATTTTGTGAAACCTATCTGGTAGTTAATAATGTAAATTCCAATGTGTTTATAAACAGAGGAATATTTTACGTTTTAAATCCTGTAGATTCTTTATCTCGGGATAGTTGATGTAAATAGCAGTGATGCTATCGTATTATGTTAAAACTTTTGATTTAGTAATATAATAGAGTTTATTTGAGATAATGTGTTGACTGATTGTGTCTAAATGTTTAAGTTAAGCCTTAAATATTAAAAAGATTGAATAAAGTTCTAATAAGCGTATATCTTAACAGAAATATAGCTGCCAAGGAGAAGACCAAACCGTCGACCGGCCCAGGAAGGGCCAACTAACAACAACAACGACGCCAATGCTAACCCCGTTCAGCAGTTGGCGAACTTACTTGCTGGAGCGCTTAACAACCAACCTCAAGCTCCACCGGACATAATGTTCAAGGACTTCAAGGCGATGGGACTGCCAGAGTTTAAAGGCACCATGAACCCGATAGAAGCTCAAACCTGGGTCATGGAGATGGAAAAAGTTTTCGACGTCGTCAGAGTCAAAGAAGACCAAAAAACCGCCTATGCAACATTCATGCTGAAATCCGAGGCCAGCTATTGGTGGCAAGCGAATAAGGTCAGGGGAGGTGAAGGTGTGATTACCTGGGAGAGGTTCAAAGAGATGTTCTTCGAGATGTACTTTTCGACCAGCTCGCAGAATCAAATGGAGATTCAGTTTCTAGAGCTGAAATAGGGGAATATGTCCGTACCAGAATGTGTGGTGAAATTCAATGAGTTGGCTAGGTTTGCCACGTATCAAGTGCACACCGATCAGAGGAAGGCAAGGAGGTTTGAGCAGGGCCTGAAGCCCTGGTTGTATAGCAAAGTGTCAATGTTTCAATTGAACACTTTTGCTGGAGTGTTGGAGAAGGCCATTCTCGCTGAGGACGGGAGTGACGCTATTACGAAGTATAACCAAGATCAAAAAAAGAAGAAGAGTGAAGGTGAAGGAGTTAACAAGGCTAGTGGTAGCAACACGGGGGAAAGTAACAATCAGAAGAGGAGGTGGAATGATAACTCATCAACTGGGAATCAACAAGGAGGTCAAAAGAAGAGGATCGAAGCTTGTTTGACCTGCGAAAAAGCTCACCTGGGGGTCTGTATGAAGTGAAAACGAGTATGCTACAATTGTGGTCAGGAAGGCCACATAGCACCTAATTGTCCAAACCCAAAGAAGGGCGCTTGCTTCACTTGCGGCTCAAAGGACCATCTGGCAAGGGACTGTCCCAAGAAGGGATCTGGAGGGGCAGGATCAGGAGGGAACATGGGAAACAGCGGTGGAAGTACTCTAACTATCACGGGACCAACCGCAACCAACCGACCAACCGCTAGGACCTTCAACATGACAGTGCAGGATGCTGTGCAGTCTCGCGATGTGGTGTTAGGTATCATTTCGATCAATAAAGTAAATGCTTATGTACTATTTGATTCGGGTGCTACTTGTTCATTTATATCCGATGACTTTGCTAAGAACTTAGAACTCCGTATGGACGAGTTAGAATACCCCATGAATATAGAGATTGCGAATAGAGAAGTAATCCCTGTTAAGTATGTACACAAGAACTGTAGAGTAGATATTAAGGGTAACATTATGAACGTAGATCTTATCCCTATTAGGCTTGGGAAATTCGATGTTATTCTGGGAATGGATTGGCTAGTCAATTATGGAGCGATAATTGATTGCCAGAGGAAGTGTATCAACCTTATGACCCGTCAAAGGTTGTGTTTTATGGCAGCAAATCGCCTAGACAAGCGAGTTTTCTGACGATGATGCAGGCCAGGAAGTTGTTAAGACAAGGCTGTGTAGGATATTTAGCCTACATAGTCGACAGTCGTAAAGAAAACCCGAAAGTGGAAGATATACCAGTCGTGAGGGACTTCATTAACGTATTTTTGGATGATCTGCCAGGACTTCCGCCAGACAGAGAGGTTGAGTTTGTGATCGATTTGGCACTAGGTACGGCCCCAATATCGAAGGCACCATACCGGATGGCTCCGGTAGAGATGAAAGAGTTGATGGTACAACTACAAGAGTTACTGGACAAGAAGTACATCCAACCGAGCGTATCGCCGTGGGGAGCGCCGGTGTTGTTTGTGAAGAAGAAGGACGAGACGATGCGGCTTTGCATCGACTACAGAGAACTGAATAAGGTCACAATTAAGAATAGATATCCATTACCAAGGATCGACGATCTGTTTGACCAATTGAAGGGTGCAAGGTACTTTTCAATGATAGACTTGAGGAGTGGCTATCATCAGCTGAAGGTGAGGCCAGAGGATGTCCCAAAGACAGCATTTAGGACTCGATAGGGTCACTACGAATTTTTGGTGATGTCATTTGGTCTAACAAATGCTCCTGCAGCATTCATGGGCTTAATGAATGGAGTGTTCAAGCAGTTTTTGGACAAATTCATGGTGGTCTTTATCGACGATATTTTGGTATACTCGAAGACCAAAGAAGAATATGTAGAACATCTGAAGTTAACATTAGAGGCATTGAGAAGAGAGAAGTTGTACGCTAAATTTTTGAAATGCGAATTCTGGACAGAAAGAGTGCAATTTCTTGGACATGTGATCGACAAGGACGGAATTTTGGTAGATCCCTCTAAAGTCGAAGATGTGATGAACTGGGATCAGCCGAAAACACCGTCGGAAGTGAGGAGTTTTCTTGGATTGGCGGGTTATTATAGAAGATTCATTCAGGACTTTTCCAAGATCGCAAATCCGCTGATGAATTTGACTAGAAAATCGATGAAATTCGTTTGGACGGAGAAGTGTGAGGAAAGTTTCCAAGAGCTTAAGAGGAGGTTGAGTTCAGCACCTGTGTTATCCCTTCCAGACGACACAGGAAATTTTATGGTTTATAGTGATGCGTCGCATAAAGGACTTGGCTGTGTGCTTATGCAAAACGGTAGGGTCATTGCGTATGCGTCACGACAATTGAAAGACTATGAGAAAGGGTATCCGACCCATGACTTGGAGTTAGCTGCAGTTGTATTTGCTTTAAAAATTTGGAGACACTATATCTGTGGGAAAAAGTGTGAAATATATACAGACCACAAGAGTCTGAAATATATTTTTACACAAAAGGACTTGAATATGCTCCAAAGAAGGTGGCTGGAGTTAATTAAGGACTATAACTGTGAAATCTTATACCATCCGGGTAAGGCTAATGTGGTTGCCGACGCCTTAAGCAGAAAGGGTCTGGAGAAATTGATGATGTTGACTGCTCAGGAGGAGCTAATTTCAGCAATGGAAAAACTGGAATTGGAAGTGAAGTATTCGATGGAGATTGACGAGAAATTATTTCAGATGCAAGCTGGTACAACCCTATTGGATAAAGTTAAGGAAGCTCAACTTCAGGACGAAGAATGTGAGAAGGTTAAGAAAAAGATATCTGAAGGAACCGAACAGAGATTCAAGATAGACAGTGAGGGACTATTGAGATTTGAGAACAGAGTGTGGGTACCATCAGTGCCAGAGATTAAGGAGGACATTTTGAGCGAGTCTCATAGCTCACGGTATTCGATTCACCCCGGTAGTACCAAGATGTACCAGGATCTTCGACAACACTTCTGGTGGCCGAATTTGAAACGAGATGTTGCTGAGTGTGTTGCAAAGTGTCTGACCTGTCAGAAAGTAAAAGCAGAACATCAGAGGCCGAGTGGTTTGCTATAACCCCTAGAAATCCTAGAATGGAAATGGGAACACATTACGATGGATTTCGTGGTTGGCCTTCCGACGACTCAGAAAGGCTACGACGCAGTATGGGTTATCGTTGACCGACTGACGAAATCAGCACACTTCTTTCCGATCAAAATCAGATTTAACTTAGATCCGTTGGCGAGGTTATATGTGAAAGAGATTGTTTCGAGGCACGGAGTTCCGGTATCAATTGTTTTCGACAGAGATCCGCGCTTCACATCAAACTTCTGGAAGCGACTATAGGAATGCATGGGGACACAGTTGAGAATGAGTACGGCTTATCACCCTCAGACAGACGGACATAGTGAAAGAATGATCCAGACATTGGAATGATATGTGGAGAGCATGCATCATGGATTTTAAAGGAAATTGGGATGATCACCTACCGCTTGTGGAATTCGGTTACAACAACAGTTACCACTCTAGTATTGGCATGCCGCCTTACGAAGCGTTGTATGGAAGAAAATGCAGAACTCCGCTATACTAGGATGAAGTTGGCGAGAGACAATTGCTAGGTCCAGAGTTGGTACAACAGATAGCAGAGATAGTCAAAGCAATCCGGACAAGACTGGTAGCCGCTCAGGATAGGCAGAAGAAATACGCCGATCCACACCGTAAGAACATTGAGTTTGAATTGGGTAGCTATGTGTTCTTGAAAGTCTCTCCCTAGAAGGGAAAGATTAAATTCGGTAAGAAGGGGGAAATTGAGCCCGAGGTTCATTGGACCCTTTGAGGTACTGCGAAGGATTGGAGAAGTTACGTACGAGGTAGCCTTACCTCCGACACTAGAGAATATCCACAACGTCTTCCACGTTTCAGTTCTACAACCCTACAAACCCGATTACAAGCATGTGATTGAATATGAACCCCTACATTTTGAGAAAGACTTATCCTATGAAGAAATTCCTGTTCAAATTGTTGATAGGAAAGAGCAAGTCCTCAGAAACAAAGTTATACCTTCTGTTAAGGTAATTTGGAGGAACCACAATGCTGAAGAAGCTACGTGGGAACTCAAAGAGCATATGATGAAGAATTACCCAGATTTATTTACTTAATTGTATATGTGATTCTAGGGACAGAATCTTTGTAAGGGGGGAGAATGTAAAGGGACAAATTTTTTTATTGAACCGTGATTATGGGGACAGAATCCTTTTAAGGGGGGAAAGATGGGACGAACAAGATTTTTCCAATTTAATTTGAATATTTATTGAATTAAATAAATATTTTTGATGATTTAATTATTGAGTTAAATAATTAATTGATGAATTTGTGATAGATTAATTTAATTATATGTGTTACATTGATTAAATTAATGTGGAGAATTTTTATATGCAAAAGTATGTGTTTAATTAAGCTTATTTGATTAAGTGAATTATTTAATAAGCATAATGTTATTCTAATTAATTAACAATTAATTAGAGATTTAATAATTTGACATAATTAATAAATGAGGATTTTAATTATGTGACTATGTGAATTATTGTGTAATCATGCTATTTTATTTAATTAATTTAAATAAGATTAATTGATTAATTAAAAGTGTGACATTATTAAACTATATTATAGTAAGTTAATTAAAATAAATGAGAAGGGATTCCTTAAGCTAGCCAAACAAGGCCTTAAGGGGAGTTGGTCAGTTAACCCACTATGGGATTAACCGACAACCATTCACCCTCTACATATATATGTATTATATACTTATATTTTATATAATATACATATCAGTTTACATGTTCATATATTCAGAGAGAATTTGAGAGAGAATTGTGAATTTAAGAAGAAGTAGAGAAGATATTAATCAAGTCTATATCATCAAACAGAGCTAGCAGGGTAAATTCTTAACCCAGTTATACTAAGTTTCAAGCTTTCTATTTTACGTACTTTGAAGTTCTCTGTAATCGTCAATTTTGAATCATTGTTGGTTATATGGTTTTATATGAGTTAAATTATGTTTATAAGATGTTTTATACCATATATACATAAATCACAGTGATCAATTTTATGTAATTACGTCTTAATTAAGTTTTCAAAACTTTCCATTAACGTACTTTGAAGTTTTCTGTAAAAGACTAAATTGATGACTTGTTCATGATATGGCTATACATATATTAATTGATGTTTATAACATATTATATGCCATATATGCATAACTTTCAGTGATCACACCATGGAATTTTGTTGATAATTGGGTTTTCAAAAGTTACAGAGTGTAGAAATTGTATATATGGCCCATATGGCCCTTACGTACAAAATTTACACGCCTTATACGTTTATTTAACTTAAATTGATACTTGCATGTAATTATGTACGTTTAAACGAACAAAATGGAAGTTAAACGAACGGATTCGGTGTTATAACGAATCCGTAACGTTGAATTTGTTGTTTTCCTTCAAAACTTTACAAAATATTGAAAACAGTGAAAATAGATGTCTTGGATTGTGTAAATACGTGATTTAAAATGCTAAGATCATGCTAGAAATGTTATATATTGTTTCTGTGGAGTTTTTACATTATGGGTAGCCTTATAATTCATTACGTTAGTTTAATTTGGATTTATTTGGGCTACTCTATGTGTTCATCGCGAACCAGGGAGTGCACCAGCAGGGGGACCCGCCTCAGCGGGTGTTCATGGGCATTAGGACCCGCCCCAACGGGTATAAGGGCTGTCCGGGAGCCTTTTTTTTGGTTTTCGAGACTGTTTTGACCTCCTGTAGTAAAATAAGCATAATGTTTTCATACGAACTCCGATTAAGGCGATTCAAGATGATTCAAAAAGATAACGAGTAGACCTACAACTTTCATTCTTTAAGTTGTTCAATTTGAAATCGTTAAAATGTGTAAAAATGGTCATCTGTGTGACTGATGCGTATTCGGAGGCAATCGGAGGGCTTCGAACTTGCACGCGCACAGGTGTAGTGTTCTCGATAATAAAAGATATTTTTTTAAGTTACATACATGAATATTATATGATTTGAAGTTCATGATTAATAAATTAAGTTATTGACATGTATAAGATAATGTGAAGGTTCAAGTTAACAAACTAAGTGCGAACTTGAATATCGTAATTGTAAAACTTGATTATGATTGTTTAAAGGGCTATACATGTGTGATATGCATGTTGTGAGTTTACATTCATGTTATGTGGTTAGCCATTGAGTAATATTATAAACCAAGTTGTAAGTCGAACTTAAGTGAATAGTTCAACAGTTAAACATGGTAGTTATGAAAACTAATCGATGTCGTATACATAATGTAATGTGTAGGACGTTGAGGAAGTGAGTTATAATTATATTTGTAGCTTGTGCAAGAGGCAAGTTTCCTATCCTTAAACTTGTTTAATATTTTGCAAGTTTCCTAAACTGAAACTTTTTTTTTTTACATTGAGCAAGTGTTCTAAACTTTACCTTTATCGAGCAAGTTTCTTAAATTCTAAGTTATTCATTTTTCAAGTCATAGACTTGTGTTCTATATCGAGCAAGCTCTTGTTCTTAATTGTTCAAGTTCGAAATTTCATATTAGATGTTATAACTCTTTTGAAAGCATGATTCAGTTATACAATACTTATTCAATTGTATACTCTTGAGAATTTATTATTCGATTTGAGCATGGTTTATTGTTGAACCTTATAGGACTGGTGAACCCTTATCGATTCGACTAGTCCATAGTTGACGTACGTTCTAAATTCTAGAATCTTTATTGAGCTTATCCAAACCAAACTTCCTTTGGTGCGGACTCTGATGTCAAAACTGAGATGAACAACCCTGTAAAAGGGATTATTTACGCTTTAGCGTTGAGATATTGTGCACAGTATGGTACTAAGGGCTGATCCCCCTAAGTACGAGAAGTAGAGTCCATAGTATTATGACTGTTAAAGGTTTAAAGTATAAACACTTTACAACCTAGGACATAGTTCAAGGTCTTATGACCCTCAGATGTTCTTTTGATTCCTGTTATTTATCCTCGAGTCAAAAGTTGAGTTTCTTTATTCAGATGTCTTTGATTCACTCGCATGTTATTATATTGTTGTTATATTATTATACTTGTGGGCAATCGTGCTCACTCTTGCGTAATAATAGCTTTGCAGTTAAGAACGAAAGGTCCGACGAGCCTTCTACTAGCAAAGGCAAGGGCAATGTCAACAAGTGATGAAGACTTGTTGTTTATTTTATGAGTTTATATTTCAGACTTATGTTAAAGTTGTGTAAGACTTATTTAATTGTTTATGTTCTGCACAGATGTTTAAGGTTAGTATGACCTGGGATTGTATTTATTATTCAGATGTTGTAACCCCATAAGGGGATGATTTATTTCTATCTATTGCATGATTTGCATTTATTATGGGTAGATAGATAGATGATAGTTGTACAGTGAACACCAAGTCCCGTGAAAATTGAAGTACCTAGATTTGGGGGTGTCACAGTATGTGTCAAGGCTCATTTTAAAACTTTATAACTTTCTTTAGAAATCGCACACTAACGAAGTCAAAAATATTCATGTCAATATGTCTATAGGCATAATGAAATCTTAATACTCATGCTTGCATGATCATAACCTAACTCACATGGTAATTGAGGTTATTAACTTTCAAATCTTAAGTTTTTTTTGAAAATTGCACCAAGTCCCTTTAGTACATGCAAGACATCTCGACATATAATTCATATGTATGTGAAACCATATTAAAGTCATATAAACGTTCTCATATGGTTAAAATATAAAAGACATAAGTCTTAGTCAAGTTTGTTTTCAAAGTTCTTAAGTTTCACCTATGAAATCACTTGAATTTATCAATCACGTATGCTAGTGTGTTCAACACTTTGAACGTACATTTTATGTCAATATAAACCATACGGTCATACTCACGAAACTCAGAATATACACATGGTACACATATGCTCATGACAAGTTTACTTTAACAAATTCTAAGTTCATTTTGTAAACTTTAAATCCTTTCATCAATTGAGTGTACTCACATAGTTATACTTGTTCATACTACGTTATTGCACTCATATATGTATATTAATCATGTTCCTATACTTGCCTAATGACATGCCATAAGCTAGTACATAACAGTTTGTAACGGGAGCAAAACTTCAGCAAACTGGTACTAGTGCAGCTGCGCCGCTAGCCAGTTCAAAACTGGCGCAGCTGCGCAGGGCTCTGGCCAGAGGCAGACACAGGCTGCTTCGGCAGTTCTGCTAACCCATCTCAAAAAATAGTTACGAATTCTATCTTAGCCATGCTATAATACATTCCTATCATGCTTATAATCTTTATATACCACTTAACAACATCCCTCAAATCAATTAACATCCAATTCAAATGAAATCAAGAATTAAGAATTTGGAAATTTTACAGAAAATGAAGAACAAGGATATAATGTTATATCTTTGTTAAACACTTGAGCTGCTAAAGCAATTCTTAGTCTCCTTCACAATGACAATATACTCACTCTCTATAACTTCCTTAGCAATATAATTCTCAGCAATTGAAATAGAGAAGGAAGAGAGCTCTTATATAGGCAATTGAATACACGGTTCATGACTTTGCTTACCATTTCAAAACAATGGATGAAGCAATTATCTAATGGTTAGCAAGTAGTTGGTGAGGAGTTGGTGATTCTCATCATAAATCCCACTCCCCTTGAAATCATATGATAGACTTTGATGAATTTGAGAGAAGAGTATAGGGTAGCTAGCCATGTGGGTATACACGTGAAGAAGAATTGGGCACTCAATGTTGGACAAATAATGAAACTCAGCAATTTGCAATTCATATGTACTACCACACTTGGGTTATATATATACATTATACTTAGGTTATTAGTTGTGTCACAATGTAGTCCCAATAAACAATTATTATTACCAAGTAGAAATTTTAACTTGCACATATATAATCTATGTACATTTCATTAACACTGAGTATAATACAATTGGGTATCATCTCATTTACTATCCCAACTCTATTATTCCAATTAAATTAAATTATCGAAATCCTTATCATGTTACGTATGCGATAATATTTTGTAACTCACGTAATGAAATTAATCTTACGATATAGTCTATATATATATATATATATATATCACTACAAAAAATGGTGATTTTACAACAAACGATTTTCGTTGCTAAAGGTGCGAAATTTCGTTGCCAAAGATCATTTGTAACGATTTTTCGGTCGTTGAACCATTCGTTGCGCAATGAGCGTTGCTAATTGTCTAGCAACGAATTATTTTTTTTCGATGCAGAAAGTGAGATATTTTGCAACAAAAGTTTGTTTTCGTGTAAAATCATAGATCAGTTAGCAACGAAATTATTTGTAGCAAATTTATTAAGAAATTGTTACTGAAAAGCAACTTTCGTTGCAAAATCTGGCTAATTGGCAACGAAAAATCTTTTTTTTTGCCAACGAAAATAAAATTCGTTGCGTTTGATACACATTTGCCAACGATATTTGTCATTGCTGAATATTATGAAAATTGTTACCTTAACTGATTTTCGTTGCTGATTGTATACTTTTTGGCAACGATGTTCGTTGCTAAATATGCATAATAAACCGGTTATATATTAATTTGCAACAAAATTATTCGTTGTCGTTGGTTTTGTTCTGAATAATTATGATCAATTAGCAACGATATTGTTCGATACTGATTACTTTTCGAGAGCAACGAAAGTTATTGTCGATTAGCAAAGACACTGTATCGTTGCCAAATCCATTATTGACTTTGTTTTGTAATGAATGTCGAAATTATTTTACAAATAAAATAAATTGACTCAATGAACTCATGACAAATTATGGCATAAATACAAAAAACTCAAATATTATTAATTAAATCATCCAGTACATAATCATTCATCATCTTTACAATCAACTATCTATTATAAAAAAACAGTCTACGCCCATTACACGTAAGCCATTTACATATATAAAAAATATACAAAATCATGCAGTAACAACAAAACTTTTTATCACATAATAATCAAACTTCAGGGGCATTAACTGTATCGAAAGAGCGCTTCTACATAGGAACACCAGTAATGTCCAAGCCTTTCCTTCCAAAAATGAAGAAAGAAAAAATAAGAACCAACAATTTGTGATTGAGAGACAATATATAACCAAGGCCATCATAAGTGAACTCAATCCCCCTCTCATTTTCCCATGCACTGGCTTTCAAAGCTAATGCCTCCAGCATTACCTTCCCAAATGACGCCAAAAATATTTGATAAATTATTAATGAAAGAAAACAGTCTCCAAGTTAATACTGGATGATCCCACGCACGTATGTAGAGTTAAGTAGACACAATGAAACCTTCCATTCCAAGGGAGGTATGTGAATACTAGCACCATCCGTAACCTAAATCTTTAGACAGTGGGAAAAGGTTTGGCATACAAATCAATTCAAAATTCAAAAGTGGCCACAAAAATAATAAAAAAAATTGATCAGGAGCAATTTTTTATTGCTGTTAATACATCGTAAGTACAAGTCCAAGCAGATGCCTCTACTTTATGGTCTAACACAACTGTGTAGGCTGATATCTCTAACCTTTATATTATGGAGAGCAGTACATAGGCTCAGTTTCTATATCCAAATGTATATTTTTCTTAGTAAAAGAATTATGTTTTTAAAAAGTATATTAAGCTCTAAACTAGTAGCCAAGTCAGTCATCCAATTTCCACAACGGAATTTAGAATATCGTTAGTATGGAAATGTTAAATGGCAACCACTAATCAATGACTGAAATGGTGAACCCGCTGAACATTAACCCAGTGTAAAAACCTATTTCTATATCTGAATTTTCGAAGAGCTTAATGCATATCAATGTATATTGAAGAAAAAAAGAGAACGAAAAATTAATTGAAAATAGCAAATCAAACAGAACTTACTGGTCCCAATTTGAAAATTTGCCAACAAGATAAAGACCTCCACAATCCCAGGGTTCAGCAATAATTTTACACCTTGATAGAATACCATCTTTTGCAATTGCCTGCTCCATCAAAGAATAACTTCAATCATGTTAAAGGTTCTAATAAAATTTCCTTTGTTATTAATTTTCAGAATTTAGTGCAAAATTAGGTTATATTTATCTCTAGGTGGTTTCATAGAGTTAATTCAAGCAACCGGTGGCACATGCGTTGTGTGTGTAAATAACATAGGTATAAAACAGTAAATTTATAAATTTTAGAAGAATAAATAAGAAGACACATAATTTTAAGTTAAAATGGACAAAATAGTAATATAATTAAACTTGTTCATACAAAAGAGGAAAAAAGTTATTGCGACTCAGTTACAACAAGTATGACGTCAGCGGCCCATGACCGCTTTATAATATAGATACAACAAATGCAGATCAAGTGGGTTTTGTTCTTAATTCCAAGAGCTTCATAACACCAACAAATAATGCAATTTTTTCTCAAATTCCATAATAAATTTGAAGGAAAGAATTCGCAACCACCATTAACAAGTGCTACTCTTAAATCCCTATGTAATTCTTCATATACACTCGAGTATTCTAATTAATCTGGCCATTAGCTGTGTGGAAGGGAAAGGAATGAGACGAGATATCAATTCTATTAACACCACATGCCATGACATGTAACATGTATTCTTCATATATCTAATTTTTTAGATAACATTCTATGTTCTCATCTTACAATCATGCAATATTTGGACGATTGAATTCTGGTGACTTACCCTTATAAGTGGAGGTGCATTAAGCGGATAACCATCTGTTGCCCGACAAAGAACACTGGCAAGATCATAGCGAAATCCATCCACATGATATTCCACGACCCTTCATTAGGTGAAAAGGAAAACGAATTAAAAAACAGCTTACAATGTGATATTTGACACCCTTCAGTAGGCCTACGATAAAGGAATTAATAAATCCAGAAACTATGAAGTGATATTCGACAACCCTTCTGTAGGTTAACATAAGAAAAAAAAAGATAACACAAATCTAGAGATTACAAATTGTAAATCAACAAGATATTTAAATCTTTTTTAAATTAAATTTCTTAATAATTAAAACTAGAAGCTATATGTTATGATAAGTGTCATGGACTAATTTGATTGTTTACTAAGTTGTTTTAAAGACTTCACTCTGCAGCAAAAGAACGTTGGCAGCTGAGGCATGTCAAAAACCTGACTACAACATCATTCAAACTTCATAAGAAAAAACATAAAGGGTAGACATAACACCTGTTAATGTAAATGAATTCACCTATTAAGCAGGTGCATAAAAAGCCAACTACGACAGCAGCATCTGGATTGATCGGTGCAACAGTGGCCCACCAACCAGTGCTAAGTATCCAACCATACAAAGAAGAGTGCCCATTTTCCTGTAAATTAAGAAAGCAAAATATGGTTAGTAATTTAAAAACAGGAGATTAAAAACATTAAAACAATAAGGAGATTCACTGTCTGAATAAAATAAGTTGGCACAAATGGTTATTGGCTAAAGTAAAAAAGACTTGCCCATCTTCCTATAAATTTATTGACTAAATTAAAAGCTGTTTGATTATAGCATGTTCATAATTAGAAAAGAGAGGCATGCAATTTCTTCCAGTCCCCTCCCCTTCCCCACCCCCAGAAAAATAAATAAATTGTGGATAGGGAAATAAAAAAGTGTGTCGATTGTAGGGATGTATGTAATCAGAAACTTATATAATTTCTCATTCTGGATTGATTCACCAACTCCAAGACCTCCCCATATGCAACAGACATTAATTATATGCTTAGTTCAAGATTGAATAATGATTTTACAGTCACTTCAAGCTTGAAAAATGTTCATCATTAGAATAAGTCAAAGCAGTTTTGCAAAAATGAAGATAACATATTTGTTGAGGTAAAATACGAGGCTACAAGCATACCTGGATTAAGACTAACAGACTAGTAAATAAAAATGGGCTGCTGGTATATCATACAACACAATAAACAATAACTTGCAAAAGCCTTGTACCAACTTAATATTTAAATCTATATAAACCTAATCTTAGTATAATCCTTCCAATCGATCGAATCTTACATACAATCCAGAATAAATAAAAAAACAAAATCAAATACTACATTACGGCCCTTTTTTAAATAAGTGATATTATAAAATAATCACTAAATCATACAAAGTTGGTCGTACTAATTTTTTTTTGCTTGGCAAGTATAGTGCTAGTAACATATTTGCACCACATCTGTCCTTTTGGGTCTTTCTCCTATTTGCTCAATGAACCTAATTTCGGGCATGCCCCCATTCTGATAAACATTATAAGTTCACACCTACTAGTGTATACGGAAGCTAATTGAGCTCTAAGCATGTGATCATACGTACTCATTTAAGCTACTAAATTTCCTTGAATTACATTTGAGTGATAAATTTAGTATTCATAGTTAGAAAATTAAGTCTCAGTATATAGCCCATTCAAAGACAAACACCAAGTTCTTGTATCCGATATTTTGGCAATTGTTGAACTGCCCAAAGAAATTAACGGAATATCTTAGTAAAACTATGTAGAATATATTATAGTAAACCAAATATCAACTAGAATTAGCACTGTAATATAGCCTTTCAAATCTTCATCTTCACATTGTTTCTCTATCTGCAAATAATTGAAAACTCCTAAAGTTGACTCGACTAGGTAACTTATGTAAACAAACGCAAATAAGCAAGTTGAACAACAAAGTTTCAGCGTACAATTCCTCTATTTTACCTCAAACAAGTGGTCCAAGAAAAAGTGTGATAAAGGACCTGCCAAGATCAATAACAAACACTATTTCTTGGTAAGGGGCACCTGCATTAAGATGACAAACCACTTCCTTGTAAAAGACACTACTAATGTCATGCATGTATTCTTGTCAAAAATAATTGTTTTGCATGTATAGCCAATAAATATAAATTTGAAATTACATTCTATTTGCAAAAAATTTAGTACAGGGTGGAAACAAAACCAAAACCCAACCTAATGACTCGGGGGAATTTTGAAACATCAGGTGGGGATATAAAAATTGCAC
The DNA here is from genome assembly GCA_020205555.1 of Panax stipuleanatus. Lineage (NCBI taxonomy): Eukaryota > Viridiplantae > Streptophyta > Magnoliopsida > Apiales > Araliaceae > Panax > Panax stipuleanatus. The sequence continues at coordinate 102,152,274 of CM035124.1, read as the reverse complement.
AAGTGATATGAGTCAAAAGATTTGTAGAGATGTAATAAAAAGTTTGTGCATCAAATTTCAAAAGTGAATCAAGTGACGCATAATATATGTTCTTAAAATCAAGTACGGAGTTTTCGAACCCATTTGGAATCCTTTTAGTACCACTTTGAGTCCACAGAGTTTTTTGCAGCACATCAAATAAGTCACTATGCTTGCAATCAAACTAAGAATCCTGCTTTTTTGGTAGTAGTGAAGCTTATCAGAATAATTAAAACTAGAAGCTATCTGTTGATTGAGAAGGAATAAAATAAAAATAAAATGATGGGAAAATGAAAGTTACATGGTTCTGACAATAAAATAATGTAAAATATCTGTATTGAATTAGCAATAAAATCAAGGGGTGAGGGGTAAGAGAGATCTAGTTCGAGTAGACATTATCAAACACGTTATAAGCTTCCCTAATTGCTACCAAACAGGTAGGTACTTAGGTTTCTTAACAGTAAACACACAAAATTAAAAACTAACCTTTAATTTAGGGACACCAATGGAGGAGGAGGAGGTAACACACAGCCGCCACCACAGACCACCTATCGACAAGTCAAAATTTAGGTCTTGTTAGAGGGAGGGGAGAAATAGAGGAAATCAAACCAAAATTAGGGGTAGATGAGAGAAATACATTTTGTTTTTACATTAGATTAATGTATATATAAATTGAAAACCTAAAAATTGAAATTACCTGCTCAAATAGTTTCAATATGCATAATTGCTTTCAAGGGTTCCAATTTGAGAGGGACGTAGGGATGGAGTGAGATGAGAGAGATATGTATGGATTTTGCCGGGGGAGAGATGTGAGGACAGACAACAGAGCGATGAGTTGTGGCTTTCTATAGGGAGGAGGGGTTTCCGAAGAGGGAGATGTTTGATTTGTTCTTTTTTTTTTGTTGCTTACTGATATGCCAAAGACGACGATTGAAGGAGATAGGGAGATTGAGGGAGATAGGGCTCGACTGAATGCATTTTCTAAACCGAGGGAGTGAAAATTGAGTGAGAGAATGGGCGTGAAAATAATGGAGGGACGCGAATAGCTTATTTTAGGGAAAAACTTATTTTATTTTTTTTCATAAAAAGAATATAATTTGTAAAATTTATAAATTAAGAACATATATGTATTATAGTATATGTTAATTCCTAAAAATTGGTATGTTACTGATTGTTAATGATAACATGATATTTATACGTTGACAAATTTATAACAAAGTTGAATTATAATTAACGTGAAACTTTATGTGATAAGATAGAATAATTTATAACGAAGTTGAATTATAATTAACGTGAAACTTTATGTGATAAAATAGATTATTTTAAAGTATGGTCATTTTTAATTCCAATCTATCTCTTGTATGCACATCATCATATATAGCATACTCTTAAAATATAATGGTAAACTTAATATATTATATTATTTTATATTGTTATTTATAAAAAGAGCACTCTTTTTGTAGAATAAAAATAAATGATAAATGTGAATCTTTTGTGGGACATAGGCATAACTTTTTATAGGTGGAGTAAGGATGTGAACAAATTGAGTTAAGTTTTGGTTTATCGAATTCGAGCTCCCCTAAAAGTTAAATGAGCTCGAGTTGAGTCAAACTTTTAAATGAGTGCTAATATGTTATTCGAATTTGACTCGTTTCTAAAACAGTATTTTATGGATGAAATACAATTTACTATAATATCTAAAATCGTACCCCCACTGCTAAATTCATAATTAATACTTAGAGTACATTTAAAAATATATAATTATTTATAAAAGTCTTTATTTTAGAAATAAATTTTGAATCAAAGGGAGAATATATTTTTTTTATTTGACAATCTTGATAATATAATGAACAAGTTAGCCGACAATTCAGAAGTTCTACGATTGATTCAACGCAGAACCAGATCAGGGACAGAAAGAGCTGAAAACAACTCTTGATCATTGTGACACCCCCAAATCCGGTATCTTAATTTCCACAGGATTTGGTGTTCACTGTTCCAATATCATACAACTATCTACCCATAAATAATGAAATTCATTTATTAGATAAATAAATCATCATCTTACATCATCTGAAATAATAATACATCATAAATCCCAGGTTAAACTTAACCTTAAATCTCTGTTGCGGAAACGTAAATAAATAAGTTTTAAGTCATCACACATAATTCTTGAACTTTAACATTCTTAACATCAACACAAGTCCTCAACACTTGTTAGCTTTTCCTTTGCCTTTGCTACTAGAAGGTACATCACTTCGTTCATTATTAGCTGCAATGTTATTATGCAAGAGTGAGCACGAATGCCCGCAAGTATAAAAATATGACAGAATAATAACATGCGAGTGAAAGAATTCTGAATAACAGAAAGCTCAACATTTGAATCAAGAATATTAATCAAGAGTCAAATTACTTCTCAACTTTTGAATCAAGAATATTAATCGAGAGTCAAATTACTTCTGAGGGTCATTAAGACCTTGAACCGAATCTTAGGTTGTTAAGTATATTAACCTTTCCAACCTTTAACAGTCATAAGACTATAGACTTTACTTCTCGTACTTAGGGAGATCAGCCCTTCGTACTGATACTGTGCACATTATCTTAACGCTTAAAGCATCTTCATTAATCCCCTATATTAGGGTTGTTCATCTCAGTTTGACATCAGAATTCGCACCAAATAAAGTTGGTTTGGATAACTCAATAAATAATATTCAATAAATAATGTTACCCATGAAGTATAAACTTCACAGGAACATTATATATCACTTATAACATGTTCTTAACATTCCAAGTCATGTAATTACACAAATCAAAATATTAATTTTCATTGTTCTTCAAAACTTTCAAGAGCTTAATGAAAAACATAAAAAATCTCCTTACGGATTCGTTACTACACCGAATCCATTCATTTCAATTCCATTTTCTTTGTTTTAACATATACAATCATATTCATGTATCAATTTAAATATAAACATATGATTCAATCATTAATTTAACCCATATGGGTTATTCACCCATATTCAATACTCTGTAATTTCATAAACCCATTTATTAACAAAGTTATTTGGTGTGATCAGTGTAAATCATAGATACATGATCTAACACATAATACTAACATTTACGGTCACATATATGATAACCTCATACTTTAATTTTCCAAAATGATTCTTAACAAAGAGTTTTTACAAAGACATATAAAAACTCTGTAAATATTTGAAAAACCCAATTAAGGCCAATTTATATAAAATTGATCCTTTAAAACATGTTTATATGTTAAAAAAAACGTTATGATCACATACCCATATAGATAAAGCCATATCATAACCCAATTTTGAAACTAGTTTTTCACAGAAAACTAAAATACGTAAATGAAGACTTTGGAAAAATATAACTATTAAAAACTTAAAAAGGAAGATTACCCTTTGTTAGTATGAAGATAATCACAGACAACACTTAAGATTTTCTCAACTCTTCCTTTCTCAATCTCTCTCAATCTCTTCTTCTTCTTCTTTTTTTCTCTCTTGTCTTTTCTCTGAAAAACTTCTAAGTTTCTTCTGATAATAACTTAGAAATAATAAGTATACGTATTATATAAATGTTACCATTGTATAATAAACGAATTAACCTCTCTTAAGGCCTTGTTTGCCTTTCTCTTCTTTTCTTTTCCCATTTATTTTAATAAACTAATTTACTATATATTTAATTGTCACCTTACTTATTTATTAATTAATTTTATTTAAATCAATTAAATAAAATAAGATAATTCACAATAAATCACATTGTCACATAATTAATATTTTTATTTATTAATTATGTCAATTTATTAATTCATTAATTAATTATTAAATTAACTAAAGTAATATATGGCTATTTAATTAATTCAATTAATCAAATAAACTCCATTAAATATATTCTTTGAACTATTAAATTACTACATATTAATTTAATTAATGTCACACATATAATTAAATTAATCTACCACAAATTCATGAATTAATTATTTAATTCAATAATTAAATCATTAAAAATATTTATTTATTTCAATAAATATTCAAATATCTTTACAAAATTCTCGTTCGTCACAATCATTATTTATGGACATTCAAAATTGTTGAGCTTTTGTTGTGGACACTACAAAAACTTGGATATTAATGTTGAACTTTATGTTAAACTTGGTAAATCATTAATTTAAAGTACAATGGATGATATTTGGATTTTGATTTTTTCTATTTTAGTTAAATATGATGGAAAGTTAAAATTTAATTAATCTATTGTTGCAGTTGGTGCTTTGCTGTTGTTATAGTCATTAACTTGTTTCAGGACAAATATTAATTGGGTAAACAACTTTTTTAATATAATGTTTGAGAATGAATCTGGTATGTTGGATACATTGAAGAAGCTCTTTTAGTTTTATTTCAAGTAGTAATATAGTTTTCTCAGTTCAAAAAGTTTTCATATAATATAAAACAAGAGCTACTGAAACTAGACTTGGCAATTTAGGTTGAGAACCATCTAGTTAACTAAAACTATTTGGGTTTTAGTGGGTTGATTAACTAGTTTTTATACTATGGGTTGGTTTAGTTTTGGGCTCATATTAAAAAGGAGAAATATTGGGTTGAAACTAGTTTAACTAGTTTTGACCCATATTAGAAACAGATTCTAATTTGTTTAGTTTTCAAATTAATTAACTAATTTTGATCCATATTGACTCCAAATCAGTTGTCCAGGATATATACCATTAGTTGTCCAAGACTTAAAATTTTTCCATGTGTCATCTTGTTTATGTAATTGGAACAAAGCTTAGCTTGGGAAAAAAAAATGAACTACAGTGTACATAAATAATAATTTTTATTCACAGCTTGCATGATTGGTCATTAGTACTATATATACATACCTAATATCATTAAATTAATAAGAATAACTTAATGTATATGCACTTCACAAAATATATATTGCTTTTATTATAATTCTTTTAAGAAAATATTCCCTCCGTTGCAAAAAAATAAAATAAAATTAAACGTTGTTTAGATTTAAATAATTAATTTGGAAAACTCAAATAAAAGTATCAATAATTTTTTCATTTTAATCAATATAAAAATTACTAATGTAAATTATTTTGAAAATGCTTCTAATAAGAAAATTTTAATTTTTTAATACTTAATTTAGTCACATCAATGTTAAACTTTTTAAACTTAACTTCAAAAATTAAAATGAAACTCTTTTTGTATAACACAGAGCAATATTTTTATAAGTTTCTTTTTTTATTTTCACAATTCTATCGTATATCATGAACATGAAAATTCTTTATTATAAAATTAATTTTATTGCATAACACTAGTCTCACACTTTGGTAATGAGAATATTAATAGACACAATATTCTCGAGTTTAACTTCAAATTATAGAATTTGTCACTCCACTTAATTAATTTATCTATATATATATATATACATGTATATATATAAGGGACAAATATGGAACATAAAATCTATCACATTAAAAGTATAGCACATGAAGCAGAAAAATTTATGTCACAGCTAGGTTTTGATCTTGAGACCTATGGGTTATTTGGTCTTTGAGCTACCAATACACCACTCTAATTTATTAATTAGCTACGCTGTCGTTAAAACTTGTAACGACAGGCAGTGTAGTACATGGGCAAATGAGGGGCAGATGTGTAATTTCTCGTGCCGCTACAGCCTGTAGCGACAGGGGAAAATTCATTTCAATCTGTGTTATCCAATGTCGCGATAAACGATATAAATTATGGTTGTTGGAATAGTACCCGTGACAATCGTTTGCCACGGATGGGGAGCCTATATATATACATATAAGTTATTAATATATACATAAATATTATTAATATAGCAGAATGGATCTAAAACAAACCTTTTAAATAGCACACTTCTCTTAAATAACATACCTTTATTAAAACTACATCGTTTTGGAGATTTTTTTTAAAAATAAAATAATATTAAAAGAGAGTGGTTCCACTTGCTTTCCCTTTATTTACATTTGATCAGACCAGCTTATTAGAAATGACTTATAAGTCATTTATAAATAAGTTAAAAATGGTTACTTATTAATAATGACTTATAAGTAAAAAAATAAGTCAAAATTTAAGTTGTTGTCAAACATTAAATAGTAACAAATGACTTATAAATTAGTTTGACCAACTTATAAGTCATTGTCAAACACCCTCTAATTCAAGATAAAAAGTGAAATTAATATCTGATTATAAAAAAAATTACAAGTCGATAAAAAATGAGAATTTGAAAAAAGGAAGTTAAAAAGGAACTTACATACCATTAGTGCAATTTAATTGGTCTATGTCGGAACCATTAGTGCAACTTAATCAGGTGCGGTTTGGTAGATTTTTGGTGCAATTTCGGGAGCAATTTCAATTCCTTACTCAGCCTTTGTCGAAAGGTATATATGTAAAATAACGAGTTACAAGAAAAAATTCATATAAATTATTTTAAAAATTAATTATATTTTTTTTCAAAATTATAAGTGAGCGAATATGATCATTATAAACTACATCCAATTGACTACAAACTCTAATTTTTGTAAATTAGAAAATATATCTATATGTGCTCAATTTTAATTTCAAAAATTATAACTTTGAAAAAAAAACTGGGCATTTATTTTGAGACGGAGGGAGTGAAACATTTGACTATATAAAATTTTGTCCAAATAAATAAATAATGTTAAATGCAAAATGATGTGTTTTGGAGAAAAAAAGAAGTCGAAACATGCTTATTGAGTTTTTCTTAATTTTGGACAACAATTTACAAGTAGTTGCAATAAAATGTATAAAATGCGCAACGAAAAAAAATTATTGACAATGAATCTGGCCTATATTAGGCAACGAAATATAGCAACATAAAAGTTTTCGTTGCCGACGATAAGGAGAAATCTCATCGGCAACAAAAAAAAGTAAATATGCGGTGGGGTTTTTTTTCCCGCCAACGATTTGGCAACGAAATTTTGCAACGACCTATAAATTTCGTTACGAAAAATAAAGCCTTTCACAAAATGCAACGAATAACAAATTTCGTTGTTAAACATGTATTTTTGGCAACTACTTTATAAATCGTTGCCCGAAAAATTGTTGCCAAATGTCCATTTTTTTGTAGTGTATATATAATATAGCCATATTAATGTTGCATCACACTTTGTATAACATATGCGTAACTACTATGTCATACCCTTAATAATCACATCCTTTGTACATATCAACTAATTGAGCGATTATATTAATAGTCTACTCGTTTATATATTATTATACTCAATGACAATTAATTAATTCATCCCTCATGTAATTATTAATTTCCATAAGAATTAATTACCATTTATATGGTTAATTATCATATTAAATGAATATAAATCTTATTATATTTATAACCAATGTACTTATTATCATGCTATCACTTGCAATAATAATAATTCAACATACTATTATAATAACAATTAACGATTAATATAAATTAATTAATAATTCCTCCATCATTGAATTAGTTAATTCATCATCGAATCTATTATCGTGCCACACAAGGCATTTCTCACAAGCTCAAACTTAAGTTTATTATCACTTCCACCACACTACTTATCCACCACATGTTCAATTTACTTAGAACTATTAAATCACAATGTTCACATATATAAATATATCGTGAATGAAAATATTCTAATATTCTATTTAACCTTTACGGTAATATAATAACTCAAGCTATTAAAATGCTAAACTACCTCAATTAATTATACTTATAATAAGTATAGCCTTTACGCTTATAATATATACACTATTAATTATTTAACTAATAATATCCACGATAAAATAATAACTTAAGCCATTTAAAACATTAAATTAACTCAATTTTCTTTTATTAATTAACTCTCTAAGAAATACATTACTATTATAACAATTATGTATTCCACTATAACATAGAATATTATGTCTCCTCCAATTAAAGGCATTCATTATTAAAAAATAATTTACTTATTGTCTCAAGATATTATCCATAATATAATATCAAATAATTACATGTACGACACATGTACATATATTATATATAGAAAATAGATAATAAGTTTATTTTCTATTATAATGAATTGTTTTCATCAATTTATTTATATATAGCAAATGTGTTTTAATGTATTTATCATATAAATCAATCATACCTATTACCCCATACAAAGACATATAAGGCAATATTATTATTCCAAAAACTAACATTCCCCCTTTTTATTAAAATAATTCAACATTAGAACTATTTTAATATCCTTTCTCAGAAATATATAATATTTATTTCTCTTCCCTTTTTCTATAACTTGTCCCCAAAATAATTTCTTCAAATATATACATTTAAATAAATTCTCTAATCAATATTTATTTAAAGATATATTGATTACCATCTCTCTTTAATAACGTATATATATTTATTAACGTTATTCGCTCACATATTACCATTCTAAGTAAAAAGTATCAACTATAATTACATATTCAACCCATATATTAATTTACTCATTTACTTAAGTAAATTAAATCCCGTACTATATTACCATAGTTAATTGTATTATTCCATAATATAATTCCCAACTATCAATTAACCAATATTTATTCTTATTAGTTAATTCCCGTAACTAACTCATGCTTCACTATCCAAACCCATTCACGGATAGTTTAGTACTATCAATAACCTTTATTATAAACATACTAGTTATTAGTATACATACACCAGAAAATGGTGATTATACATTAAAGCTATTTAATGTCACCAACTTACTATGATAGAATAATTTTATAAATTATTTAATATTGATAGGAACTCTTATCCACTTCCTTTATCTCAACCGAATTGTCTCCACGATAAATAACAATATATATTTATTAATCACATATTACATAGTTCATATAACCCTATGTAACACAATACTACATAACTTATATCACATAGATGTTCTCATTCGAACCCATCTCACACCTTAAGAATTTTATTTATTAAATCCTTATTTAATAATTTCTGAAAATTCGGGTTCTTACAGTCTCCAAGTTGCTTCAATCTCCAATCCAATCCCAACTAGGGTTTTTCCTAATCTAATGAAATCTAATCTAAACTACCTTAATGGAATATAGCATCCTCTAATATTTGTGAATACTCATCCTTTTATAGCCCTCTTTATGTGTCTTAAAATCCTTAAACCAATCAGCCAAACAATATCCTTCTCCGAGTCAACTTCTGAAAATTTCTTCTTTCTTGCTGACATTTGCGCCTAGGCGCATATTTTACACTAGGAAAACTCGCCTAGACACATGAACAGTAACTTGAAATTACAAAAATGCCATTAACCTCCATTTTTCATGTTTTGACCCTCTGAAGCCGTTTCCTACAACACAAACACAAAAACAAGTAAAATGACACTAAAAATACTTAAAGTTAACAAGGAATCAAGTTTAAAAGGTGTCCAATTTGTAGGTATAAAACCCACTAATCAACACCCATTCTCTATTTTATGCTGGGGATGACTTTCATGGCTGATACCACTATACCTTTCTGAATTTTACGTTGGGGTTGTCACCAATGCTCTCTTTTCCAGATATGCTTTCTGGTTTTACCTCCGTTGAGGATATTCCTCTTTCTACGAATGACCTAAGTGGGGATTCTTGATGCTTATCCTGATGATAACTTGCACCAGTTTATATCATCGGATCCTTCCCGATGCTATACTGGGGCTATCACCAACGGTTTAGATTTCTATCCAGTTGATGCCAACGTTCCTGCTGGGGTAGAATTATTGATATATACTAGAACGGTAGTTTACAACGGTTTGACCATCATCGAACCTCCTCGATGCCTACTCGAACGGTAGTTTACAACAGTCGACTATTACTGAGCTGCTTTGACGCTTACTCGAACGGTAGTTAACAAGGTTTGACCAGTCACCGAATCTCCTCGATGCCTACTTGAATGGTAGTTTACAATGGTCGACTAAACTGATTTGATGCCTACTCGAATGGTAGTTTACAGGGTTGACCATCACCGGACATCCTCGATGCCTACTCGAACGTTAGTTTACAACGGTCGACTGAACTGATTTGATGCCTACTCGAACTGTTGTTTACAAGGTTTGACCATCACTGAACATTCTCGATGCCTACTCGAACGGTAGTTTACAACGGTCGACTGAACTGATTTGATGCCTACTCGAACGGTAGTTTACAACGTTGACCATCACCGAATCTCTTTGATGCCTACTCGAACGGTAGTTTACAACAGTCGATTGAACTAATTTGATGCCTACTCGAATAGTAGTTTACAGGGTTAACCATCACCGAACCTTCTTGATGCCTACTCGAATGATAGTTTACAACGGTCGATCATCGCCTAAACTTCTGCCTTGATGTCTCATCCTTGTATAACAGATTCCATCATCTGTCCTTCCCGAGGAAGATAGTTTTTCTTGGTTGTTTTTTTTAGGTTTTTCGGATGCCATGCTGGGTTGATGCCAGTGACTCGTAATGTCAAATCTGCTGATCTCGGTGGTAATAGCTTTCCACAGTTTACAACATTCACCCTTTCCCGATGCTACACTAAGGTTGTTGCCAACGGTTTGCAACATCAGAGGTCTAGTCTTCGCTAAAGTAATTCTCAATTATTTACACCATCAGACCCTTCCCAATGCTATGCTGAGGTTGTCGCCAATGGTTCACACTGTGAGGTACTCAGATCTTCGTCGAAGTAGTTTTTAACAGTTTTCATCACCGGACCCTTCCTCGATGCTACGCTGGAGCTGTTACTAACGGTTTGAATCACCGGATCATTCCCCGATGCTACGCTGGAGCTGTTACCAATGGTTTACAGAAGATTTTCAGACTTCAAAGTTTGACGTCCCGTTTCAGGGTTTCAGGCCATTGCTGCTCAATCGCGTAGAACTTTTTTTGCTGATTTAACTTTTTGGCCTTAAGGAACTCTGTTGTGAATCAAATTTGATCAAGCTGGAGGGGGTGGGACCCACCCTAGGTTGTCATAGGTCTACATGCGGCTGCCGCAGGTAGACTCGCGGCAGACCGCAAGTGGATTTATACCCCCTGGTCTTTTAAAATATAATTTTAACTTGAAGAAACTAAAAAATCCAAAATTTCTCTCTCAAATCTACTCAGTTCGGGCTGCTTTTCATGAAATTTGTCACCGTACAAACGTTCTGCACAACTCTAGTAACGTTTACATCCTTTCTTTTCAAGTTTTGACCATTAGAACGTTAGTTTTCATGCAATATGAGTTTAAATGCAATGTATCAAATATGTATGCATAGATGACTTAATAAAAATGAACAGACCTAGTAAATACATGTATTTTACTATGCTGAACATTTCGGTATATACAATTTTCATTTTCGGGACAGTCAATTTGCACCCTTTTGGGCTAGTTTATTCATCCTATTTGATGACAAATAAGTATGAATTTTCAAATAAAAATACACATGGTAATTTAGCTGCCATGGTGATTTTGATTTTTATATTTTTCATATATATGAAATGCTCATGATTTTGGGTTGGTGTGCTACTGAATGGCCACCTAGTCATGCATGCATGCGGATAGTCCGTTTTACTAGGAGACTCTGGCAAAAAAATTTCACGAGTCTGGGCATTTAATATGCATGCAATTTTAACTTTATTGGGGAGGTATGTTAAACTAATGCATGTTTTCACATAGGCTATGCATGATGCAATGATTTGAATTTAATGGCTTTCATTTTGAAGCCTACCTCACCCTTTTTGAGGTGATTTGGAGATTTTGTTTAGGTTATGGACCCAGATAGACCGAGCAATTCTCACCAGGTTTCTTCAGGTGTTAGGAGGAGGACTTCTAATGTCCCTTTGCCTCGTCCGGCCTGGCAGCCTCGTCGGTTGATCGAGTCAGTGATTCGTCCCATTTAGGTTGATAGGACAAAGGCTATAAACGAGGAGGATGATGTTTCGATTGAGGATCCCGTCCCTCCTTCTTCTACTCCCCGTCGGGAGCTTTTAGCTATTAGCATGACAGTTCCAGATCTGTTGGATGATTTGAGAAGATATTCGCCTATTTATCTTCACGCGAACGAGGTAATAACAATTTTTATTTTTTCCTTTCTTCTTTTTCCACTTTTGGGGCAATGGTTTGATCTTGATTTTAACCTTGATGCAGGTTCCCGATTTCACTCAGCCTAGGGGGAACTAGTTCAATATCCATTCTTTGTACCAGACCCTTCATCCGGAGTACCAGGCCATTGTCCACTCTTGGGGATTTGAGGCCTTCTTTTCCATTCCACCTCGTCGCTGCCCCTGGGGTTATCTGAGGTCTTTGTCTGAGCTCTGGTTTCACTATACTCAGTCACTCCATCTGCTGGAATGTGAAGTGATGATGACACCGATGGACTAGCGGTTCATCACTGGGATGGAGTTTACAGGGGATCTGGTGCCTTTAGCGGCTAATATTTCTCCGGTTACGGTCTGATCCCTCTTGGGAGTTCCTGCTACGACCCTCAAGGGTCAAGCTATCCATTCTGGCCCTTTGAGCATTGATGTTGCGAATGGGGTTTTGTCCGAGCCTCTGCCTGATGATCAGAGAGATAGAGATAGCATCCTTCGGTGATTGTTCTTGGTCATCATCAGGGGTTGTTTCCTAGCGGACAACTCCTTGACGTTTTCTTTTGCTTTGGTCAGCACCACTCAGGATGTGAACCGTATCAGAGAGTTTGATTGGGGCTCATTCACCTTTGCTTACTTCCTTCGAGGGATGCGCCTATGCTTAGAGGGCTTGATAGAGGTTTGGCTAGACTTTTACCCATTTCTACTGGTGAGTAATTTCTCCTTTATATTTTAATTTCCTTCGTTCAGGTTGTCAATCTTTATCATTGAGGACATTTGATCTTTACATTTCTAGTGTGGGCATATGAGAGGCTCCCTTGCCTACGCCCAGTTACTACTTTAGGTTTGGAGACCTATCCGCGGGGATAGCGATGACATTATTCTACCTTGGCAGAGGTCCCTGTGGCAGAGGGGTTTACCTATTCTCGCTTGCAGTTGGATTTATTGACCGCCGATGCCGTCACATGGGTTCCTTACACCCCCGATCATCTGATAGTCGGTTTCGAGAATAGTTTTTCGATCGGGATGGAATATATATTGTCCACTCGTCGTATCCCTTTCTTGACGGATGGAGGCTGGGAGCTCTACTTAGGAGAGCCTGCCATCAGGAGTACTGTAGAGGAGATTCACATTCCATATCTTCCTCCTGCTAGACGTCTGATGAGTGGGTTTTATACCTACGAATTAGGTACTTTTCAAGCTTCAGTCGTTGCTACTTCGAGTAGTTTTAGTATTATTTTTACTTATTTTTTGTGGTTGTGTTGCAGGACTTGGATTGGAGAGAAAGTAGGATTTAAAGGCAAAAAGATGCACTTTTTTGCCAGCATACCCGCCGGGGCGTGCTTCTACAAGCCAAAACACCCGCCGGGGCGGGGGTCACCTTTTTCATCAGACATTGAATACCCGCTGGGGCGGCATCCTTAGAGTAAACTACCCGCCGGGGCTGGCTACGCGGCAGTTAACTTAAAATTTTCCTGGTTTGGGAATGACTCTAGACAGGTTGTTGTGATGGATTTGGCTTGCGATTGGGAGAGTATTTTAAGCAACTAGATGGGTAAAGAAGACATTATCATTATCATTAACAGAACCCTAACTAGAGGATCACTTTTGGAGGATTGAAGCAAGGATTTCGAGCACTAAGAAAGCAAAGGATGTTGAAGAAGAGCAGCAGTTCCACTTACAGTTTTTATTCTCTATCTTCACCTTTGTATTCAGAATGCTAGTATCATTGTGGATTTCAGTTTCTTATTCGTTTATCATGAACTAAATTACTTTTTAAGTCTACGATGGATCTTTGTGTTTAACGAGGATTGATATGCTTTTATATTAATTTAGTGAGACTAATTCCAACCTTGTCTACTATGGTTTATGCTTAATTAATAAATTACTTGATCACCAATTTTTGGACAACCCATATGAACTTGAGAGATGGATTATGGGATTAGACCTAATCATAGTGGCGTGTGATTGTGATTTCTGCATAGCGTTGGGAGTCATAATTTATGTTTAGTATAGAGATATACTTATGCATCGCACGTAATCTTATGAGAATTTGTGATTAAACCTTCTTTAATTATAATTCACATAGAGATATAGTGGATTAGTTAACTAGGGTGGTATATTTAATTCTTTCAATTGTGGAAATAAGTGGATATGGGTATAATTCATTGAGGGATGGTTATACCTACTATTATGTTCTTGATTTACAAGGTGGGGTAGTTGATTTGAATTAAAAGGAAGTGTGTCATTATAAGTGAAGCATAAAGGGAAATTGTAGACTTAATTCTCCAATACCTGATTAAAAGCGAGGGTAGTTAGTTGGTTTTGAATTCATTAGTAGTTATACTAAGTTTCACAGATTTGATCATTAATTTAATAAAATTGAGATAATATAAAGTTGGTAATTGTTAGGATAAAATTCAGTTATTTTCTCTGTGGGAATGATACTCGACTCATCACTTTATTACTTGTGGACCACGTATACTTGCGTATTGTGCGTAGTAGATTTACCCAACAACGTCATTGGTCTTTATTTCAGCCGGTCACAAAGATTCCCCTGGTGGGTTTGGACAGCTTTACATTGTTAGAGGGCCATTACACTCAGGAGGCATTCTATCGCTGGTGGACTCCTCGAACCATTGGGGCTTAGACCCATGCAACTCAGTTCTTAGCGGACATGGTTCTTGGGTCCGTGATGATGATAGACCAGCTTGACCCAGCGATTGGACCGGGCACATTTTTTCATTAGGCATTTAGGCAGAGATCCCTTAGAGGTAGATTCTTTTGATCCGTCCAGCTCTGGCGCTGGCCCTTCAGGTGGCCCATATTATGACAGCTTTACTGGAGTAGATCCCCAGCTATATCGACCCGATATCCTGTCTGGCAGAGATACAGTGACTCAGACAGAGTTACAGTAGGTTGATTGGCTAGATGTAGATATCATAGATTTCTTTTGATAGGCTCGTTATCTCTTTTGATAGGCCTCTGTTAGATATTGGGCGGATGTGCTCCATTTCCTTGTACTTTTTATTTTTAGCTTTCAGACAGAGATGATGTATTAGAAGATGATGTATTTAGGAATGTATGTATAATGATTTCTATTCATTGCATTATATTGTCATTTATTATTGTCATCTATCATGATGCATGCATTATATGTCATGGATATGCATGCATATTGATGAGTTTAGCATTGACCCCTGGATGGTCTCATGATACGGTTCTACAGATGTCTTCATCCACCATGACTAGGATCGAGCATAGTCCTCCTACTTTGATAGCCTCATCTTTGAGGTTATGGTATGATAGTTTGCCCCATTTGGACCGAGTGGCGGTTGATCGCATGCTGGGATATTCCATGGCCCTCCTGCCATTCTAGGTTCCAGTGGGCTTTGTGGAGGGCATGTTATCATACTGGATCCCTGAGAGACAAGTCTTCAGGTTTGGGACTTATGAGTTGACTCCTACGCTTATAAGCGTATTATAGACTTCCCGCTGGACCGGCCCTGTGCTAGGGTAGCTGTCAGAGAGTTGAGGCGGCAGTTTATGACCTTGACCGATTTGTGACACACCGTTGTCTTAGACGAGATTACCTCAGGGCATGTGGTATCCCTGAATTTCTTGATCGACCATTTCAGATCGCTGGACAACTATCTACTGCACTCAAGAGATTTTTTTATTACCGAGGATGAGTGGCGAGCTGCCCGGGTAGATACTTTATTGATATGCCGCTGTATATGGACCATTTGGATATTGTCCTGGCCACAGTAGTTAGTGCTCTCAGGGAGGGTCGTACCATCCTACCTATGATATTAGCAGAGACCTTGATGTCAGCCTCATTCTTTCGTACCTATACTACTGAGTTCTTCAGAGGTAGTGCAGTGTTGTTATACATCTGGTTTATGATGCATTTTAGACCGATCGGCATTTTCAGACCCTATGGATATTTCTTGACACATGAGATATCTGCATCTTATTCTTTTTGACCGGCTGATTGTGTAGATATAGTGTCTTAGTTTGTCTTCTTGGCCGTGATTGAGGATCCTTTCTCTATTTTGCATTGCTAAGGATTTAGCTCTCCTTATAGCTTTGTCACCCATGCAGTGGGTATGGACTTTTTGCCCTTGGCTGGTCTGAGAGGAGTGACTACATATCATCCTTTGGCTATTTTGGGACAGTTGGACCAGTACCAGGATGTTTATTTTTTTGATGGAGCTTTTGATCAGCGGTTACCAGCCTTATCTTTGTCAGAGGATGATTTATCTAGAGTTTATGATTATTGGATCCATCGAGAGAGGGCTGATTTTTCCTCGAGTTATCCGGGTCGTTCTTCGGAGTATACTGCATAGCTAAAGGCAAATATTGCATTATCTATGGTTGCTTATTCAGAGCCTAGTACCGATTCTGAAGAGGAGGAGACTATGGAGGATCCTGTTTCTCTTACCGAGGATGAGCTATTTACTGGTTTGACAGCAACCCTGATCAGTGACACCCCTAGTTCTTCAGCTACTGCTGCCCCAACTTCTGTAGAGTCTTTGGAGCAGGTGATACTACTTTTGACCTTCGAGAGGGATCAGGCTAGAGCCTTAGTGTTAACGACCTTTTTCGGCCGGGATGCTTCTTTTGCTGAGAGAGATGAGGCTCGAACTTCCAGGAATGCTTCGGTTGTTGAGAGAGATGAGGACCGGGATACCAGGGATGCTTCAGTGGCTGATAGTACGGCTCTTAGATCCTATATAGAGGGCATTATTGTAGATATAAGTGCCTTTATGGATGACCATGGTAGCACCTTGCAGATGGCGGTAGATCTTTTAGCTCGTATTGAAGCTACAGGCCAGGAGCTCAGAGATGCGCCTCCATCTCCAGAGAGGGTTTCTATGTTGGACTTGTTGTCCCGCTTGACCGCGGGTTTATAGACTAGATTTCATTTTCTTGCATAGACTAGGTTAGCCATTTTTGTCATGTACATGACACATTGTATATATTAAACAGTATTATATGGCAAAAAAATTTATTTTGATTCACTTTTCTTTTGCATATGTCTTGATCTTTGCTTGACGATTGCCATTTTCTTTGTGACTTATTATCTTGATGTATCACGAGCTCTTCCTTGATGGACTGACATTGAGATGTCGGAGGGTCTCTCAGAAAGGTTTGTTAATCATGGAGGCTTTATAGGATTTAGGTTTTATATAAGGTTTGGTGTCTTGAGACTGGTATTTAAAAAAGTGTTTTGGCTTTTCTTTTGAAGGTTAGACCGCACCATAGATGGCTGCTTACGTACTCCCGTGGATGGGGGAGATCAGGTCTTTCGTAGTTCAGGCCTAGCAGTAAAGACCTGAATTGATTTGATTTGATTTTTTTTCTTTTTTCTTTTTCAGAACCAGGATGGCGGTTTATAGGTAACTCAGACATAGTACCTTTTCACGGTGTTTGAATTGATAAGTTGGGGAAATTCTTCCCCGTCCATTTCTTGTAATCTGAGGGCTCCTCCTGTCAACACTTCCTTGACGATGAAAGGGCCATCCCAGTTTGGAGCGAATTTTCCTCTGGCTTCATCTGGATTGGGGAGGTCCTTTTTCAGCACCAAATCATTTTCTTTGAACTGCCTAAACCGGACCTTCTTGTTGTAGGACCGAGCAATCCGTTGTTGATATAACTAACCATGGAAGATGGTTGTCGCCCTTTTCTTATCTATCAGAGATAAGTGGTAGTATCGCTTTTGTATCCATTGGTCTTCTTCAATTTGATCATCTATGAATACCCTTATTGATTCCATTTCCACTTCTATGAGGAATACAACTTCCATGCCATAGACCAATGAATAGGGGGTAGTCTTAGTAGAAGTGCGCATTAACGTTCTGTAGGCTAACAGAGTCAGAAGCAATAAGTTAGGCCATTCCTTGTGATTGGCGGGCATCTTTTGCATGTCTTCTTAATATTCTTGTTGGCTGCTTCGACAGTACCATTCATCTTTGGACGATAAATTACGGAATTAAGATGTTTGATGTGGAATTTGTTGCATAATTCCTTCATCATCTGGTTGTTCAGATTCTTAGCATTGTCTGATACGATCACCTCCGGTTGTCCATATCAACAGATTACATTATTTCTGATGAAACCAATGATTACCTCCTTGGTGACTTTGGGAAAGGAGGCAGCTTTGACCCATTTAGTGAAGTAGTCGATCATGGTGAAGATAAACCGATGACCATTGCTGGCTTTGGGTCTATTCGCCCGATCACATCCATTTCCCACATTAAAAAGGTCCATGGCAAACTCATATTGTGCAGTTCATTTGGAGGAGCGTGGATGACATTTCCATGGATTTAGCATTGATAACATCTTCTAACGTGATCATCACAATCGGCTTTGAGAGATATCCAGTAATGCCTTGTCCTTACGATCTTCTTGGCAAGTAAAGGACCGCTTATGTGTGGACCACAGACTCCACCGTGGACTTCATCCATAAGTTTTTGGGCTTGGTCTTTGTCTAGGCACCTTAGCAAGCCTATTCCAACATCTCTTTTGTAGAGTACATCTTCGCTTAAATAGAACTTTATGGCCATCTTATGGATCCGCTTTCTTTCAACTTGACTTGCCCAGTGGGTGTAGATCCATCTCGAAGATATTCTTTGATGTCTTGATACCAGGGCTGTTTGATGGGAGGTAGTTCATCTGATACTTCTCCAATGTAATTTCCATAGGCTGGTGCTTTCTGGCTTGCAAATTTGACATCAGGAATTCCTCTCTTATCGGATATATGGATCAAGGAAGCCAGTGTTGCTAATGCTTCCGTGGAATCATTTCTATTTTGAGGGATGTGGATGAAGGCTATTTCTTCGAACTCCATAGCCATCTTGATGACTTGCCGATGACAGGGTAGCAAGTGCAATTCCTTGGTGTGATATGCCCCGATGGTTTGTTTGATGACCAACTCGGAGTGTCCAAAGACTGCTAACCGTTGGATACCCATGGATTGGGCCAGCTTCAATCCCATTATACAGCCTTCATACTCGTCTGTGTTGTTGGTGTTGACAAACTACAGTATGATAGCCATGGGATACTGTTCTCCCGTGATAGATACAAGAACTGCCCCTGCTCTTGCACCTTCCATGTTTACAGCTTTGTCGAAGTACAGTTTTCAGAATTGGCGGGTATCTTCTCGAGGGTTTTGCTGAATTGTTATTATTCCATCATCTGGGAAATAGGTTTCCAAGGGTTTGAAGTTCCCTAATGGTGCTTCGGCCAATTGATCTGCAATTCCTTGACCTTTGATGGACTTTTGATTCACGTAGATGATATCGAATTGCTAGAGGATCAATTACCATTTGGACAATCGACAATTTAGCATGGGCTTGCTGAATATATACTTTAGTGGATCTATGCGGGATATGAGATATGTTGTGTTCCCATGAAGATAATGCTGTAATCTCATGGCAGCCCATGTTAAAGAATAACAAATCTTTTCAATCAAGGTGTACTTCTGCTCACTACTGCTGAATCTTTTACTGAGGTAATAGATAGCTCTTTCCTTGTCTCCATCATCTTTCTGTCCCAGCATACAACCCATAGTATTGGCATTGACCGATATGTACATGAATAAGGGAACTTTGTCCTTTTACGGTACCAACATAGGAGCTTCCACCTGTTGATTCTTGATGGCGAGGAAGGCTTTTTGACAATCTTCATTCCATTTCCCGGAGGAATTTTTCCTCAACAGCTTGAAGATGGGCTCACATGTTATCTTGAGTTGGGAGATGAATCTGCTTATGAAATTAATTCTCCCAAGAAATCCCCGTATTTCCTTTTCTATTTGGGGTACAAGCATCTTAGTGATGGCCTTAATCTTGACAGGATCCAACTCATTACCTCTGTTACTTACCAGAAATCCCAATAATTTGCCAGATTTAACACCAAAATCACACTTGGCTGGATTCAGCTTCAAGTTGTATTTACAAAGCCAGTGGAATAGCTTTCTGAGATGTTCGATGTGGTCATTTTCCCTTCTAGATTTAATGATGATGTCATCCAAATACACCTTTATCTCCATGTGCATCATGTCATGAAAAAGGGCCATCATGGCTCGCTGATATGTGGCGCTGACATTAATAAGGCCAAAAGACATTCGCCTGTAATAGAAGGTTCCCCAAGGGGTGATAAAGGCTGTTTTTTCCCTATCTTCTTCGGCAACCATGATTTGGTGATACCCGGCGAAGCAGTCCACAAATGAGTACATGCCATACTGTGCGGTGTTGTCTATCAGTATGTGGATGAAAGGTTTTGGGAAGTTGTCTTTAAGAAAAGCTTTGTTCAAATTCTAGTAATCCACGTATACTCGTACCTTCCCTCCAGGCTTAGGTACAAGAACTATATTGGACAACCATTCAGGGTAGGTTGAGACCATGATAATGCCTGCTTTGAATTTCTTGAAAACTTCTTCTTTGACCTTCAGACTCCACTCGGGCTTTAGTCTCTTGAGTTTCTATTTAACTTGCTTGAATCCCTCTTTAATGGGCAGTCGGTGAATGACAATGTTAGTAAACAAGCCGACCATGTCCTCATGTGACCATACAAACACATCTTGGAACTGAGTTAGGAGTTCAATCAAGTCTGTCATTTGTTTTGGGGTAAGGTCGTTGCCTATTTGGATTTCTTTAGGATTTCCCAAGGTTCTGATATTAACTGTGGTGGTTTGATCAAGGTTTGGTTTGGGTTTGTCTTCTACCCATTCCTTGATCTCCTTAGGCATCTCATAGTCATCTGCCTCCTCTTGATCAATCTCCATCAAGTCAAAGTGTAGTTCTACATCAAAGTTGTAGTCACCGTTGAGACTTGGAAATTCATCAGCAAGGCTAAACAAATCCAAATTTGGAGTCCTGAAAACAAAATGCTTTCACTTAATATATGAAGCTGTTTAATCATACAAAGAATCAATGAAAGCATGCCAAAAGTAACTGCTAGTACTATGAAACAAAAGTAAGCATTATATAATATCTACACTTCAGGGCAGATGGACTCTCTGCCCTTTTACCCTTTACGACTAATGCAAGGAGTGCTGCTCCAGTGGTCCAGGGTCACGTTCTTGTTGACTGAGATAATAAAGGGGTTGATGTTGTCCTCCTCCTCTTTGATGATGACCATGACTGAATTCACATCAGGGTCAGTGTTTCTCTTTGAACTGTTCTCCTTAACCCTGTTGATGCGAGGGATTAGGATTTGATCTTCTAAATATTCATCATCTGGGATATTATCATTCATACCATCAGTATGTGCCAGAAAATAAATCTTTGTAAATCGATCTTGCACTTCTTGTAGGAACCTTTCATTCCTTTCCTTGTTTTCCTCAACAGGAATCTGGATTTCTTTCTCACTGGCCGGTTTGACCTGAGGAATCACCATACCTGACACAAAAGCAGGAACTTTCCTTGTTGGCTTCACGAATCCGACATCCTTGAGATTTTGTAGTAGAATGGTGGATGCATGAACCGACTGATGCTTGTGCGGGTTCTTGTGATTTGATCCATAGGAATAGCCTAATCCAGCCTTCCCTATCTGGCTAGGTATCTGGACAGGATGTTTGATCCCTTGTTGATTTTTCCCTAGCCCCTTATCGGGACAGAAATCCGAAGATATCATTTCTTTACCGACGGTCATCACTTTGGAAGAAATTATTGGCTTCAAGGATGGGGTCCTGATGGGTCGATAGTGAGTGCTGCTCACTTCAAAGGCTTGAATAATGGCTGGCTCAACTCCTTCGTTGAGGTTGATCATAGGCATATCACCTTGTACATAGACAGGATACTCTAGTTCGGCAGTAACAGTGACCAGATTTCCATTGATGATGTATTTGACTTGTTGATGAAGGGTGGATGGGGCTGCTCCTGCCATATAGATCCACGATCTTCCCAACAGTAAATTATATCCCGTGGTGATGTTCAGCACTTAGAAGGATACGTAGAAGGTATGTGGACCAATCTCTACAGGGAGTTCGATTTCTCCTACAACATTTCGTCGAGCCCCATCAAATACTCTTATGACTATATGGCTACTCCGGATTCGATTTGGACTGATTTTCATTCTTTCCAAAGTTTCATAAGGATAGATGTTCAGGGAAGATCTTCCATCGATTAACACTCCCCCTACCACATATCTAGAGGACATCACTGCTATATGTAATGACTTGCAATGACCAGTCCCTTCCACTGGTATGTCATCATCAGTGAAAGATATCACATTGCTGTTGAAAATGTGCTCTATCAAGTGACATAACTTTTCTGTATCTATAGCCTTCGGCAGATGTACTTCTTCCAGCACTTGTATTAAGATTTTTTGATGATCTTTTGAATATAAGACCAAATCCATAATGGATATCTGTTGAGGTGCCTTTTTTAATCTTTGCACCACATTGGCTTCATTATGCCCCATTTTACTGAGGAATTCTTTAATCTTTTCCTTGGGCACTCTACCCTTGGATTTGATGACTGGCTTTGTCACTCGCTGAGGTAGATACAGCGGGTTTTCCTTTGATATAG
Organism: Panax stipuleanatus; assembly: GCA_020205555.1. Lineage (NCBI taxonomy): Eukaryota > Viridiplantae > Streptophyta > Magnoliopsida > Apiales > Araliaceae > Panax > Panax stipuleanatus. The sequence goes on along the minus strand of CM035124.1, from coordinate 102,129,596 downwards.
CGGTCGTATGATTTGATATTGATCCTTCGTTCTCCCCATAGTTTTATGGGACTCTTTTTAATCTGATCAAGGGATACCGCGGTCTGAATGAAAACATCAATAGTTCTGGTGCAGCCACTTTCAAAGGATTATTTCCTCCTTTGTCCCCCCTTCCTTGAATTGGCAGGGGTATGACAGTTGTGTCCTTCTCATAGGAAATGACTGCTACAATTTCTTTCAAACTCCATGCTAGAGGAGGCAATATTACTTCTTCACCAGGAAAGCCATTGTCTGGACTTGCTTTTAGCAGTTCGCTACTTTCAATCAGGTTCTGAATTAGGTGACGAAGTCCCCAACATTCTTCTGTATCATGACCAGGAGTGTTGGAATGATATTGACATATTTCGAAAGGATTAAACTTCCTTGATCGAGGGTCTACTGGAGGTAATAGCTGTGTGACTTTTCCCTCATTTATCAACATTTGGAGAATTTCTTCCATAGGCTGATCCAAAGCTGTGAACTTTCTTTTGAAAGCAAACTCTCTATGAGCTCGAACTTTTTCTTCCCTGACAACTTTGTCGGCCCAGGTTTCGTGTTCATGGAACCGATAGTGATCCTTCCTTGCAATTAGAAGAATTTTGGGTGTGGGAGGATTTGTTCTCCTTTGGTTGACTTGAGTTATCAACTGTCGCATCACTTGGTGCTGGTATACCATTAGTTCTGCTAGTTGACCAATCTGTTACTTGATAGACTTCATTTCTCGTTCTATCAGAAAGCGGCATTCTGAATAGTCCCATTTTTTAGATCTGTCCTTGCTTGTTTGTGGAGAATCCCCTATATATTTGAGGTATTTGGAACCTTCTCTATTCCTCACACTAATAATGTTGACTCCCTCCTTATTCTGATGAGACAAAGGGTTGTCTTCAACATGTGGTTGCTCTGGTTTTGTCACCACAATCTCACCACTGTCTATCAGGTCTTGAATCTTATGCTTCAGAGACCAACATTCTTGAGTATCATGGCCTAGAGCCGTAGAATGATAAGCACATTTCTTGCTTGGGTCAAAATTCTTTCCACTTGGATTGGCTGGTGGAAGGAGCTGAGCAATTTTCTTCTGTGTTGTCAGAAGCTTGAGTATGTTCTCAAGTGAGTCCCTTGAGAGTGTAAATGTCCTTCGACGTTTAGCTTCTCTAGTTATTTGGAACGTAGAATTTGAAGGTTGCACATATGTTTGGAAAGGTGAATAAATTTAAATTTAAACAAGTCTTCGCTACTTGTTCATCTTGCTGTTGCCCTTGCTGGTTGATGGCTCGTCAACCATCTCAACTTTGGCTGCAATGGTTATATATATGCAAGAGTAAGCAAACAAAAGCTCACTGAAAATAACAATAATGATGACATATCACTGAATAAGTTCAACTGAACTGAATAACATTTCTATCATTGATAATCAAGAATTGAATACAAGATTTAGAATTCATCTGAGAGTCACAAGACCTTGAACTATGTCCCAGGTTATAAATATTTCTACTTAAACCTTTAACAGTCGTTAGACTATATGGACCTCTTAACTCGTACTTAAGGGAATCAGCCCTTCGAACCATGTATTGTGCACAAACATCTTTACGCTTTCACATGGTAATCCCCTATAATAGGATTATTCATCTCAGCTTTAATTAACGAGTCCGCACCAAAGAAAGTTTGGTTTGGATAAGCTCAATGGGTAATTTAGAGTTCAAATATCATCAACTAAGGAGTAATTGAATCAAACTTACAATAATTTAAGAGTTCGATACAAAAGAATTATGGAACAAATATGAGTCACAACAATAGACATCATATTTAAAAGTCAGGCTTTAGAAGTGAAGTTAAACCAATTAAAAGATACAATCAAACCTTGATTGAACAATTAAGCCAAGGTTACATTATTTTCAATAATGAAACTCAGTAAGATACTTGTCTAATATGGAACTAAAGAACTTGCATAAATGTAAACAAGAAAGAATAGAACGACTTGCTCAATTAAAAGTAAGAATTAGGATACTTGATTAATTATAATAGAGTTAGGGTAGGAAAACTTGCCTCGTGCGTAAGCTAGCAAGTAATAACTCGTTCCATAATTTATCCTACGTACATGTTATTAACAATAACAACACAAATTAGTTACCATATAGCTACATCACATCACTAGTTAACCAATCCAAGTTAACTCTCAACTCTTAATCATTAGTTAGTTCATAACATGATCAAACCACACTTACTATTATTATCCATGTCAAACTTAAACGTGTTAATCAATTAACCAAATCATAATTTAAAATCATAAATCTCATATTAAAAATATGATTACATACTATCCAATTAATATATAATTTCATTAACATGCTTTTATAGTCATTAGGCTAACATTCTCAAAGAATTGTACACTTCAATAAAATTTTATGTCTAAACTGCATAGGTGGCGCTGCAGTGCCACATAATGAACTGCAGTCGGCGCTGCAGCGCCGTGCCATGCATCAGTGCTCTGCAGAACCGGACCTGGCGCTGCAGCGCTCCAATTAACACTTTGAACTGGCGCTGCGACGCCGTGCCATGCCACTAGATGCTGCTGTGGCACTACAGCGCCTTGTTTACTCACAGAACAGGCGCTGCGGCGCTACGACACAGTGGGACGTAGATAGCCTAGCGAACAGTGCAGGAAAAGCCAATTTGGCTTATTAACTTCGATCAAACATAACTTTTAACTCACATAATTAATACAAAACTTTACAGAAACCTAAATTTATGCTTTTAACATGATTTAACACGTATAAACGTCACAACAATCAATTAAAACCTTTTAATTCCATAATTTTGAAGAAAACTCCATTGTTAAGTGTTCTTGACAAAAATAAACACTGTGACTTTGTTTTTAAACCAATTCACTTAATTCAGATCATGTTATTTTTGTTTTTTAACATATTTATCACAATCTATAATCAATTTACATAATATAGAATGAATTAGACATCAATTTTTATATCAAAGAAGCCATTTTTCAAAATACTTCACTATAAATTGCTATGAACATGATTTCTTCATGTTCATCATATTTACGTGAATTAAACAACTAGAATACTCATACAAATCATATATAATAGTTTATATATACAATTTAACATATATAAATTCTATTTACATAATTCTCATGAAAACTTCAAACACAGAGAAGTAAAATTAGCTTTTTATAAAGAACAATAAAAACATGGATTAACAATCTTAAAGTTTAGATTATTACCTTTGATTAGCTTTAGAAGAAGATGATGATGGACTCTTATTTTTGATTTCACAGAGAATTCTCTTTCTTCTCTCTCTCTCTCTAGTTTTCTTTCTATGTTTTTTCTCTTTTCTAACTTACGTAGTATAAAGTAAACTGATATAATACATAATACATATAATAATATAATTGCTGATAAACTTAATTTCTCTTAATAAATATATCAGTTACTAGTTTTTGAAAATCAAAAGCCATTAAGGCTTGTTTGACAAAAACTGAATTAAAATAGAATTTTAAAAGCCTTAGGCCTTGTTTGATAAAACTGAATTAAAACTCCTTTTAATTTATTTTAATAACTCCTTTACTACATAGTTTAAATGTCATATTTTATTCAATTAAATTCTAATATTCTAATTTAATTAAATTAAAACTAACATATCAACTTATTAAATAAAATTGTCACACAATTATAATTTATTTATTAATCATAATTTATGTAATAAATTAGTAAATTTCTAATTTAATTATTAAATTATATTATACATTAATATAATTATTCATTAAATCATTACTACCAAACTACCACATAATAATTCATCTAATTTAATTATCTCAATTAAATTAAAACTTTAAACACAAAATTAGTTAAACATCAATTTAATATTAAACATCAATTTAATTAATATATTGCACTTAATTAAATTACTCCACCAAATAATCACATCAATTATTCATTCAACTCAATAAATAAATCAACTAAAATATTTATTTAATTAAATAAATATTTAAAATTAAAATACAAAAATCTCGTTTTTACAATCTTCCCTCCTTAAAAGGATTCTGTCTCCAGAATCACAACTCAATAAACTAATTCGTTACATTCTCCCCCCTTAAAAACATTCTGTCCCCAGAATCGTTATACAAGAAATTAAGTAAATAACTGAGGATATGTTTTCATCATAAGATCTTTGAGTTTCCACGTAGCTTCTTTAGCATTGTGGTTCCTCCAGATTACCTTAACAGAATGTATCACTTTATTCCTAAATACTTGCTCTTTCTTGTCAACTATCTGAATAGGAACTTCTTCATATGTTAAGTCTTTATCAAACTGCAACGGCTCATACTCTATAACATGTTTGTAATCGTATTTGTACGGTCGCAATACTGAAGTATGGAAAATGTTATGAATATGGTCTAATTCCGGAGGTAACGCAACCACATAAGCTACTTCCCCAACCCTTCGCAGTATCTCAAAGGGTCCAATAAATCTGGGACTCAGTTTTCCCTTCTTACCAAATCGAATCTTCCCCTTCCAAGGAGATACTTTCAAAAAAATGAAGCTTCCCACTTCAAATTCTCGATTCTGACGATGATAATCAGCATATTTATTATGTCTGTCCTGAGCAGCAACCAATCTCGTTCTGATCAGCTTCACAATCTCAGCAGCTTGTTGTACCAATTTCGGTCCTAATAGTTGTCATTCGCCAACCTCATCCCAGTATAGTGGAGTTCTGCATTTCCTGCTGTACAATGCTTCGTAAGGCGACATGCCAATACTTGCATGGTCACTGTTGTTGTAAGCAAATTCCACCAACGGTAGATGATCATCCCAACTTCCCTTGAAGTCCATAACACAAGCTCTTAGCATATCCTCTAAAGTTTAGATTGTCCTCTCTCTCTGCCCATCAGTTTGAGGATGGTACGTCGTACTCATTCGCAACTGCGTTCCCAAGCATTCTTGTAATCGCTTCCAAAAATTTGACGTGAAACACGGATCTCTGTTTGATACAATCAACACCGAAACACCGTGCCTAGAAATGATTTCCTTAATATATAGCTTTGCTAATTGATCCAAGTTTAATCTAATCTTGATTGGTAAGAAGTGCGCTGACTTCGTCAGTCGATCCACGTTAACCCATACCGCATCAAAACCTCTCTGAGTCATTAGAAGACCAACCACGAAATCCATCGTGATATGCTCCCACTTCCATTCTGGAATCTCCAGCGGTTGTAACAATCCACTTGGTCTCTGATGTTCTGCTTTGACTTTCTGACATGTTAGGCATTTCGCGACACATTCAGCAATGTCTCTCTTCATATTCGGCCACCAGAAATGCTGTCTGAGATCCTGGTACATCTTCGTTCTCCCGGGGTGAATCGAATATCTCAAACTATGAGCTTCACTCAAAATATCTTCTTTGACTTCTGGTACTGATGGTACCCAAATTCTTCCTTCAAATCGTAGTAGTCCGTCAGTATCAATCTTGAACTTTATCTCTTCACCTTCGGTTATTCTCTTCCTGATCTTCTTGCAGTCCTCATCATGAAGTTGTGCTTCTTTCACTCTGTCCACCAAGGTTGGACTAGTACTTACTTGAAACAGTTTTCCATCCGACTCCTTCAGATACTTAACTTCTAGCTCCAACTTAGCCATCTTATCCACTAACTGCTCCTGAGTAGTTAACAACATTAACTTCTCCTGACCCTTTCTGCTTAAGGCATCGGCAACGACATTCGCCTTACCCGGATTATAATTGTGACGAACAAGATTTTTGTAATTTAATTTGAATATTTATTGAATTAAATAAATATTTTTGATGATTTAATTATTGAGTTAAATAATTAATTGATGAATTTGTGATAGATTAATTTAATTATATGTGTTACATTGATTAAATTAATATGGAGAATTTTTATATGCAAAAGTATGTGTTTAATTAAGCTTATTTGATTAAGTAAATTATTTAATAAGCATAATGTTATTCTAATTAATTAGAGATTTAATGATTTGACATAATTAATAAATGAGGATTTTAATTATGTGACTATGTGAATTATTGTGGAATCATGCTATTTTATTTAATTGATTTAAATAAGATTAATTGATTAATTAAAAGTGTGACATTATTAAACTATATTATAGTAAGTTAATTAAAATAAATGAGAAGGGATTCCTTAAGCTAGCCAAACAAGGCCTTAAGAGGAGTTGGCCAGTTAACCCACTATGGGATTAACCGACAACCACTCACCCTCTACATATATACGTATTATATACTTATATTTTATATAATATACATATCAGTTTACATGTTCATATATTCAGATAGAATTTGAGAGAGAATTGTGAATTTAAGAAGAAGTAGAGAAGATATTAATCAAGTCTATATCATCAAACAGAGTTAGCAGGGTAAATTCTTAACCCAGTTATACTAAGTTTCAAGCTTTCTATTTTACGTACTTTGAAGTTCTCTGTAATCGTCAATTTTGAATCATTGTTGGTTATATGGTTTTATATGGGTTAAATTATGTTTATAACATGTTTTATACCATGTATACATAAATCACAGTGATCAATTTTATGTAATTACGTCTTAATTAAGTTTTCAAAACTTTCCATTAACGTACTTTGAAGTTTTCTGTAAAAGACTAAATTGATGACTTGTTTATGATATGGCTATATATATATTAATTGATGTTTATAACATATTATATGCCATATATGCATAACTTTCAGTGATCACACCATGGAATTTTGTTGATAATTGGGTTTTCAAAAGTTACAGAGTGTAGAAATTGTACATATGGCCCATATGGCCCTTACGTACAAAATTTACACATCTTATACGTTTATTTAACTTAAATTGATACTTGCATGTAATTATGTACGTTTCAACGAACAAAATGGAAGTTAAACGAACGGATTCGGTGTTATAACGAATCCGTAACGTTGAATTTGTTGTTTTCCTTCAAAACTTTACAAAATATTGAAAACAGTGAAAATAGATGCCTTGGATTGTGTAAATACGTGATTTAAAATGCTAAGATCATGCTAGAAATGTTATATAATGTTTCTGTGGAGTTTTTACATTATGGGTAGCCTTATAATTCATTACGTTAGTTTAATTTGGATTTATTTGGGCTACTCTGTGTGTTCATCGCGAACCAGGGAGTGCACCAGCAGGGGGACCCGCCCCAGCGGGTGTTCATGGGCATTAAGACCCGCCCCAGCGGGTATAAGGGCTGTTCGGGAGCCTTTTTTTTGGTTTCCGAGACTGTTTTGACTTCCTGTAGTAAAATAGCTTAATTTTTCATACGAACTCCGATTAAGGAAATTCAAGATGATTCAGAAAGATAACGAGTAGACCTACAATTTTCATTCTTTAAGTTTTTCAATTTGAAATCGTTAAAATGGGTAAAAATGGCCATCTTTGTGACTGATACGTATTCGGAGGCAATCGGAGGGCTTCGGACATGCACGCACACAAGTTTAGTGTTCTCGATAATAAAAGATGTTGTTTTAAGTTACATACATGAATATTATATGATTTGAAGTTCATTATTAATAAATTAAGTTATTGACATGTATAAGATAATGTGAAGGTTCAAGTTAACAAACTATGTGCGAACCTGAATATCGTAATTGTAAAACTTGATTATGATTGTTTAAAGGGCTATACATGTGTGATATGCATATTGTGAGTTTACATTCATGTTATGTGGTTAGCCATTGAGTAATATTATAAACCAAATTGTAAGTCGAACTTAAGTGAATAGTTCAACAGTTAAACATGGTAGTTATGAAAACTAATCGATGTCGTATACATAATGTAATGTGTAGGACGTTGAGGAAGTGAATTATAATTATATTTGTAGCTTGTGCAAGAGGCAAGTATTCTATCCCTAACTCATTATCGTTAAGCAAATTTTCTTATCTAAACTCTTTAAGTTGAATAAGTGTTCTATTCCTTATTCTTATGTCAACCAAGTTACTTAACTCAAAGTTTACTTTTATTGAGCAAGTTTTCTATCCTTAAACTTGTCTAATATTTTGCAAGTTTTCTAAACTCAAACCTTACTTTTACATCGAGCAAGTTCTTATCCTTGTTTATTCAAGTTAAGATTTTCATATGAGATATTGTCATTCCTTTAAGTATTACTTCAGTTATACAATACTTATTCGATTGTATACTCTTGAGATTTATTGTTTAAATTAAATATCGATGTTATTGTTGAATCTTATAGGACTAGTGAACCCTTATTGATTCGACTAGTCCATAGTTGATGAACGTTTCAAATTCTAGAATACTTATTGAGCTTATCCAAACCAAACTTCCTTTGGTGCGGACTCTGATGTCAAAACTGAGATGAACAACCCTGTAAAGGGGATTATTTACGCTTTAGCGTTGAGATATTGTGCACAGTATGGTACTAAGGGCTGACCCCCCTAAGTACGAGAAGTAGAGTCCATAGTCTTATGACTGTTAAAGGTTTAAAGTATAAACACTTTACAACCTAGGACATAGTTCAAGGTCTTATGACCCTCAGATGTTCTTTTGATTCCTGTTATTTATCCTCGAGTCAAAAGTTGAGTTTCTTTATTCAGATGTCTTTGATTCACTCGCATGTTATTATATTATTGTCATATTATTATACTTGTGGGCAATCGTGTCCACTCTTACGTAATAATAACATTGCAGTTAAGAACGAAAGGTCCAACGAGCCTTCTACTAGCAAAGGCAAGGGCAGGTCAACAAGTGATGAAGACTTGTTGTTTATTTTATGTGTTTATGTTTCAGACTTATGTTAAAGTTGTGTAAGACTTATTTAATTATTTATGTTCCGCACAGATGTTTAAGGTTAGTATGACCTGGGATTGTATTTATTATTCAGATGTTGTAACCCCATAAGGGGAGGATTTATTTCTATCTATTGCATGATTTGCATTTATTATGGGTAGATAGATAGATGATATTTGTACAGTAAACACCAAGTCCCGTGAAAATTGAAGTACCCGGATTTGGGGGTGTCACAGTAATAGACGAGATTTTTTTTTATGTATGATTTTGGGGACAGAATCCTTTTAAAGAGGAAAGATTGTAATGATTGAGATTTTATATAATAATTTTAAAATATTTATTGAGTTAAATAAATATTTTGTGTGATTTATTTATTGAGTTGAATAAATAAATTATGTGATTTTGTGGAGTGATTTAATTAAGTGTTATAAATTAATTAAATAATTATTTAATATTTAATTTAATTGATGTATATTAATTTTTAGTACAGTTCTAATTTAATTGAGATAATTAAATTAGATGAATTATGTGTTAAGTGTTACATGAATTATAATTAGCGAGTAATTATAATTATGTGGTAAATTTTTATGTGATTAGTTGATGTTAGATTTTAATTGATTAAATTAGATGTTAAAAGATTTAATTAATTAAAGTGTAACATTAAAGTATGTGTTAAAAGGATTTATTCAAATAAAGAAAAGAGTTTTTAAATGATTTTAACCAAACAAGGCCCTTACTTATATTTTAAAAGGCTTTTGCCAAAAAGGGACCTTGCACTAGCTTTAAACCAATTTTACCCAAACAAGCCTTAGCACTAAAGTCTGTTTTTGTTTAAAAGAGTTGCCAAACAAAGCCTTATTACTTTTTAAATTCAAATTGTGTAACTTATGTATTAAGTATAATATTTATTATATGGGTTAATTACATGTCAGTTATATGTATATATGATATGTGACAACCCGAAAATTTATAAGATCTTAATTGATTATAATAAAGGTTAAAGAATAAAACCTAGATGAAAATTTGAGGAATAATTTAAATTTTTTAAAGAAGAACCTATATGGTTTGAGTTGAATTCTTAAAATGTGTATATGTATAGTTACATATATATATATATATATTTAGTGATGTGATACACATATTTTAGCAAGAGGAATGATAAGAATAAATATAGTATGAGATTTGTGGAACATTTCTCAAGGTATTAAATTATTTGGTATGAGTAGGTATATTATTTGATTGCTTATATTTGTTTATTATATAATAAGCAAATAAAAAGAAACTAATATAACCTAATATATATATTAGGTATAGAAATTTAAATAACCTAAGGGTTATAATAGGAAATGATGTTAGTATTTAAAATTTTTACTAACCTAAGAGATTAATTTTATTATCTCAATTTATTAATTTTATTAAAGAAAGTCTAATTGTGTTAAGTAATTAAATATATTTGAGTAAGGATTTGATTTATAAATTGAGTGAATAGAAACCCTAATTAAATAATTAGAGTAGAATAGAATTAAAATTAGTGGACTATGTTAATTAAGCAAGCCCAAAAAAATTAATTTGGAGCGCAAGACTTTGGCCCAATTATTAAGGGATTTTTAGTGGGATATTTGTTAAGTGGATAAAATATTATAATGAAAATAAACCAATTAGAGGCAAAATGAAGCGCAATATTCGGTCAAGTGAAGAAGGAGAGAGGGAATGTGTGACAACCCGGATTTTCAGAAATTGTTAAAATAAGAATTTAATGAATGAAATTCTTATTATGACGTGTTTTGCGTGTAAGTAAATATATATTCATATATTGGGATGATGAGGTTTAATAGTTAATTTAACTATTGAAGAAATTAAATGAAGTTATTACGAAAAGGAAATTAACTGAATATTATTAGTTAATTTAATTAAGTTAAAGATTATATTATGAAATAATATAATTTGGTTATTATTCCTTGTTGGCAGTGGAATTATTATGAATTAAATCTCATAAATAATGTGAGTATTCACTTAATTAAAATAGTGAATTAATATAAATATAATTGTTTTAATTAAATATGAAGGTAATATATTACATGTAAGAGCAATACGTTTATGTAATGACTTAATATATTATATTTTGCCAAGTGAATGTACATGAGTATGAGAATGAGAAGAACCAATATAATTATAAATAAATATTGGTATTAGGATTAATGAATTAAATAAATATTTTAGTTGAAATATTTATGGAATAAGATAAATATTCGATGAAAATTATTATGAAATAATTTATTCAAGTATGATAATATAGAATAAAATTATGGGGAATGATTTTGCAATCAGTGCGTATTTTATTACGCTAATGGAATAGAAATATTCTAATTTAATTAAATAATTGAATTAGAGCATTAATGATTTATTAAATAAAATTATAATTATATTAGCTAATTAAATATTGTGTTGACTAAATAGAGATTATAATTTAATTAAATAAAGGTGTGACAAATGGGCTTTATAATAAGAGAATTATAAAAATAAGTAGAAAGGAGTTTTATTTGAGTAAGCCAAACATGGCCTTGTGGCTTTTGGTTATTATAACTGATGAAACGTTTGGCTGTGTAACTGATGAAGCTATAATGTATACACATTATGTTTATATAAGTTATATGAATTTTACATATTTTGTTCCTAAAGCCAAAAAAAACAAAGAAGAACAAATACAGAGAAGAGAGGAAGAGAGAAATTGAGAAGAGAGAGCTTAGGGAAGAAATTCTCTGTAATTGAAGAGGAGTTTTAGAATAAAAAAAGGGAGAATCAAGATGAAAAAGAGGATTAAACAAGGACTTCCAATCATCTATTCTGAATTTAAAGAAGAATCAAAGGTAATTTTTTGGAGTTTCTAGCTTTAGTTATTTTCTAAAAGTTCTTCCTTGTAATTAGTTTTGAGGGTTAAATTGTTAAGAGATTGATCATATATGTTAATTGGTATGTATAATTTGTTATATGTAATCTATAACAGGTTTTCATGTAATCAAATTCGTGGAAACATGTGTTAGAAGAAGAAATTTGATTTATGGCTTAGTATATGTATTTTGGTCTATTTTAAGGCTTAAATTGATGGTTAGATCATGTATATAATCTGAAATTGATAATAGATGTTGTTAGTATGTTGAAAGACGAAAACAACGAAGTTTAAACGGATTGATTTGGTTAGGAATCGAATCCGTGGTGTATGATTTCGCTAAAATATGTTAAAACATGTAAAACTAATATGAACATGAGTTTTAGGCCAAAATTTAGGTTGGTTAGTGTTTCTGTAAATTATTGGTTCTTTGATATGTTGTAGTTCTATGAATTACGAATCCATAGAGTCAAAAACGGACTCAATCGGATGTGCATAACTCAAGTTATGAAGATTTGAAGGAGAAAACGTCCAAAAATAGCGAAAACAGTGATCTGTAAAGTCTGATTCTGCTACGAGGCGCAGCTGCTCTGTGCCCTAAGCCTTTTGGGGCGCAGCTTCCCTCTATAGCGCAGCTGCACCGGTTCCAAGGCTTAAAGGGGCACAACTGCTCCGGACACATGTCAGGCGCAGACGTGCCCGAGTGGACTATTTTGACGCCCTGTAGTAAAATGGGCATAACTTTGTCATATAGACTCGGATTGAGGTGACTCAAGATGATTCGGAACCATCACGAGTAGGGCTACAACTTTTGTTCTTTAAGTTTTTCGATTTGAGGTCAGTAGCAAGGGTCAAAATGGTCATTTTTGGGACTGATGTGTATTCGGAGGCAATCAGAGGGCGTCGGGCATGCACGTATGCAAGTGTAGTGCTTCTAACGGTAAAAGATGTTGTCCTAAGTTATAAAATATGAATGTTAGTATATATAATGATGCTTAACATTAATAAATGATGTATTAGATTAGTTATATAAACACACTAAGCATGCATAAGAGAGACAATTCGGGCGGGTGACGAATGAACGTCGAAACGCCGTGACAAGTGTTAATGAATGTAAAAAGTGTTTTAAGTCAAATGAAATGAACATTATAAGATATGAAATGGGGTTAGTATAAAACCAATAAGTAGTCCTAGCAAGACTTAAACATTTGAATGAATTTTGAATATTACGAAAAAGAAATATAGTGAATATAAGTCGATAGTTAACACAATCAAATTGGACATTGTGTATTGATAATAGGAAGGGTTATGAGATGTAGACTAAAGTTTATATTACAACTAATATGCTTTGCTATGTGACTAATAGTTGATGTGCATGATTATATAATTGTGTAGGGCACGTGAAGTGCAGATATCTGTAAGTTGTTAAACTGTACATTATTGGTAAACAACGATCAAGGCAAGTCTTTCAGTTCCTATTTTCTACGTGCACTTGATGATGAACTGTTTTAAATTTTTTTGCAAAGAGCATGATATGTTGTATATATGTTGTAAGCATGAAATGTTAAAAGTAATTTATGACTACATTGATTGATTAAAGAATGTTGATTAAGTAAGGAACTCAATCTTTATATTTGTTATATGATGTAAAGCATGTATGCCATGTTACTTTAATTATTATGAGATGTATGTTGAGCATGTATTTATGTGCTATGTGATGCATGAAAGTTGTTAGATCTTGCTGAGCTGTCGAGCTTATTCTTGCAAATAATCACTTTTGCAGGCTAAGGATTTAAGGTAACGCTATGTGCTACTTGAAAGAAATGAATCAGATGTAATGCATGAAGATTTATATACTTTGGCTGAATTGTTATTATTTTGGACACTGTTTAAGGTTTCAGATAATGTATTTGATAATGTATGATGGTTAACAGATGTTGAGTTGTAAAGTTTAAATTTTACCCGATGTATAAGTGTTATTGAACGTGGTTGAAAGTTTTAGTTTATAATAACTCTGACGAAGCGATTCATAAATAAAGTTGAATCAAAGTTATGTAATGATAAAGGTTGTGATTTAGGGATAATAAAGAAGGAATAATATAAAAGTTTTAAATATTTCGTATTTTTAGTGATTGCATCATTGATTAATGATGTAAAGTCTGAATAAGGATGTATTGTTAACGATCGATGTCAAGAGTTGTATTGTATGAATTTTGGGGTCGTTACAGTTGGTATCAGAGCTGATAGGTTATACACCTTAGGTAAGAGTACCTTAGGCTATGACATTAGAGAATGAGAAGTTAAGTTACGTATAACGAAAAGGTGATTCCTTTCACATATGTAGAAATATAGGATGAGTTAAGTCCTAGAAATGTTGTGACGAACGAGAATTTTGTAAAGATATTTGAATATTTATTGAAATAAATAAATATTTTTAATGATTTAATTATTGAGTTAAATAATTAAGTCATGAATTTGTGGTAGATTAATTTAATTATATGTGTTACATTAATTAAATTAATGTGTAGTGATTTAATAGTTCAAAGTATTTAATTAATTGAGTTTATTTGATCAATTGAATTAATTAAATAAGCATATGTTACTTTAGTTAATTTAATAATTAATTAAAGAATTAATGAATTAACATAATTAATAAATAAAAATATTAATTATGTGACAATGTGATTTAATGTGAATTATCTTATTTTATTTAATTGATTTAAATAAAATTAATTAATTAATAAGTGATGTGATAATTAACTATATAGTAAATTAGTTTATTAAAATAAATGGGAAAATAAAAGAAGAAGAAGCCAAACAAGGCCCTTGTGGGAGTTATATTGCAACGGATATATTATATATTTATATATATGTGTACGTTAACTTCCTAAGTCATTTTATCAGAAGAAATTTAGAGAAGTCAGAGAAAGAAAAACGTAGAAAGTTTCAGAGAGAAGAAGAATAAGAGATTGAGAGAGAGATTTGAGGAATCCTGAGTGTTGTCTTTGATTATCTTCATACTAACAAAGGGTAATCTTCTTTCAAAATTTTTAAAATTATATTTTCTAAAGTTTTCATATACGAGTTTAGAGCTTTCTGTGAAATTGGGTTTCCCAATTAGGTTACGATATGGCTTTATCTATATGGGTATGGGATCATAACGTGTTTTTCTAACATATAAACATGTTTTAAAGGATCAATTTTATATAATTTGGCCTTAATTGATTTTTCGAAAAGTTACAGAGTTTTCTACGATATTATAAAATTTCTCTGTCAGTACTTGTTTTTGGGAAATTAAAGTGTGAGGTTATTATATATGTGACCGTATATGTTAGTATTATTTGTTGGATCATGTATCCCTGATTTACACTGATCACACCAAGTAATTTTGTTAATAATTGGGTTTATAAAATTACAGAGTATTGAATATGGGTGAATAACCCATATGGGTTAAATTAATGATTAAATCATATGTTTATATTTAAATTGATACATGAATATAATTGTATATGTTAAAACAAAGAAAATGGAATTGAAATGAATGGATTCGGTGTAGTAACGAATCCGTAAAGAGATTTTTTTTATGTTTTTCATTAAACTCTTGAAAGTTTTGAAGAACAGTAAAAATTTATGTTTTGATTTGTGTAATTACATGACTTGGAATGTTAAGAACATGTTATAAGTGATATATAATGTTCCTGTGAAGTTTATACTTCATGGGTAACATTATAAATCAGTGTATTGGTGTAAAATTTGAGAAAGTGGCCGAATTTCTGTGTTCTTCGCGAACTGGAAATTCTGAAAAAACGTAGCCGCGCGGTCGCGCCTGGGTACAAGGCTAAATGGAACGCGGCCGCGCCCGTCTGAAATTTTCGAAAAAAATTGCTAAGTGTTGAAATTTGAAAAAAATATTTTTAATCTAATGAACATGAAAACATGTTGTAAACATGATAGGATGTTGATATGAGTTTAATAAATTATGTTACGTGATTAATTAATGAATTAATTATGTGACTTAAATTGTAACACCCCATTTCCGAAATAGAAAGGAAGGTTACTCAAAACACAACAGAACTGAAGAAATACTAATAAGGCTCTGAGCCACAAAAGAATAATCCAATAAATATCAACAAGGTCAAATCAGAATAAATGCCAAATTGGCCCAAACCATAATCTGAAATAATTAATACAACTCAAAAAAAAAAAACCATCTATCAAACCTAAACTAAATATCTAAATCATTGGATCGAATGGAGCTCTCATCACACTTGCCCTTGATCTCCCTGATTACCTGCCGGAAGAAAAATACAGTATGAGCCAAATGCCCAGTACAGATATAGAATATAAAATAAAGAACTGAGATAACTAACTCAATTAAAATGAACTGAATTGTAACGAACAAACTAATACAACGAAATAATAGGCTGAATCAAATGGCTGGGGTTATTTCATATCGAGCTCAAAATAAAACAGAAATATACCTTGCCACACAGGCAAGGTCAAACAATGCCACACAGGCAAGTCGCATACATTGGACCGCGAATCCAACGCATGCAAAATTGGAAAGCGTGTTTGGCACAAACATCGTCACTCCGCAGAACAGAACAGAACAGAAAACTAGGGTCGACCCATACGCCACTTGAACTTCTTCGCCTGTTCCGCTGCAGTCCCTGCAGAGGTTCCCGCAAAACCTGCTAACCTGGTGAACCTCGTCATGAAATCCGTGATGGACTCATCATCTTTCTGCCGAATAGACAGATACTCTCTGGCATAGGCCTCTTTATCAGCAGCTGGAAAGTACTGCTGATAAAAGACCTCACAAAACTCTGCCCAACGAAGTGTCTCTACATACCCATCACCCTTGGTTGTTTTCAGTGCTTTCCACCACCTCTGTGCATCCCCCTCAAGCTTGTAAGATGCAAGCAATACTCTCTGATTACCCGAGCACCCCAACACATCAAAAATCTTCTCTAGGTGTGCAATCCAATTCTCCGCATCAATTGGAGTCGGAGCTGAACTGAATAACTGTGGCTTCTTCTTCTGAAACCTCTCCAACCATACATACATTGGAACCACCTGTTGATCAAGACCATCCGCATTCCCTTCCTCTTCGTTTGCCTGCAGACCATTATTTTCCGAGTTACCCTGCTCAGGAATTTCTGGCGGCTGCTGCATTGCCTATACAACCTGTGCCACCAACTGCGGTAAAGCCTGATTAACCGCCTGATTCACCAAGTTAGCCAACTGAGCATTAATCTGATCATTAGGTTGCTCATTGGGCTGACCATCACCTCTTCCCCTATTGTTACCTCTCCTCCCAGTAACTCTAGCGGATCGACGAGCCATCTAAGAAAGAGATCAACTGAATATAAGCAAAACAGATTAAAGACAGATTCGAATATAGCTGAACAGAAAATCAAACTGAACAAAAACCTAACCCAAAAATTTATCCATAACTCACAGGTCAAACCTAAATAGGTTTTCTATAAGAAAGAACCTAAGCTCTGATACCAACTCTGTAACACCCCACTTTCCGAAATAGAAAGGAAGGTTACTCAAAACACAACAGAACTGAAGAAATATTAATAAGGCTCTGAGCCACAAAAGAATAATCCAATAAATATCAACAAGGTCAAACCAGAATAAATGCCAAATTGGCCCAAACCATAATCTGAAATAATTATTACAACTCAAAAAAAAAACCAGCTATCAAACCTAAACTAAATATCTAAATCATTGGATCGAATGGAGCTCTCATCACACTTGCCCTTGATCCCCCTGATTTCCTGCCGGAAGAAAAATACAGCATGAGCCAAATGCCCAGTACAGATATAGAATATAAAATAAAGAACTGAGATAACTAACTCAATTAAAATGAACTGAACTGTAACGAACAAACTAATACAACGAAATAATAGGCTGAATCAAATGGCTGGGGTTATTTCATACCGAGCTCAAAATAAAATAGAAATATACCTTGCCACACAGGCAAGGTCAAACAATGCCCCACAGGCAAGTCGCACACATTGGACAGCAAATCCAACGCATGCAAAATCGGAAAGCGTGTTTGGCACAAACATCGCCACTCCGCAGAACAGAATAGAACAGAAAACTAGGGTCGACCCATACGCCTCCCACAACAAAACACCAAATGGCCAACTCCCACCGGAGCACAAAACGGAGACGCCGTGGACTGATCACACCGCCACGGAAGGTGTCATGCCTCTCGTGCCAAGACGACATGCCTGTGGTACCCCCACAGGTGGTTATAGCTCAGGTATACCCTACGGTATAATCTAATAATAATATCATGTCACAACACATGCGACACAGTATTAACACAAGGGGTTCTAGTATGTACATGTAACAACGAAACAAATATAAATACGAAACTCCAAAGATACATTAACATGTACATCTCTAAAGGATTAAACTAAACACTAAATACGTTAACCCAATTCAAGAGTACAAACACGAGTTCTAGGTATCACTACCAAGACGAAACTATCACAAGAATTTGAGAACGAACGATCATGCGAAACAATAATAAATTTCGAAACGAGAAACAAAACAAACAAATTAAATTTAATAAGAGAATCGCTGAAGGAGTACGGAATCCGTACCTGGATTATGCAATGTAATACCCAATTATAAATTCTAATTTTTTTATTCATTAAACTCCTGCCGTCCGAACTAAACAAAAAAATAAATAATTATAAGTATGTTTGTAAAAATTATTTCCACCCTTAAACCTTAAATTAAATTCATTAATTATTATTATTATTATTATCATTATTTACACTGCCTTCCGTTTCCACCATAGCAAACGTCAGATACTTATTAAATTATAAGATATATATATATATATATATATATATAGTATAGCAGAAGCAGGTATGATTCCCTTTTTTTCATTCTTTTAATATATATATATATATATATATATGTCAAATTTGCAGATTGAACATGATGATTCCATTTTATGTATTAAGTTGCAGAACTTGCAGGTTATCATATTATTATATATATATATATAGTGCCTTCCGTACCAACAAGTTAAAGTAATCTGACTAAAACTTTCATATACACTTCCAATAAGAAATCACATATAGACTTACAGGTATGATAAAAATAAATTCCTGATCTTCGGTCTTCACCGTTTCGCCTCCTTGCGCCGTTCCTCCTCCAAAATTCTTATCAGACGTGATGAAATATAAGTAGGTTTTATACATTCTCTTATTATCTCTCCTAATTATAATAGGATTTTAATATTGTACAAATATAGATTAAACCCAAATTAGTATTAAGGCCCAATTAATGTAGTCCACATAATTAAATACAATTTGACCCAAACACAAGAAAAGTCAAATTAAAATTTAAACAAGATTTTTTTTTTAAAATTCATTTATTTATTATTATTTTTTTAAATTTCCGGGTATTACATAAATTATTATTTATAAACTTTAAATAATGTGATATAAATATGAAGACATTATTTTAAGTTTAATAAACATGAAGACATGTTATGTATGTAATAAGTTGTTAATACAAGTTAATAACTTAAGTTATGTGATTAATTAACAAGTTAATTAATCAACGTGAACCATTATTTGAAAACCTAATAATGAGTTCAAAGAACACTAATTGTAAATCAATAATTATATCGAACCTGTGATTAATTGATATTGTAAATGTGTGATAGGTAAGAGTAATTAAAGAAGTGAGAAATAATTGTAGCTTGTGCACGAGGCAAGTTTTCTATCCCTAACTTATTATTATTGTTGGGCAAGTTTCCTAAACTAAACTCTTTAAATTAAGCAATTGCTATGCTTAATTACTATTGTTGAGCAAATTCTTACTCTTGAATATCCAAGTTTAGAATTTTACATGAGATGCCATGATTCTTTTAAAAGTATCATTTAAGTGTACAATACTTATTCGATTGTATACCTTGAGAAGTTAATATTTAATTTGAATATCATTTATTGAGTTATCCAAACCAACTTTATTTGGTGCGGATTCTGATGTCAAACTGAGATGAACAACCCTAATATAGGGGATTAATGAAGATGCTTTAAGCGTTAAGATAATGTGCACAGTATCAGTACGAAGGGCTGATCTCCCTAAGTACGAGAAGTAAAGTCTATAGTCTTATGACTGTTAAAGGTTGGAAAGGTTAATATACTTGACAACCTAAGACTCGGTTCAAGGTCTTAATGACCCTCAGAAGTAATTTGACTCTCGATTAATATTCTTGATTCAAAAGTTGAGAAGTAATTTGACTCTTGATTAATATTCTTGATTCAAATGTTGAGCTTTCTGTTATTCAGAATTCTTTCACTCGCATGTTATTATTCTGTCATATTTTTATACTTGCGGGCATTCGTGCTCACTCTTGCATAATAACATTGCAGCTAATAATGAACGAAGTGATGTACCTTCTAGTAGCAAGGGCAAAGGAAAAGCTAACAAGTGTTGAGGACTTGTGTTGATGTTAAGAATGTTAAAGTTCAAGATTTATGTGTGATGACTTAAGACTTATTTATTTACGTTTCCGCAACAGAGATTTAAGGTTAAGTTTAACCTGGGATTTATGATGTATTTTTATTCCAGATGATGTAAGATGATGATTTATTTATCTAATAAATGAATTTCATTATTTATGGGTAGATAGTTGTATAATATTGGAACAGTGAACACTAAATCCTGTGAAAATTAAGACACCGGATTTGGGGGTGCCACAAGTTGGTATCAAAGCCGTAGGTTATGAACCTTAGGTGGGGGAAAAACCTTAGGATAGTAGCCTTCGTGAAGATAGTAATGACAACTCTGATTGAGTTCTAAGAAAGATAATAAAATTACGTTATGTGCTATGTGCTTATGTGTTCATACTTGTTAGAGTATTGATTAGCATCACGTAAAAACTAAGACTTAAAATTTATTTTGTTAGGATGTCAGATACTGGAGGAGCTAGTCAGCCCAGGGATGTTGTACCCCTAGAGACTAGAGAAGAGGAGCTCCGGGACATACATACTATTTGGGAGCAGTTAGTACAGCCAGAGCCATCTCCTGTGATTCCAGATTTTGGTTAGGAGCATGAGCCAGAGATTGACTCAGAGGAGGACCCTGAGGAGGTCGAGATCCCTGGCTGAGGCAGCCGAGGAGGAGGAAGAGGAAGAGGAGGAGGAAGACCCTGAGGAGTTCCCACCGAACTCTGTCAGTGCTGATATGTATGATTTATTGTATGATCGCAACGTAGAGTTATGAGATACAATTCAGGACTTGAGGGAGCAGCCAGTTGCTCAGGGTGGTGAGATTGAGACACTCCACACCCGTCTTGGCAATGTGGAGTGGGATTTGGTTCATGAGAAGGGCCAAACTGAGCAGAAGACAGAGGAGATAGAAAATTTAAAGAGTGAGTTAAAAGAGAAATCTGAAAGACTCGCCATAGTGGAAGAAGCTTGGGTGAGAAATGCACGATGTACAGATCTGGCAGAGGATGATGCACGTGCGAAGAGAGTTAAGGTTGCAGAGACGTGCTACACGTTTCTGAGGGCAATGGATGAGGCCCAGGATCGAGTTATGAGATATCCAATTCAGTTCGAGGGACTGCCTGGGTATATGTTAGATCGCAGGACTATGTCCCGCAGTATAGAGGAGGAACGTAGTGAAGCTGTCCGACGCCTTAGTAGGCCGTGATAGGACAATATGATATTGTTAATGTTTAAATAATCGTAAATAATGTAAATTCGATGTGATTATAAACAAAGGAATATTGTGATAATGTAAATCCTGTAGAAACTTTATTTCAGGATAGTTGATGTAAATGGCAGAAATGCTATCGTATTGTATTATAAGCTTTTGATTTTAATAAAATAATAAAGTTGTTCAAGATGATATGGGTTAAGTGAGTATGTTAAAGTATTTAACATTATGTGATACTCTTTGAAGTAGTTAATGTAAATTCTGATGTGATTAAAAACAAAGGAATATTTTGAGAAACTAAATCCTGAAGATTCTTTATCTTGGGATAGTTGAAGTAAATGGCAGAGATGCTATAGTACTATGTTTAAAACTTTTAATTTAAATAAAATATTAAAGGTTATTTGAAAAGAAAAGAGTTAAAGTAGTTATGTTAAATATTTGAGTTAAGTCTTAAATATTTAAGAGATTGAATAAAGATCTAATGAGCATATATTCTTAACAGAAATATGCCGCCAAGAAGGAGACAAAATCGTCGACAAGCCCAAGAAGGGTCAACCAATAACAACAATAATGCCAATGCGAGTTGGTAAATCTGTTGGCTGGAGCGATGAACAATCAGCCTCAAGCTCCACCGAACACCTCATTTAAAGACTTTAAAGCAGTGGGACAGCCAAATTTTAAGGGTTTCACGAACCCGATAGAAGCTCAGACTTGGGTTATGGAAATGGAGAAAATTTTTGAGGTCGCCCGAGTTAGGAAGGACCAGAAGACCGCCTACGCGACATTTATGTTAAAATCAGAAGCCAGCTACTGGTGGCAGGCAAATAAGATCAGGGGAGGAGAAGGTGTAATAACCTGGGAAAGGTTTAAAGAAATATTTTTCGAGATGTATTTCCCGACCAGCTCCCAGAATCAAATGGAGGTGCAGTTTCTGGAGTTGAAGCAGGGGAATATGTCTGTGCCCTACTACGCAACAAAGTTTAACGAATTGTCTAGGTTTGCCCAATATCAGGTGCATATTGACGAAAGAAAGGCTAGACGTTTTGAACAAGGACTGAAACCCTGGTTGTATAGCAAGGTGTCAATGTTTCAATTGAACACTTTTACTGGAGTTCTGGAGAAGGCCATTCTCGCTGAAGGTGGAAGCAAAGCGGTGTCTAAGTACAATCAGGATCAAAAGAAGAAGAAGAATGATAGTGAAGGAAATAATAAGGCTAGTGGCAGTCACACAGGAGGAACTAATAATCATAAACAAAAATAGGAATGACAACCCGTCGTCTGTAAGTCAGCAAGGTAATCAGAAGAAAAAGTGAAAACCATGCCCAACCTGTGGGAAGACTCACTTGGGAGTCTGCATGAAAGGAAAAAGAGTTTGCTACAATTGTGGTCATGAAGGCCACGTAGCACCTAACTGCCCTAACCCTAAGAAGGCCGCCTGCTACACATGTGGGTTAAAGGATCACTTGTCTAGAGACTGTCCAAAGAAGGCATCTGGAGGGGTAGGGTCAGGTGGACATAAGGGAAATAATAGTGGAAATTCTCTTACCATTATCGGACCGACTTCGACAAATCGACCAACTGCAAGGACATTTAACATGACTGTACAAGACGCTGTGCAGTCTCGTGATGTGGTGTCAGGTATCATTTCGATCAATAAAGTCAATGCTTATGTTTTATTTGATTCGGGTGCTACTTGATCATTTATATCCGATGACTTTGCAAAGAATTTAGAATTGCTTAAAGACGAATTAGAGATCCCTATGAACATAGAGATTGCGAATAAGGAAGTAATTTCTGTTAAGTATATATACAAGAACTGTAGAGTGGATATTAAGGGTAACGTTATGAACGTAGATCTAATCCCGATTAAACTTGGGGAATTTGACGTTATCGTGGGAATGGATTGGCTATTCAATTTATGGAACCGTAATTGATTGCCAGAAGAAATGTATTAACCTTATGACTCCGCCAAAGGTTGTATTTTATGGCAGCAAGTCGCCTAGACAAGCGAGTTATTTGACGATGATGCAGGCCAGGAAGTTATTAAGACAAGGCTGTGTGGGGTATTTAGCCTACATAGTCGATAGTCGTAAAGAGAATCCAAAGTTAAAAGAAATACCAGTCGTAAGAGACTTCGTGGCATGTTTTCCAGGATGATCTGCCAGGACTTCCGCCTGACAGGGAAGTAGATTTTGTTATCGATTTGGTGCCAGGAACGGCTCCAATATCGAAAGCACCGTACCGGATGGCTCCGGTAGAAATGAAGGAATTGATGGTACAGCTACAAGAGCTGTTGGACAAAAAATATATTCAACAAAGCGTATCATCGTGGGGGGCGCCGGTATTATTTGTTAAGAAGAAGGATGGAACAATGCGACGTCTGCATTGACTATAGAGAATTGAACAAGGTTACCATTAAGAATAGATATCCGTTGCCAAGGATTGATGATCTGTTTGATCAATTAAAAGGAGCGAGATATTTCTCGAAGATAGACTTGAGAAGTGGTTATCATCAGTTGAAGGTAAGGCCAGAAGATGTCCCGAAGACAGCGTTTAGGACACGATATGGTCACTACGAATTTTTGGTTATGTCATTTGGTCTAACAAATGCGCTTGCAGCATTTATGGGCCTAATGATTGGAGTGTTCAAGTCGTTTCTGGACAACTTCATAGTGGTTTTTATTGATGATATATTGGTCTATTCTAAGACCAAGGAAGAATATGTTGAGCATTTGAAGTTGACGTTAGAAGTATTAAGAAGAGAGAAGTTGTATGCCAAATTCTCAAAGTGTGAATTCTGGATTGAAAGGGTGCAATTTCTCGGACACGTGATTGATAAGGACGGAATTTTGGTGGATCCCTCAAAAGTAGAAGTAGTGATGAATTGGGATCAGCCGAAAACACCGTCGGAAGTAAGAAGTTTTCTTGGATTAGCCGGTTATTACAGAAGATTCATTCATGATTTTTCCAAGATCGCAACTCCATTAATCGAATTTGACAAGGAAAGTTGTGAAATTCGTTTGGACGGAGAAGTGTGAGGAAAGTTTTCAAGAACTTAAGAGAAGGTTAAGTACAGCACCTGTGTTGTCCCTTCCGGATGACACAGGAAATTTTGTGATATATAGTGATGCGTCGCATAAAGGGCTAGGCTGTGTGCTTATGCAAAATGGCAAAGTCATTGCGTATGCGTCATGACAGTTGAAAGATTATGAGAAGGGATATCCAACCCACGATTTGGAATTAGCTGCGGTAGTATTTGCTTTAAAGATTTGGAGACACTATCTCTATGGGGAGAAGTGTGAAATATATACAGACCATAAGAGTCTGAAGTATATTTTCACACAGAAAGACTTGAATATGCGCCAAAGAAGGTGGCTGGAGTTAATAAAGGATTATGATTGTGATATCTTATACCACCCAGTCAAAGCGAATGTTGTAGCCGACGCCTTAAGTAGAAAGGGTCGGGAGAAGTTGATAATGCTGACAACACAGGAAGAATTGATTTCAGCAATGGAAAAGCTGGAATTGGAAGTAAGATGTCCAATGGAGACTGACGAGAAACTGTTCTAGATGCAAGCTGGTACAACTTTTTTGGATAAGATTAAGGAAGCACAAATCCTGGATAACGAATGTGAGGAAGTAAAGAAAAAGATATCTGAAGGGACTGAACTTAGATTTAAAATAGACAGCGAAGGATTGTTGAGATTTGAAAGTAGAGTTTGGGTACTGCCAATACCAGAAATCAAGGAGGACATTCTGAGCGAGGCTCATAATTCGAGGTATTCCATTCACCCCGAAAGTACCAAGATGTATCAGGATTTACGACAACACTTTTCGGGGCCAAATATGAAGAAAGACGTTGCCGATTGTGTTGCCAAGTGTCTGACTTGCCAAAGGGTCAAGGCAGAACACCAAAGACCAAGTGGTTTGTTACAACCTTTAGAAATCCCAGAATGAAATGGGAACATATTACAATGGATTTTGTTGTTGGCCTTCCGACGACTCAGAAAGGTTATGACGTAGTATAGGTTATCGTCGACCGATTAATGAAATTCGCACACTTTCTTCCGATCAAAATCAGATTTAACCTCGAACAATTGGCGAAGTTATATGTAAAAGAGATTATTTCGAGGCACGGGGTGCCAGTGTCAATTATTTCTGACTGTGATCCGCGCTTCACATCGAATTTTTGGAAGTAACTACAAGAATGCATGGGAACACAGTTGAGGATGAGCACCGCTTATCACCCTCAGACTGACGGGCAAAGTGAAAGAACGATCCAAACATTAGAGGATATGCTTAGAGCATGCATAATGGATTTTAAAGGCAATTGAGATGATCATTTGCCGCTTGTAGAATTTGGTTATAATAATAGTTACCACGCTAGTATTGGTATGCCGCCTTACGAAGTATTGTACAGTAGAAAGTGCAGAACTCCACTGTACTGGAATGAAGTTGGTGAAAGATAATTGCTAGGACCAGAGTTAGTCCAACAAACGGCAGAAATAGTTAAAGTGATTCGGACAAGATTAGTAGCGGCTCAGGATAGGCAGAAGAAATACGCCAATCCACACCGCAAGAATATAGAGTTTGAATTGGGTAGTTTTGTATTTTTGAAGGTCTCTCCTTGGAAGGGAAAGATCAGATTTGGTAATAAGGAAAAATTGAGCCCGAGGTTCATTGGACCCTTTGAGGTACTCCGAAGAATTGGAGAAGTAGCCTATGAGGTAGCTTTACCTCCGGCACTGGAGCATGTCCACAACGTTTTCCATGTGTCGGTATTACGATGTTATAAACCCGATTACAAACATGTGATAGAATATGAACCCCTATAATTTGAGAAAGATTTATCATACGAAGAAGTTCCTGTTCAGATAGTTGACAAGAAAGAGCAAGTTCTCAGGAACAAGGTAATACCTTCTGTTAAGATAATTTGGAGGAACCACAACGCTGAAGAAGCTATGTGGGAACTCAAAGAGAATATGATGCAGAATTATCCACACTTATTTTCTTGAATAGGTGAACGTGATTCTGGGGACAGAATTCTTTTAAGGGGGGAAAGATGTGACAAACGAGAGTTTTGCAAAGTTGTTTGAATATTTATTGAAATAAATAAATATTTTGGTTATGAGAATGTAATGGGACGAAATTATTAATCGAACCGTGATTCTGAGAACAGAATCCTTTTAAGGGGGGAAAGATGTGACGAACGAGAATTTTGTAAAGATATTTGAATATTTATTGAAATAAATAAATATTTTTAATGATTTAATTATTGAGTTAAATAATTAAGTCATGAATTTGTGGTAGATTAATTTAATTATATGTGTTACATTAATTAAATTAATGTGTAGTGATTTAATAGTTCAAAGTATTTAATTAATTGAGTTTATTTGATTAATTGAATTAATTAAATAAGCATATGTTACTTTAGTTAATTTAATAATTAATTAAAGAATTAATGAATTAACATAATTAATAAATAAAAATATTAATTATGTGACAATGTGATTTAATGTGAATTATCTTATTTTATTTAATTGATTTAAATAAAATTAATTAATTAATAAGTGATGTGACAATTAACTATATAGTAAATTAGTTTATTAAAATAAATGGGAAAATAAAAGAAGAAGAAGCCAAACAAGGCCCTTGTGGGAGTTATTGCAACGGATATATTATATATTTATATATATGTGTACGTTATCTTCCTAAGTCATTTTATCAGAAGAAATTTAGAGAAGTCAGAGAAAGAAAAACGTAGAAAGTTTCAGAGAGAAGAAGAATAAGAGATTGAGAGAGAGATTTGAGGAATCCTGAGTGTTGTCTTTGATTATCTTCATACTAACAAAGGGTAATCTTCTTTCAAAATTTTTAAAATTATATTTTCTAAAGTTTTCATATACGAGTTTAGAGTTTTCTGTGAAATTGGGTTTCCCAATTGGGTTACGATATGGCTTTATCTATATGAGTATGGGATCATAACGTGTTTTTCTAACATATAAACATGTTTTAAATGATCAATTTTATATAATTTGGCCTTAATTGATTTTTCGAAAAGTTACAGAGTTTTCTACGATATTGTAAAATTTCTCTGTCAGTACTTGTTTTTGGGAAATTAAAGTTTGAGGTTATTATATATGTGACCGTATATGTTAGTATTATGTGTTGGATCATGTATCCCTGATTTACACTGATCACACCAAGTAATTTTGTTAATAATTGGGTTTATAAAATTACAGAGTATTGAATATGGGTGAATAACCCATATGGGTTAAATTAATGATTAAATCATATGTTTATATTTAAATTGATACATGAATATAATTGTATATGTTAAAACAAAGAAAATGGAATTGAAATGAATGGATTCGGTGTAGTAACGAATCCGTAAGGAGATTTTTTTTATGTTTTTCATTAAACTCTTGAAAGTTTTGAAGAACAGTGTTTTGATTTGTGTAATTACATGACTTGGAATGTTAAGAACATGTTATAAGTGATATATAATATTTCTGTGAAGTTTATACTTCATGGGTAATATTATAAATCAGTGTATTGGTGTAAAATTTGAGAAAGTGGCCGAATTTCTGTGTTCTTCGCGAACTGAAAATTCTGAAAAAACGTAGCCGTGCGGCCGCGCCCGTCTGAAATTTTCAAAAAAATTACTAAGTGTTGAAATTTGAGAAAAATATTTTTAATCTAATGAACATGAAAACATGTTGTAAATATGATAGGATGTTGATATGAGTTTAATAAATTATGTTATGTGATTAATTAATGAATTAATTATGTGACTTAAATTATTATTTATAAACTTTAAATAATGTGATATAAATATAAAGACATTATTTTAAGTTTAATAAACATGAAGACATGTTATGTATGTAATAAGTTGTTAATACAAGTTAATAACTTAAGTTATGTGATTAATTAACAAGTTAATTAATCAACGTGAACCATTATTTGAAAACCTAATAATGAGTTCAAAGAACACTAATTGTAAATCAATAATCATATCGAACCTGTGATTAATTGATATTGTAAATGTGTGATAGGTAAGAGTAATTAAAGAAGTGAGAAATAATTGTAGCTTGTGCACGAGACAAGTTTTCTATTCCTAACTTATTATTATTGTTTAGCAAGTTTCCTAAACTAAACTCTTTAAATTAAGCAATTGCTATGCTTAATTACTATTATTGAGCAAATTCTTACTCTTGAATATCCAAGTTTAGAATTTTACATGAGATGCCATGATTCTTTTAAAAGTATCATTTAAGTGTACAATACTTATTCGATTGTATACCTTGAGAAGTTAATATTCAATTTGAATATCATTTATTGAGTTATCCAAACCAACTTTATTTGGTGCGGATTCTGATGTCAAACTGAGATGAACAACCCTAATATAGGGGATTAATGAAGATGCTTTAAGCGTTAAGATAATGTACACAGTACCAGTACGAAGGGCTGATCTCCCTAAGTATGAGAAGTAAAGTCTATAGTCTTATGACTGTTAAAGGTTGGAAAGGTTAATATACTTGACAACCTAAGACTCGGTTCAAGGTCTTAATGACCCTCAGAAGTAATTTGACTCTCGATTAATATTCTTGATTCAAAAGTTGAGAAGTAATTTGACTCTTGATTAATATTCTTGATTCAAATGTTGAGCTTTCTGTTATTTAGAATTCTTTCACTCGCATGTTATTATTCTGTCATATTTTTATACTTGCGGGCATTCGTGCTCACTCTTGCATAATAACATTGCAGCTAATAATGAACGAAGTGATGTACCTTCAAGTAGCAAGGGCAAAGAAAAAGCTAACAAGTGTTGAGGACTTGTGTTGATGTTAAGAATGTTAAAGTTCAAGATTTATGTGTGATGACTTAAGACTTATTTATTTACGTTTCCGTAACAGAGATTTAAGGTTAAGTTTAACCTGGGATTTATGATGTATTTTTATTCTAGATGATGTAATATGATGATTTATTTATCTAATAAATGAATTTCATTATTTATGGGTAGATAGTTGTATGATATTGGAACAATGAACGCTAAATCCTGTGAAAATTAAGATACCGGATTTGGGGGTGTCACAAATGTTATAAGAAGAATGTGAGAATAACGAGGTATAAAACTCGAATAAAATGTTGAACTTTATGAATGAAGTTAGAAATTCTTAAAAGAAGAGTTAATAAATAAACAAGAAGATTCAAAGAAGAATCTTGAAGAGATATGAAGATGAGAATCAGGAATTACCTAACTCCGATAATAAAAATGACGAATAACGATGAATAGACGAAGTCTATAAGATTAAATCATAATGAGGTCATGATATAACATGATGAAAGGAAAAGATAAGAAGTTTTAAAACAAAACAAAATGATAATGAGATAAGAAAGAATCATAAGGGAGATGATTATAGAATAAGGTTACGACGTTATCTTTTAAAGTTGAAAGACAGATGGTCAGTAATGATTGAATAGTTATAGTTTGATGCTATAACGAGAATGTACTATGATATAGTACGATGTTAACTCACGAGGAGTTATTAATGATGAGATGCGGAAAATTCGTATCGAGTAAAGAGCAAGTTATGAGAAAGAAAGAGTTAGGTGGGATTCCAATTAAAGAATCATGTGATGGCTGAGTTGTACAAACTTTTGTATGGGTGAGGGTTTTGTGCTTGCACTTAGTTTATCACATTGATAATCATTGGAATGTTGGTGTCGCGCTATCAATGTATATGTGGTGAAAAGGTGATTCTTTTCTCATGTATATATTTGATAGTTAGAGACTATTAAGATTAGTAAGATGTTATTAGGATTAAGTGTGAGTTCTTAAAACTCATGCTTATGGTAAGTTCATGACTCATAATCATATGGTATGCTTGGAACTCCTCAACGAATGGACGCCTATGGTCTGACTAGAAAGTTCTTAAACTCATATTATTGTGGAAAGTTCTTGACTTTCAAAGTGTGGAAAGTTTGATGAACTATACTGGGAATAGAAAGGTTATGGTGTAGGAAGAAGCATTGATGTTGTTTAAGGTTGATAGGTTGATTAAGTAATGATAGAGTAAAGATTTAATTGATGGAGAAAGTTTTATATTCTAAATCTCCTAGCTTTGCTAGATTTTTGAAATTTATTGACTTCGTGCTGATGTTGCACTTCTGTTTTCTTGAAAAATATTGGATCAAATGATGGAACCAATGAATTTTTTAAAATAGTGTTATTATTCACATGTCTATGCTAATTGCTTCAGTTAGACAAAAATAATTTTAAAATTTCAAAATATATTTTATGTGTTCTATGCATCATTTGATATGGTGTAGAGACAATAATCGAGGAAGTTATCAATGCAGTTAAACCTAGTGTTGGATGTGATCGTATGATCGTCAGCCCACTATGGTATGATGTAGTATGACAACTGTTAGAGTTTATGCCCTAGAGGCTAATTCTTTGATGTAATTGTTTAAACATTTTTTGATATTATATTTGATTGAATAAATGAATTATTTTATTATGGTTTTATTTACTGCGTTATATAAATGTTAACATAATAAAAGTCCTTAGAATAGTGATACAAATTATATGGCTTCAAGTATGTGACTTGAACATGAGATCATATAGTTACAATTAGTATCATTACTCTTAAATGTCCCTAGTCAAGTGTCATTGTTAATGGGACAACAATGATACATTGAGACTAGTATGTGGATTGACTGATGGCCAAATCTCATTGGTCATAAATATATGAGATATTGAGTTAATGCATAGGTACATGTTAGAGAACAATGTACTGGGCAGACCCACTATGAGAATTCTACGTGGAGCATTATGCAAAGTGTCATAAGCAATTCTCATAGTGACAATGATGTAATGATCCTCCGACCTGAAATCACTATATTACTACACGAGAATTTATGTACTTTGATATCATCAAAGGCCACCTTTAATAGGTGGACGATAAAGGTGATTATTGGGTATATCATGAATCGTGTGAGGAATATGAGTGATCTAGATGGAATTTAACCCTCCTAAATATTAGGGGTGATATTCATAGGCCTCTTGATTGAGTAGGACTATGAAATGCATGACCATGCTCAAATAGTGATTTGTTTCATATAGTCTACTCATCGATCAAGAAAACTCAGATTAAATTATGAAGAGGATGACACATTCCATGCCTCGAGTTTAATCTAGGATGTCAAGGTTAAAAGGATTAAATTACATTGAAACATTGGTCACGAAAAGGTTGTATCGAATCACCGATCTTATTATTATTTGGGTAGCAGTGATGCATTACTAGATGCCGCTCACTGTTTATAATTTTATAATATGATTTTAAAATTATTGCCAACATAATAATAACCTATAGGGTCACACACTTAGAACGTAATTAAAAGGGAATTAATTTAAATTGTATGGATTTAAATATATCAATATGATTGATAGTATTTAAATTATGAATTTAAATTAATAGGATAATTTGTATATATATATATGTATATTAATTAAGTAAGACTTAATTAAGATATAATATATATATATATATATATATATATATATATATATATAAATTTAGATTTTATATTTCTAATTGGATTAGGTTTTGGTTTATTCCTTTAACTGCTATATATATGATATATCAGTCGTTTAGGGTATTATCGATATCAAAACCCTAGCCGCTCTTAGAGAGAGACTAGAGAGAAAAATTTCAAAAAATCCAGATCCTTGGCGGCTAGTACCGCAGCTTTCCTTGCTGCAGATCGTGTGACGATTCGCGGAACGTTCGTGTGGATACCATAGAGGCGCAGTTCCGTTGGATTGCGTTGAGGATTCGAAGCAGTTCCAGAATCTCCATCGTCTCCTTTCAGGCTTGAATAATCGGTAAAACATATCTTAACCTCTGAATTAATATGTTTTCGCATGGATCCTGTTTTAGGGTTTCGAAAATTTTTAATTTTCGCTGCGTTTATGTGCCGAAAACCCTACAACAACGTCATGTAATGACAAAATCCTCAACGTACCATTATTACAGTACGGTATCAGGATATTATGAAAAGATTCATTTATTTTTATTTTCCTTAAACTATAAAAAAAAGGTGAATTTATTTACTTTTAGTTTCTTTAAATGAAAAAAAAATAAAAATTTTGAGTTGGTTAAATATATATATATATATATATATATATATATATATATCTCGATTGATGTCTGAGTTATTGCTAGAAGTCTATGCTACTTGATTCAGCTAGACGAATATTGAAAGATGTTCATGAAATTCAAGCGTTCTTTGTCAAACTATACCAAACCAAATTATTTTGGTGTGGATTCAAATGTTAAGAAGCTGAGGTGAACAACCCTGTAAAAGGAGACATGTTATCGGAAACAATGGCTCCGAAAGTAACGCATATAGTCGTTACGAATGTTAAGATGTAATACGTTATGCACGACATAGGGGTACGATAGGCTGATCACCTAGAGTACTTGCAGAGAGTGTTTTCAATCTGTGTGATTGCTAAATATTCTGTTAAAGATGGTTTACAGTGGTGATGCACTATTAAACTTGGAGAAGAGTTCAAGGTCTTATGACCCCTCAGCATGAATTGGAATCTTTTAAATTCCTGTTATTCATATCGCTTCTCAATTATTTAGCAATTGTGGAAGGTTCTTATTATTCTGAAGGTGAAGGTGGCAAGAATGATATTCCTTAGAAAGAAATAGATGTAGAACACAACAAGTTAGTGAATAAGATTAACGTAAAATCTACTTTGATAGATTGAATGAATGAAGATTAATAAAAATTTCGAGGACGAAATTCTTAGAAGAAGGGGTGAATGTGATAACCAGAATACTTATAAGATAGTGAATTATGAAGTATATGTCTTCGACGGGTAAAGTATATGGTAATGATCCTTAGAAAGGAAATAAACGAGTTAGAGAATATATAATATTTGAAACATAATTGTGTTTAATTGAAGGTTATGAAAAAAACCTAAAATTTGTTGAAGAACGAAATGTAGTAGAATATATATGTATAACCTAATTAAGGTAATGTGTTGAAGTTATTCAACGATAAATGTTTTTAAAGAGATTTGATGGAAACCTGAGTAAGGTAGGGTTTCGGTGATTCCGAGGACGGAATCCTTATGAGGGAAGGATGTGACGACCCGAATTTTTAGAAATTGTTAAAATAAGAATTTAATGAATGAAATTCTTATTATGACATGTTTTGCGTGTAAGTAAATATATATATATATATATATATATATATATATATATATAATCGAGCATCTCTTAAGCATAAAAAGACACTTGAGTTTATTCCTTTAATGGACAAAGGTTTTACTGCAACTTGAACTAAACCAATATGAATAAAATTATAACCTTTCTTTCTATGTTTTTTAACAACATCAGGAGAAAGAAGACTACAATTTTCATATTCTTTGTTAATAGCGTAAACTCGTTCAACAGTTTTAACATTATAATCAATCTTAAAATTATCAATAAAGGTTGACTGGTAGATCTCCTTAGGAGATACACTAGGTATGTTCCAATTACTAAGGGTTTGACTAATGTTTTCGTGCACATAAGTTTTTAACCATAAACAACCGAAGTTCTTCTATCTTGTCTTGTATTCCTACTAAGGCTAGGCCTATCCAGATGAGTCATCAGCAAATGGAACTTTGCAAACAAGAGATTAACGACTTGCTTGCAAAAGGGTTAATAAAACACAGTAAATCACCTTGGTCTTGCCCAGCCTTTTATGTTAATAATGAAGCTGAGAAAGAGAGAGGTGTACTGAAATAATCAATTGATGATCCAGTAAAATTAGCTACCCAGTTTTTCCCAACTGGTTGGCATTTCATTCCTTCGGCTCCTTATAAATCTCTTATGTATTATAAGGACGTCCTTTTGCAAACCCAGTCAATTGCTATTAAACCTATTTATGATAGAAATGATTCTTCAAAAATCATCTATCATTCTCTTTATATTAAACAGATTATCTCCATGCCTAACTGGGGTAATCATCCATCGGATCTTAGGCAGTTAGAGGGTCATGATAGCCAGTTTTGCTATTATGATTACATGGAAGCTTGGAACAGAGTTTTTCTGTTTCAAACTCCATCGTTTAGTCATTCCTGGTTCATTCAATTTGACCACAAATTTAAAAGTCAATTTCCTCATTGGTTTGTCTTATGGTGGGAACGTTATGGTCTCATCTTTGATATTCTCCCCATTAGCTCCAGACTGTCCTTAATGTCTTTAGTTCTAGGGTTCCTGTTGTGCAGACTAATTGCTGCATTCCAGTTCTTCTTCACTTCACTAGTAAATATAAAGTCCCATGGATCCTTAGATGGAACTATGGATTTTATTCTCCTGTTGTCAATGTTGCTCTTTCTTCTAGTGGTTTCTCCTGAAAAGGGTGCCTCTAGTAATCACCTTAATCAAATTACTCATGTTACTCGTGAGTTTTCTGTTAAATGGTGGGATAAGTTTGATCCTTATATCATCGTTGGTCAAGTTCAGAAGGAGTTTCCCAATCCTTCTCCTATTCAAACGATTCCTCCTCCAAAGGAATCATCTTCTAGTAAATCAAAATCCAAGAAATCTTCTATTTCAAAGTTAGATTTTGCGGATATTGATCATTGTACTAATAATGAGTTAAAACAGTTATCCCGTTTGATTCAGAAAAGAATGGATAAACTCAGTGAGGACTCAGTTCCTTCTGTTTGTTCATCTTCTTCTTCTCATTCCAGTCAACATTCTAGCCCTAACGATCCGTACGGAAGCATCTCTCTTCAAGATGCTCAAGATCCGTTTGCCTAGAATTCCTACAGTCACTTCGGTCAGCCTCGTTGCAAGATGCTCCTGCCCGCGCAGCCCGTGCTCCTTTGTCTAAAGCAGCCGAAAGCAGTTGCTGAGTCATTTGTCATTTTGCTTTAGTCATGTCCTGTTTGTCGGCCATATGGCCTCATTAGTCAAAAGTTTTCCTGTATTTGTTTTATTGAGTCTGTATTTTATTCTTTACGCGTTTGTAATAGTAAAAGTTGTTTGTATTAGTCAAAAGTTATAATAATGCTTTCATCTTTTGATAAAGCATTACTGTTGTTCAATAGTCATTCATGTTTTGTAATTATTGAGTTGTATTCACTTTGCCTTTTCTCTTCCTATATAAGAGAGGCTCAGTCATTGTTGAGAGGCAGGATTTAGTAATCCAATAGAAAGCTTGTGAAGACTTAGATTCCTATCTAACGAATCTTCAGCTCTCTTGCCTTCTCTCTTAGATATGTTAAGCTTCTACAATCGAGTCAAGTTGTTGTAAGTTACCAAGTTAATTGTTTGTATTTATTTCAAAGTTCAATAAAAGATTTATTTTTTGGTTAAAACCTATGAACTGCTGTTATTATTTCTTATAGTTTTGCTATAGTTGTAATTCAGTTTGTATGCGCCTATTATTTCTATCATTTTCCGCCTTTTGGTATCAAAGCCATGATTTGTCTGTTTACTAATCTTTGTTCTCATTCAGATTAATCGAGTCATTTTTAAAAATCAAAAGTTTTCTTTCTTTCTTTGTTCAAGAAATCACCTAGTCTCTTTGTATAGACCACCCTCCATCGTCATAGGTCCCTGTCCAGCCTTTGTAAGTCTCGAGAGTGTGAGCAGTTTTGGCTTTCTGGGAATCACTAGATGCTAGGGTATGTGTCTATGTTAAGCAAAGAAAGGGGTATGTATGGAAGAACATAGATTGGTTAAAAACTTTAGTTTTTAATTATGAGTAGATTATTCAGATCGAGTTCTTCGGTTAGTAATAGATCTTCTCTTCCTCCTGTTCCAAACATAGTTAATCAAGAAGAACATAGTTACGAAAACATTAGTCAAACCCTTAGTAATTGGAACATACCTAGTGTATCCCCTAAGGAGATCTACCAGTCAACCTTTATTGATAATTTTAAGACTGATTATAATGTTAAAACTGTTGAACGAGTTTACGCTATTAACAAAGAATATGAAAATTGTAGTCTTCTTTCTCCTGATGTTGTTAAAAAACATAGAAAGAAAGGTTATAATTTTATTCATATTGGTTTAGTTCAAGTTACAGTAAAACCTTTGTCCTATTAAAGGAATAAACTAAGTGTCTTTTTATGCTTAAGAGATGCTCGATATCTTAA
This sequence comes from Panax stipuleanatus, assembly GCA_020205555.1. Taxonomy (NCBI): domain Eukaryota; kingdom Viridiplantae; phylum Streptophyta; class Magnoliopsida; order Apiales; family Araliaceae; genus Panax; species Panax stipuleanatus. The sequence continues at coordinate 102,093,018 of CM035124.1, read as the reverse complement.
TTATGCTCCTAGCATAATTGGTATCATGGAGTCAAGTTTGCACGATGGTCCTATCCATTTCAATTGCTTTCCTGATCTTCCATTGAGTCTTTCTGACATTAATTTGGTAAAAGCCTTAACTCTGAATATTAAAACTGCTGGTGAGATAACTCAGATGATTGAGGGTTCTCAACCTCTAGCTTTAATATACAGGATTTATTATAAAGTTATGAAAACTAATTTAAATATTCATGCTCTTAATAAAAGTCCTAAAGACCATACTGTACTAATTCAAAGCAGTACTAGTAACGCTAATATTCAAACCCCAAAGACTATTCTTTGGAAAGATATTACGTTACCTAGTCAGTGGATTCTCCCTCAAGAAATTCCACAAAAACCCATTAATAATAATTTGATAAATTTGGAAAATATTAAACAATTTTCTGACGGTACTGTTCGGATTAGCTTTGAACGTACTCAAAGACCTTTAATTATAGAAGAATTTACTAATTCTTCAGTTCCTTCTGTTTCTAGAAGAGATACCGAAGTATTAAGTGATTTTTCTATCCCCGATATTAAAATGAAGGGTGTTTTGAATCAAGGGCAGACAAGTCATCCTTGTTATACTCCAGCCTTTCATGCTGAGGAAGAACAAGATGATGTGTCCTCTACAGTCTCTGTAGGTCCTACCCCCTCTGATTTTGAAGCTCCTATTAATCACCAGTTGAGGGTTATAACGAAAGTTAATAAATTAGATTGGGATAGTCTGGTTGCAGATTTTAATTCCAATTCTAATAAAGATAAAAGACATACTTTTCGTAATAATTACGAAAAGCACGATCGTGATAAAATAGTTCATAACTGGAAAAAATATGTTAAACTTAATAGAGAGAACCTTACATTTTATGATTGGTATGATCAATATCATTCACAGTGCAAAGTTCTTACTAAAAGTCAGTGGATTAAAGAGGATAAGTCTAAGATTTTAGCTTCTCATCCTCCTTTAGAAACTGTTCTTTTACAGGTTAAGAATACTTCAGTTACTGCCAGCCCCTTCAAGGTCGCTGATGGTAAAACTGATGATAAAAAGATTATTGAACAAAATAATTTCACTAATCATTATTTAGCCACTATAGGTAAACAGTTAGACAAAATTGAAGAAAAATTTGATCACGCCTTAATTAAAAATCCTGAAATAAAATTAGATCAACCTTTACTAACTCTCCCTGATAACAGAGATGGTAAGGGATTGCCTAGTAAAGATTCTGACCTAGTTAAAAGTATTGACAAGCTAATTAAAAAAATTGGTTCAAGTACAGGTGAAACCAGTGGAACTGTTGCCATTATAGATCAGATCCAACAATCTGACGATGAAAGCAATAGTGACTCAGAAGAAATTTCTGAGATCGCCTCCATTCCTGATATTACTGAACAATTAAATAAATTAACCTTTAATAATACAAGTATAACAAAAATTGGTATACTAGACCTACTCCCCCTGATCTTCAGTACGAGAAGAAAAATCTAGATAATCAATTTTCTGTTTCGGCTAATAAAATTTATGAGTGGAACATTGATGGTTTTAGTGAGCATCAGATTCTCACTAAAATGAACCATTTGTCTATGGTAGCCAATAGCTATATTACAGCGTTTAGCAGTCTTACTCAGCCTGATATCGTTGAAATATTAACTAACGGCTTCACTGGTGTCCTTCGTTCTTGGTGGGAAAAACACCTAGACGAAGATGCTAGGAACTCTATAGTTCATGCTTACCAGCTTGATGACAATGGTCACCCTATTTTTAGAGAAGATATGGGTTTTGGTGTTCCTGATGGTATTAACACATTAATTTTTACTATAATAAAACATTTTATTGGAACCCCTAGTAACATCACGGAAAGGATTCACGACCAATTAAGTAATCTTACTTGTCCTACTCTAAGTGATTTTAGGTGGTACAAAGATGTTTTTATTTCCCGCGTTATGTTACGCAGTGACAGCAACAAACCTTTCTGGAAAGAAAAGTTTGTTAATGGTCTCCCTTCCTTATTCGCTCATAAGGTTAGAGAAGAACTTAGTAAAACTCTGGGATATATTGATTATGATAACCTGACTTATGGTGACATAATCAGTTACATCCAAAAAATAGGTTTAAAAATGTGTATCGATTTTAAAATTGCTAAACAAGCCGCTAAAGATAAGAAGAAAGCTAAATATGAGCTTGGTACCTTTTGTGAACAATATGGTTTGCCTCCTATTGCTCCTTCTAGGAGAAAACATAGGAAAAGGCAAATTGAAGGTCACAAAAAGCGTAAGCATCATAAGAAGCGCTCTATTCGGAATAATAATAAAGAAAGCTATTATGAAAATCCTAAGTCAAGAAGAACTCATAGTAAAAAGTCCTCTTCTAAACCTAATAATAAGTGTACTATTACCTGTTTTAATTGTGGTAAAAAGGGTCATTATAAAAGTGAGTGTAAGTTAAAACAAAAATTAATTCAATTAATATCTCCACTGATGATACTGAAAAAATCTTAGAGTTAATAAGAATTCAGACTGATAATGAAAGTAATCACTCTGATATTCCTTATTCCTGTAATAATGAAATTAACAGTCCTACTCCTAGTGAAGATAATGAAGTCACTCTTTGTACTGATAATTGTAGATCGGATTGCTGTAAAACTATTAACGTACTTAGCAAAGAGGATCAAGAGAGTTCTTTGCTGATTGAGTTAATTAGTAAACTTACAGATGAAGATTTAAAATTGTAGTATATGAAACAATTAAAAGATTTATTCTCTAAAACCAATTCTGGTAAAAACAAGATAATAAAAGGAAAAGAGAAACCTGTTATTAGTCTTAATAAAACTCTTGAGAGATTTAAAGTTGCTGAGAGAGAAATTACCCTCCCAGAACTAAATCAAGAAGTCAATAAGCTTAAGAAAGAAATTTCTGGTCTTAAGAATGAAATTTCAGACTTAAGAAGTAATATGACCGCTTTGGCTGCTAAAGGTTCAGAACTTCATATTTCTGATTCTTCAGATAATGAAGATCAACCTGAAACTTCAGGAGTCAAGGATGATGAGTCTCTCCTAATTGTTCAAGGAAATTCTTTAAAAAGGTTAAAAGATATAACCATTCAAAAATGGTATATTTTAGTTCGTTTAATGGTTGACGGAACTTTTGCTATCCAACTTCCTGCTCTTGTTGATACTGGTGCAGATCTTAACTGCATACAGGAAGGTTTGATCCCTACAAAGTTCTATGTCAAAACCAGTGAGCGTTTAAACTCTGCTAATGGTAGTAGTATGGAAATAAAATATAAACTTCCTAAGGTTCATATTTGTCAAAACAATATGTGTTTTAAAACTTCTTTTGTTTTAATTCGCAATTTGACAGACAAGATAATCTTGGGTCTACCGTTTATATATTTATTATATTCATTTACTACTAGTAACAATGGTTTAACAACTGAGCATCTTGGGTAAAAGGTGGTATTTGAATTCATCACTCAGCCTAAAGAACGAGACTTGAAATTTATTCAAGATGAATCCATTTCTAAGTCGCTCAATTTGTTAAATGGTAAAACCGCTCAATTAAAATTCTTAAAGCAAGAAATTAAATATAAGCAGGTTGAAGATCTTCTCTTACTTGATAAAATACAAGACAAGATAGAAGAACTTCGGTTGTTTATGGTTAAAAACTTATGTGCTGATTCTCCTAATGCCTTTTGGCATCGTAGGAAACATGTCGTTAGACTTCCTTATGCTAAGGAATTCAAGGAACATTTAATTCCTACTAAGGCTAGGCCTATCCAGATGAGTCATCAGCAAATGGAACTTTGCAAACAAGAGATTAACGACTTGCTTGCAAAAGGGTTAATAAAACACAGTAAATCACCTTGGTCTTGCCCAGCCTTTTATGTTAATAATGAAGCTGAGAAAGAGAGAGGTGTTCCTCGTCTTGTTATTAATTATAAGCCTCTTAATAAGGTTCTTGAGTGGATTAGGTATCCCCTACCTAATAAGGAAGACCTTCTTAGTCGCTTAGGTAATGCCACTATTTTTAGTAAATTTGACCTTAAGTCAGGGTTTTGGTAAGTCAGTATTCATCCTGAAGATAGGTATAAAACTGCCTTTACCACCCCCTTTGGTCATTATGAATGGGTTGTTCAAGCATTTGGCTTGAAAAACGCTCCCAGTGAATTTCAAAATATTCTCAATGAGATTTTGAATCCCTTCAGTCATTTCATCATTGTTTATATTGATGATATCCTTGTTTTTTCTAAATCTATTGACGAACATTTCAAACATCTGAATTCGTTCTTCAAGGCCATCAAAGTCAATGGTTTGGTTCTTTCACCAACTAAATGTTGTCTTTTCCAAGTTAAAGTTAAGTTTCTTGGTCATGATATTCATCGTGGTTTGGTTCGTCCAATCCAAAGAGTTATTCAATTCGCTGATAGCTTTCCTGATAAAATTATTGATAGAACTCAACTCTAGAGGTTCTTAGGATCTCTTAATTATGTTGGCAAGTTCTATAAAAACTTGCGAAAAATCTGTAAACCTTTGTTCCTCCGTTTACAGAAAAATCCTCCTCCCTAGACTGATGAGCATACTGCCATCGTTCAGCAAGTCAAAAAATATGTTAAGGTCCTTCCCTGCCTTGGCATATCTAATGAATCAGCTTTCAAAATTGTTGAAACCGACGCCTCCGAAATTGGCTTCGGTGGCATTCTGAAGCAGAAGTTGACTCCTGCTTCCTCTGAACAAATTGTTCGGTTCCACTCCGGCGCGTGGAATCAAGCACAGTTAAATTATAGCACAATTAAAAAAGAAATTTTAGCTTTAGTTTTTTGTATCAGTAAATTTCAAAACGATTTATTAAATCAAAAATTTCTGGTTCGTATTGACTGTAAGTCAGCAAAGTATATTTTAGAAAAAGATGTTAAAAATATTGCTGCTAAACATATTTTTGCCAGATGGCAATCTATTTTAAGTATTTTCGATTTTGACATTGAATATATTAAAGGTAGTGATAATTCAGTTCCTGATTTTTTAACTCGGGAATTTATTAATTTAGGTACCCCTCAAGTTCAAAATGAGTGTGAGAGGAAAAGATAAAAGTGTTCGGCCCCCTAGCCCCCCAGGCCCAGGCCCGCCTAGTCAGAAGCCCGTGGGAGCTTTGATCCCTCATCCAGTTACCCCCCTTACTGTAGTTAATAGGTTCACCCCCCTTGTTTCTAGTTCAAAACCCTATAGTTCGGCTTTGGTTCAACCCCCTTTAATGGTTGATCCTTATGCTTCTACCAGTAATCCTCCTACTGGTCAGCGTATATGAAATCAATTGATGATCCAAACCTTTGTTATCCAACTTCCTGCGTATAGTTCGTTTAATGGTTGACGGAACTTTTGCTATCCAACTTCTTGCTCTTGTTGATACTGGTGCAGATCTTAACTGCATACAGGAAGGTTTGATCCCTACAAAGTTCTATGTCAAAACCAGTGAGCGTTTATATTTTATTTCCATACTACTACCATTAGCAGAGTTTAAACGCTCACTGGTTTTGACATAGAACTTTGTAGGGATCAAACCTTCATGTATGCAGTTAAGATCTGCACCAGTATCAACAAGAGCAGGAAGTTGGATAGCAAAAGTTCCGTCAACCATTACTTCGGTTAGTAAAATTATTACTAACCGAAGAACTCGATCTGAATAATCTACTCATAATTAAAAACTAAAGTTTTTAACCAATCTATGTTCTTCCATACATACCCCTTTCTTTGCTTAACATAGACACATACCCTAGCATCTAGTGATTCCCAGAAAGCCAAAACTGCTCACACTCTCGAGACTTACAAAGGCTGGACAGGGACCTATGACGATGGAGGGTGGTCTATACAAAGAGACTAGGTGATTTCTTGAACAAAGAAAGAAAGAAAACTTTTGATTTTTAAAAATGACTCGATTAATCTGAATGAGAACAAAGATTAGTAAACAGACAAATCATGGCTCTGATACCAAAAGGCGGAAAATGATAGAAATAATAGGCGCATACAAACTGAATTACAACTATAGCAAAACTATAAGAAATAATAACAGCAGTTCATAGGTTTTAACCAAAAAATAAATCTTTTATTGAACTTTGAAATAAATACAAACAATTAACTTGGTAACTTACAACAACTTGACTCGATTGTAGAAGCTTAACATATCTAAGAGAGAAGGCAAGAGAGTTGAAGATTCATTAGATAGGAATCTAAGTCTTCACAAGCTTTCTATTGGATTACTAAATCCTGCCTCTCAACAATGACTGAGCCTCTCTTATATAGGAAGAGAAAAGGCAAAGTGAATACAACTCAATAATTACAAAACATGAATGACTATTGAACAACAGTAATGCTTTATCAAAAGATGAAAGCATTATTACAACTTTTGACTAATACAAATAACTTTTACTATTACAAACGCGTAAAGAATAAAATACAGACTCAATAAAACAAATACAGGAAAACTTTTGACTAATGAGGCCATATGGCCGACAAACAGGACATGACTAAAGAAAAATGACAAATGACTCAGCAACTGCTTTCGGCTGCTTTAGACAAAGGAGCACGGGCTGCGCGGGCAGGAGCATCTTGCAACGAGGCTGACCGAAGTGACTGTAGGAATTCTAGGCAAACTGGATCTTGAGCATCTTGAAGAGAGATGCTTCCGTACGGATCGTTAGGGCTAGAATGTTGACTGGAATGAGAAGAAGAAGATGAACAAACAGAAGGAACTGAGTCCTCACTGAGTTTATCCATTCTTTTCTGAATCAAACGGGATAACTGTTTTAACTCATTATTAGTACAATGATCAATATCCGCAAAATCTAACTTTGAAATAGAAGATTTCTTGGATTTTGATTTACTAGAAGATGATTCCTTTGGAGGAGGAATCGTTTGAATAGGAGAAGGATTGGGAAACTCCTTCTGAACTTGACCAACGATGATATAAGGATCAAACTTATCCCACCATTTAACAGAAAACTCACGAGTAACATGAGTAATTTGATTAAGGTGATTACTAGAGGCACCCTTTTCAGGAGAAACCACAGAAGAAAGAGCAACATTGACAACAGGAGAATAAAATCCATAGTTCCATCTAAGGATCCATGGGACTTTATATTTACTAGTGAAGTGAAGAAGAACTGGAATGCAGCAATTAGTCTGCACAACAGGAACCCTAGAACTAAAGACATTAAGGACAGTCTGGAGCTCAATGGGGAGAATATCAAAGATGAGACCATAACGTTCCCACCATAAGACAAACCAATGAGGAAATTGACTTTTAAATTTGTTGTCAAATTGAATGAACCAGGAATGACTAAACGATGGAGTTTGAAACAGAAAAACTCTGTTCCAAGCTTCCATGTAATCATAATAGCAAAACTGGCTATCATGACCCTCTAATTGCCTAAGATCCGATGGATGATTACCCCAGTTAGGCATGGAGATAATCTGTTTAATATAAAGAGAATGATAGATGATTTTTGAAGAATCATTTCTATCATAAATAGGTTTAATAGCAATTGACTGGGTTTGCAAAAGGACGTCCTTATAATACATAAGAGATTTATAAGGAGCCGAAGGAATGAAATGCCAACCAGTTGGGAAAAACTGGGTAGCTAATTTTACTGGATCATCAATTGATTATTTCAGTACACCTCTCTCTTTCTCAGCTTCATTATTAACATAAAAGGCTGGGCAAGACCAAGGTGATTTACTGTGTTTTATTAACCCTTTTGCAAGCAAGTCGTTAATCTCTTGTTTGCAAAGTTCCATTTGCTGATGACTCATCTGGATAGGCCTAGCCTTAGTAGGAATACAAGACAAGATAGAAGAACTTCGGTTGTTTATGGTTAAAAACTTATGTGCACGAAAACATTAGTCAAACCCTTAGTAATTGGAACATACCTAGTGTATCCCCTAAGGAGATCTACCAGTCAACCTTTATTGATAATTTTAAGACTGATTATAATGTTAAAACTGTTGAACGAGTTTACGCTATTAACAAAGAATATGAAAATTGTAGTCTTCTTTCTCCTGATGTTGTTAAAAAACATAGAAAGAAAGGTTATAATTTTATTCATATCGGTTTAGTTCAAGTTGCAGTAAAACCTTTGTCCATTAAAGGAATAAACTCAAGTGTCTTTTTATGCTTAAGAGATGCTCGATTATATATATATATATATATATATATATATTTACTTACACGCAAAATATGTCATAATAAGAATTTCATTCATTAAATTCTTATTTTAACAATTTCTAAAAATTCGGGTCGTCACATCCTTCCCTCATAAGGATTCCGTCCTCGGAATCACCGAAACCCTACCTTACTCAGGTTTCCATCAAATCTCTTTAAAAACATTTATCGTTGAATAACTTCAACACATTACCTTAATTAGGTTATACATATATATTCTACTACATTTCGTTCTTCAACAAATTTTAGGTTTTTTTCATAACCTTCAATTAAACACAATTATGTTTTAGAGAAGAGTGGAAAAGAGAAATTAAGAAGAGAGAGCTTAGGGAAGAAATTCTCTGTAATTGAAGAGGAGTTTTAGAATCAAAGAAGGGAGAATCAAGATGAAAAAGAGGATTAAACAAGGACTTCCAATCATCTATTCTGAATTTAAAGAAGAATCAAAGGTAATTTTTTGGAGTTTCTAGCTTTAGCTATTTTCTAAAAGTTCTTCTTTGTAATTAGTTTTGAGGGTTAAATTGTTAAGAGATTGATCATATATGTTAATTGGTATGTATAATTTGTTAAATGTAATCTATAACAGGTTTTCATGTAATCAAATTCGTGGAAACATGTGTTAGAAGAAGAAATTTGGTTTATGGCTTAGTATGTGTATTTTAGTTTATTTTAAGGCTTAAATTGATGGTTAGATCATGTATATAATCTGAAATTGATAATAGATGTTGTTAGTATGTTGAAAGACGAAAATAACGAAGTTTAAACGGATTGATTTGGTTAGGAATCGAATCCGTGGTGTATGATTTCGCTAAAACATGTTAAAACATGTAAAACTAATATGAACATGAGTTTTAGGCCAAAATTTAGGTTGGTTAGTGCTTCTGTAAATTATTGGTTCTTTGATATGTTGTAGTTCTATGAATTACGAATCCATAGAGTCAAAAACGGACTCAATCGGATGTGTATAACTCAAGTAATAAAGATTTGAAGGAGAAAACATCCAAAAATCACGAAAACAGTGATCTGTAAAGTCTGATTCTGCTACCAGGCGCAGCTGCTCTGTCCCCTAAGCCTTTTGGGGCGCAGCTTCCCACTATAGTGTAGCTGCCCGCTGGTTCCAAGGCTTAAAGGGGAGCAGCTGCTCCGGACACATGTCAGGCGCAGCATAGGTTCTCTCAAATTGTCAAAGAATGAGGTGGTTAGGAGTCCTATTTCTTCGTTCTAGTTTTATTGGCATCAAAAAGAGCAATCACATTACTATCGCGTTCAAAATGATGCGTTCTCACATAAGTCTTCATTTAGGGAGATAATTTTATTATTTTATTGGTTCCCTCAATTTGTCAAAGAAAGAGGTGATTAGGATTCCTATTAGTTCGATCTAGTTTCATTAGCATCAAAAGGATTAATTCCATGACTATCACGTTCAAAACAATGTGTACATCTCACATAAGTCTTTATTTAGGGAGATCTTCTAATTGTTTCATTGGTTCTTTTCAATTGCCAAAGAATGAGGTGATTACGAGTCCTATTTCTCCATTCTAGTTAGATTGGAATTAAAATGAGCAATCTCATGACTATCACGTTCAAAACGATGCGTACATCTCACACAAGTCTTTTTTTAGGAAGAGCTTCTAATTGTTTCATTGGTTCTCTAAAAATGTCAAAGAAAGAGGAGATTATGAGTCTTATTAGTTCGTTCTAGTTTGATTAGCATCAAAAGGAACAATCCAATGACTATCATGTTTAAAACGATGCGTACATCTCACACAAGTTTTCTTTTATAGTGACCTTTTAATTAGTTTCATTGGTTCTATAAAATTGTCAAAGAAAGAGGTGAGAAGGAGTCCTATTACTTCGTTCTAGTTTGATTAGCATCAAAAGGAGCAATCCCATGGCTATCACGTTCAAAACGATACGTACACCTCTCACATGTCTTCATGTTGAAATATCTTCTTATTTGTTTCATTGGTTGTCTCAAATTGTCAAAGAAATAGGATATTAGGAGTCTTATTTCTTCGTTTTAGTTTTATTGGCATCAAAACGAGCAATCTCATGACTAATACGTTTAAAACGATGCGCAAATCTCTAACAAGTCTTCATTTAGGGAGACATTTTTATTGTTTTATTGGTTCTGTCAAATTGTCAAAGAAAGGGGTGACTAGGAGTTCTATAACTTCATTCTAGTTTGATTAGCATCAAAAGGAGCAATCAGGATTATCACGTTCAAAACGATGCGTACATCTCACATAAGTCTTCATTTAGGGAGACCTTCTAATTGTTTCATAGGTTCTCTCAAATTGTCAAAGAATGAGGTGATTACGAGTCCTATTACTTCGTTCAAGTTAGATTGGCATCAAAAGGAGCAATCGCATAACTATTGCTTTTGAAATGATGCGTACATATCACACAAGACTTTATTTAGGGAGACATTCTTATTGTTTCATTAGTTCTCTAAAATTGTCAAAGAAATAGGTGATTAGGAATCCTCTTAGTTCGTTATAGTTTGATTAACATCAAAAAGAGTAATTCCATAGCTATCACATTCAAAACGATGCATACATCTCACACAAGTCTTCTTGTAGGTAGACCTTCTGATTGTTTCCATTGTTGTCTTAAATTATCAAAGAAAATTAAGATTCCTATTTCTTCTTTTAAATTTATTTGCATTAAAAGGAGCAATGCCATAACTATACCGTTTAAAATGATGCGTACATCTCACACAAGTCTTCATATAAGGAGACATTTTTATTGTTTCAATGGATCTGTTAAATTGTTAAAGAAAAAGGTGATTAAGAGTCCTATTACTTCGTTGTAGTTTGATTAGCATCAAAAGGAGCAATCACATGACTATCACGTTCAAAACGATGCGTACATCTTACTCAAGTCATCATTTAAGGAGACCTTCTAATTGTTTCATAGGTTGTCTCCAATTGTCAAAGAATGAGGTGGTTACGAGTCCTATTTCTTCGTTCTAATTTTATTGCCATCAAAAGGAGCAATTCCATTACTATCGCGTTCAAAATGATGCGCTGCGCACATCTCATACAAATCTTCATTTAGGGAGATAATTTTATTGGTTCCCTCAATTTGTCAAAGAAAAAGGTGATTAGGATGCCTATTAGTTCGATCTAGTTTGATTAGCATCAAAAAGATTAATCCCATGACTATCGCGTTCACAACGATGCGTACATCTCACATAAGTCTTCATTTTGCGAGAGCTTCTAATTGTTTCATTGGCTCTCTCCAATTGTCAAAGAATGAGGTGATTACGAGTCCTATTTGTTCATTCTAGTTAGATTGGAATCAAAATAAGCAATCCCATGACTATCGCGTTCAAAATGATACGTATTTCTCACACAAGTCTTCTTTTAGGAAGACCATCTAATTATTTCATTGGTTCTCTAAAATTGTCAAAGAAAGAGGGGATTATGAGTCCTATAAGTTCGTTCTAGTTTGATTAACAACAAAACGAGCAATCCCAAGACTATCACATTCAAAACGATGCGTACATCTCACACAAGTTTTCTTTTATGGAGACTATTTAATTGTTTCATTGGTTCTCTAAAATTGTCAAAGAAAGAGGTGATTAGGAGTACTATTACTTCGTTCTAGTTTGATTAGCATCAAAAGAAGCAATCCCATGGCTATCGCGTTCAAAACAATGCGTATATCTTTAACAAGTCTTCATGTTGGAAGATCTTCTTATTTTTTCATTGGTTGTCTCAAATTGTGAAAGAAATAGGAGATTATGAGTCTTATTTCTTCGTTTTAGTTTTATTGGCATGAAAACGATCAATTTCATGACTATCACGTTCAAAACGATGCGCAAATCTCAAACAAGTCTTCATTTATGGGGACATTTTTATTATTTTATTGGTTCTATCAAATTGTCAAAGAAAGGGGTGATTAGGAGTTCTATAACTTCGTTCTAGTTTGATTAGCATCAAAAAGAGCAATCAGGATTATCACGTTCAAAACGATGCGTACATCTCACACAAGTAGTTCATTTAGTGAGACCTTCTAATTGTTTCATAGGTTCTCTCAAATTGTCAAAGAATGAGGTGATTACAAGTCCTATTATTTCGTTCAAGTTAGATTGGCATCAAAAGGAGCAATCACATGACTATCGCATTCGAAACGATACGTACATCTCACACAAGACTTCATTTAGGGAGACCTTCTTATTGTTTCATTGGTTCTCAAAAATTATCAAAGAAATAGGTGATTAGGAATCCTATTATTTCGTTCTAGTTTGATTAGCATCAAAATAAGTAATTCCATTGCTATCGCTTTCAAAACGATGCGTACATCTCACACAAGACCTCATGTAAGTAGACCTTCTTATTGTTTCATTGGTTGTTTCAAATTGTCGAAGAAAGTAAAGATTACTATTTCTTCTTTTTAGATTTATTTGCATTACAAGGAGCAATGCCATAACTATCCCGTTTTAAATGATGCGTACATCTCACACAAGACTTCATTTAGGGAGACCATCTTATTGTTTCATTGATTCTCTAAAATTGTCTAAGAAATAGGTGATTAGGAATCCTATTAGTTCGTTCTAGTTTGATTAGCATGAAAAGAAGTAATTCCATAGCTATCACTTTCAAAACGATGCTTACATCTCACACAAGACTTCATGTAGGTAGATCTTCTTATTGTTTCATTGGTTGTTTCAAATTGTCAAAGAAAGTTAAGATTGCCTATTTCTTCTTTTTAGATTTATTTGCATTAAAAGGAGCAATGCCATAATTATCCCGTTTTAAATGATGCGTAGTACATTTCACACAAGTCTTCATATAGGGAGACATTTTTATTATTTCAATGGATCTGTTAAATTGTTAAAGAAAAAGGTGATTAAGAGTCAGTATTATTACTTCGTTCTAGTTTGATTAGCATCAAAAGGAGCAATTACATGACTATCACGTTCAAAACGATGTGTACATGTCACTCAAGTCTTCTTTTAGGAAGACCATCTGATTGTTTCATTGGTTCTCCAAAATTGTCAAAGAAAGAGGTCATTATATGTCCTATTAGTTCATTCTAGTTTGATTAGCATCAAAAGGAGCAATCCCAAGACTATCATGTTTAAAACGATGCTTACATCTCACATAAGTCTTTATTTAGGGAGACTTTCTAATTATTTCATAGATTCTTTCAATGTGTCAAAGAATGAGGTGATTACGAGTCCTATTACTTCGTTCAAGTTAGATTGGCATCAAAAGGAGCAATCCCGTGACTATTGCAGTCGAAACGATACGTACATCTAACACAAGACTTCATTTAGAGGAGACATTCTTATTGTTTCATTGGTTCTCTAAAATTGTCAAAGAAATAGGTGATTAGGAATTCTATTAGTTCGTTCTAGTTTGAATTTGCTTCAAAAGGAGTAAATCCATGGCTATCAGCTTTCAAAACGATGTGTACATCTCACACAAAACTTCATATAGGTAGACCTTCATATTGTTTCATTTGGTTGTTTCAAATTGTCGAAGAAAGTTAAGATTCCTATTTCTTCGTTTTAGATTTATTTGCATTAAAAGGAGCAATGTCCATAACTATCCCGTTTAAAATGATGCGTACATCTCACACAAGTCTTTATATAGGGAGACACTTTTATTGTTTCAATGGATCTATTAAATTGTTAAAGAAAAAGGTGATTAAGAGTCCTATTACTTCGTTCTTGTTTGATTAGCATCAAAAGGAGCAATCACATGACTATCACGTTCAAAACGATGCGTAAATCTCAATCAAGTCTTCATTTAAGGAGACCTTCTAATTGTTTCTTAGGTTCTCTCAACTTGTCAAAGAATGAGGTGGTTACGAGTCCTATTTCTTCGTTCTAATTTTATTGGCATCAAAAGGCAGCAATCCCGTTACTATCGCGTTGAAAATGATGCGCACATCTCACACAAGTCTTCATTTAGTGAGATAATTTTATTATTTTATTGGTTCCCTCAATTTGTCAAAGAAAGAGGGGATTAGGATTCCTATTAGTTCGATCTAGTTTGATTAGCATCAAAAGGAATAATCCCATGACTATCGCATCCAAAACGATGCGTACATCTCACATAAGTCTTCATTTAGGGAGAGCTTCTAACTGTTTCATTGGTTCTCTCCAATTGTCAAAGAATGAGGTGATTACGAGTCCTATTTCTCCATTCTAGTTAGATTGGAATCAAAATGAGCAATCCCATGACTATCACGTTCAAAACAATGCGTACATCTCACACAAGTCTTATGTTAGGAAGACCATCAAATTATTTCATTGGTTCTCTAAAATTGTCAAAGAAAGAGGTGATTATGAGTCCTATTAGTTCGTTCTAGTTTCATTAGCATCAAAAGGAGCAATCCCAAGACTATCACGTTCAAAACGATGCGTACATCTCACACACATTTTCTTTTATGGAGTCCTTTTAATTATTTAATTGGTTCTCTAAAATTATCGAAGAAAGAGCTGATTAGGAGTCATATTACTTCGTTCTAGTTTGATTAGCATCAAAAGGAGCAATCCCATGGCTATCGCGTTCAAAACGATGCGTACATCTCTCACAAGTCTTCATGTTGGAAGATCTTCTTATTTTTTTCATTGGTTGTCTCAAATTGTCAAAGAAATAGGAGATTAGGAGTCTTATTTCTTCGTGTTAGTTTTATTGGCAACAAAACGAGTATTCTCATGACTATCACGTTCAAAACGATACGCAAATCTCAAACAAGTCTTTATTTAGGGAGACATTTTTATTATTTTATTGGTTTTGTCAAATTGTCAAAGAAAGGGGTGATTAGGAGTTCTATAACTTCGTTCTAGTTTGATTAGCATCAAAAGGAGCAATAAGGAATATCACGTTTAAAACGATGCGTACATCTCACATAAGTCTTTATTTAAGGAGACTTTCTAATTGTTTCATAGATTCTCTCAGTGTGTCAAAAAATGAGGCGATTACGAGTCCTATTACTTCGTTCAAGTTAGATTGGCATCAAAGGAGCAATCCCATGACTATTGCAGTCGAAACGATACGTACATTTAACACAAGACTTCATTTAGGGAGACCTTCTTATTGTTTCATTGGTTCTCTAAAATTGTCAAAGAAATAGGTGATTAGGAATCCTATTAGTTCGTTCTAGTTTGATTAGCATCAAAAGAAGTAATTCCATAGCTATCGCTTTCAAAACGATGTGTACATCTCACACAAAATTTCATATAGGTAGACCTTCATATTGTTTCATTGGTTGTTTCAAATTGTAGAAGAAAGTTAGGATTCCTATTTCTTCGTTTTAGATTTATTTGCATTAAAAGGAGCAATGCCATAACTATCCCGTTTAAAATGATGCGTACATCTCACGCAAGTCTTCATATAGGGAAACATTTTTATTGTTTCAATGGATCTGTTAAATTGTTAAAAAAAAGGTGATTAAGAGTTCCTATTACTTCGTTCTAGTTTGATTAGCATCAAAAGGAGCAATCACATGACTATCACGTTCAAAACGATGCGTACATCTCACTTAAGTCTTCATTTAAGAAGACATTTTAATTGTTTCTTAGGTTCTCTCAACTTGTCAAAGAATGAGGTGGTTACGAGTTTTATTTCTTCGTTCTAGTTTTATTTGCATCAAAAGGAGCAATCCCATTACTATCGCGTTGAAAATGATGCGCACATCTCACACAAGTCTTCATTTAGGGAGATAATTTTATTATTTTATTGGTTCCCTCAATTTGTCAAAGAAAGAGGGGATTATGATTCCTATTAGTTCGATCTAGTTTGATTAGCCTTAAAAGGAATAATCCCATGACTATCGCGTTCAAAACGATGCGTACATCTTACATAAGTATTCATTTAGGGAGAGCTTATAATTGTTTCATTGGTTCTCTCCAATTGTCAAAGAACGAGGTGATTACGAGTCCTATTTCTCCAATCTAGTTAGATTGGAATCAAAATGAGCAATCCCATGACAACCGCGTTCAAAATGATGCGTTCATCTCACACAAGTCTTCTTTTAGGAAGACCATCTAATTGTTTCATTGGTTCTCAAAAATTGTCAAAGAAATAGGTGATTATGAGTCCTATTAGTTCGTTATAGTTTGATTAGCATCAAAATGAGCAATCTCAAGACTATCACGTTCAAAACGATGCGTACATCTCACACACATTTTCTTTTATGGAGACCTTTTAATTATTTAATTAGTTCTCTAAAATTGTCGAAGAAAGAGCTGATTAGGAGTCATATTACTTCGTTCTAGTTTGATTAGCATAAAAAGGAGCAATCCCATGGCTATCGAGTTCAAAACGATGCGTACATCTCTCACAAGTCTTCATGTTGGAAGATCTTCTTATTTTTTTCATTGGTTGTCTCAAATTGTCAAATAAATAGGAGATTAGGAGTCTTATTTCTTCGTTTTAGTTTTATTGGCATCAAAATGAGCAATCTCATGACTATCACGTTCAAAAGGATGCACAAATCTCAAACAAGTCTTTTTTTAGGGAGACTATTTTTATTGTTTTATTGGTTCTGTCAAATTGTCAAAGAAAGGGGTGATTAAGAGTTCTATAACTTCGTTCTAGTTTGATTAGCATCAAAAGGAGCAATCAGGATTATCACGTTCAGAACGATGCGTACATCTCACATATGTCTTTATTTAGGGAGACTTTTTAATTGTTTCATAGATTCTCTCAATGTGTCAAAGAATGAGGTGATTACGAGTCCTATTACTTCGTTCAAGTTAGATTGGCATCAAAAGGAGCAATCCCATGACTATTGCAGTCGAAACGATACGTACATCTAACACAAGACTTTATTTAGGGAGCCCTTCTTATTGTTTGATTGGTTCTCTAAAATTGTCAAAGAAATAGGTGATTAGGAATCCTATTAGTTCGTTCTAGTTTAATTATCATCAAAAGGAGTAATTCTATGGCTATCGCTTTCAAAACGATGTGTACATCTCACACAAAACTTCATGTAGGTAGACCTTCATATTATTTCATTGGTTGTTTCAAATTGTCGAAGAAAGTTAAGATTCCTATTTCTTTGTTTTAGATTTATTTGCATTAAAAGGAGCAATGCCATAACTATCCCGTTTAAAATGATGCGTACATCTCACACAAGTCTTCATATAGTGTGACAATTTTATTGTTTCAATGGATCTGTTAAATTGTTAAAGAAAAAGATGATTAAGAGTCCTATTACATCCGTCTAGTTTGATTCGCATCAAAAGGAGCAATCACATGACTATCACGTTCAAAACGATACGTACATCTCACTCAAGTATTCATTTAAGGAGACCTTCTAATTATTTCTTAGGTTCTCTCAACTTGTCAAAGAATGAGGTGGTTACGAGTCCTATTTCTTCAGTTCCAGTTTTATTGGCATCAAAAGGAGCAATCCCATTATTATCGCGTTGAAAATGATGCGCACATCTCACACAAGTCTTCATTTAGGAAGATAATTTTATTATTTTATTGGTTCCCTTAATTTGTCAAAGAAAGAGGGGATTAGGATTCCTATTAGTTCGATCTAGTTTGGTTAGCATCAAAAGGAATACTCCCATGACTATCGCGTTCAAAACAATGCGTACATCTCACATAAGTCTTCATTTATGGAGAGCTTCTAATGTTTCATTGGTTCTCCCCAATTGTCAAAGAATGAGGTGATTACGAGTCCTATTTCTCCATTCTAGTTAGATTGGAATCAAAATGAGCAATCCCATAACTATCGCGTTCAAACCGATGCGTACATCTCACACTAGTCTTATGTTAGGGAGACCATCAAATTCTTTCACTAGATCTCTAAAATTGTCAAAGAAAGAGGTGATTATGAGTCCTATTAGTTCGTTCTAGTTTTATTATCATCAAAAAGAGCGATTCCAAGACTATCACGTTCAAAACGATGCGTACATCTCACACAAGTTTTCTTTTATGGAGACCTTTTAATTATTTCATTGGTTCTTTAAAATTATCGAAGAAAGAGGAGATTAGGAATAGGAATTGGAGATTAGGAGTCCTATTTCTTCGTTTAAGTTTTATTGGCATTAAAACGAGCAATCTCATGACTATCACGTTCAAAACGGTGCGCAAATCTCAAACAAGTCTTCATTTAGGGAGACATTTTTATTATTTTATTGGTTCTGTCAAATTGTCAAAGAAAGGGGTGATTAGGAGTTCTATAACTTCGTTCTAGTTTGATTAGCATCAAAAGGAGCAATCAGGATTATCACGTTCAAAACGATACGTACATCTCACATAAGTCTTCATTTAGGGAGACCTTCTAATTGTTTCATAGGTTCTCTCAAATTGTCAAAGAATGAGGTGATTACGAGTCCTATTTCTTCGTTCAAGTTAGATTGGCATCAAAAGGAGCAATCGCATAACTATTGCTTTCGAAATGATGCGTACATCTCACACAAGACTTCATTTAGGGAGACATTCTTATTGTTTCATTAGTTCTCTAAAATTGTCAAAGAAATAGGTGATTAGAAATCCTCTTAGTTCTTTATAGTTTGATTAACATCAAAAAGAGTAATTCCATGGCTATCACATTCAAAACGATGCGTACATCTCACACAAGTCTTCTTGTACGTAGACCTTCTTATTGTTTCCTTGGTTGTCTCAAATTGTCAAAGAAAGTAAGATTCCTATTTCTTCGTTTTAGATTTATTTGCATTAAAAGGAGCAATGCCATAACTATCCCGTTTAAAATAATGCGTACATCTCACACAAGTCCTCGTATAGGGAGACATTTTTATTGTTTCAAAGGATCTGTTAAATTGTTAAAGAAAAAGGTGATTAAGAGTCCTATTACTTCGTTCTAGTTTGATTAGCATCAAATGGAGCAATCACATGACTATCACGTTCAAAACGATGTGTACATCTCACTCAAGTCTTCATTTAAGGAGACCTTCTAATTGTTTCATAGGTTCTCTCAAATTGTCAAAGAATGAGGTGGTTACGAGTTCTATTTCTTCGTTCTAGTTTTATTGGCATCTAAAGGAGCAATCCCATTACTATCGCGTTGAAAATGATGCGCACATCTCACACAAGTCTTCATTTAGGGAGATAATTTTATTATTTTATTGGTTCCCTCAATTTGTCAAAGAAGGAGGGGATTAGGATTCCTATTAGTTCGATCTAGTTTGATTAGCATCAAAAGGAATAATCCCATGACTATCGCGTTCAAAACGATGCGTACATCTCACATAAGTCTTCATTTAGGGAGAGCTTCTAACTGTTTCATTGGTTCTCTCCAATTGTCAAAGAATGAGGTGATTACGAGTCCTATTTCTCCATTCTAGTTAGATTGGAATCAAAATGAGCAATCCCATGACTATCACGTTCAAAACGATGCGTACATCTCACACAATTCTTATGTTAGGAAGACCATCAAATTGTTTCATTGGTTCTCTAAAATTGTCAAAGAAAGAGGTGATTATGAGTCCTATTAGTTCGTTCTAGTTTGATTAGCATCAAAAGAAGAAATCCCAAGACTATCACGTTCAAAACGATGCGTACATCTCACACACATTTTCTTTTATGGAGACCTTTTAATTATTTAATTGGTTCTCTAAAATTATCGAAGAAAGAGCTGATTAGGAGTCATATTACTTCGTCCTAGTTTGATTAGCATCAAAAGGAGCAATCCCATGGCTATCGCGTTCAAAATGATGCGTACATCTCTCACAAGTCTTCATGTTGGAAGATCTTCTTATTTTTTTCATTGGTTGTCTCAAATTGTCAAAGAAATAGGAGATTAGGAGTCTTATTTCTTCGTGTTAGTTTTATTGGCATCAAAACGAGTAATCTCATGACTATCACGTTCAAAACGATGAGCAAATCTCAAACAAGTCTTTATTTAGGGAGATATTTTTATTGTTTTATTGGTTCTGTCAAATTGTCAAAGAAAGGGGTGATTAGGAGTTCTATAACTTCGTTCTAGTTTGATTAGCATCAAAAGGAGGAATAAGGATTATCACGTTCAAAACGATGCGTACATCTCACATAAGTCTTTATTTAGGGAGACTTTCTAATTGTTTCATAGATTCTCTCAATGTGTCAAAAAATGAGGTGATTACAAGTCCTATTACTTCATTCAAGTTAGATTGGCATCAAAAGGAGCAATCCCATTACTATTGCAGTCGAAACGATACGTACATTTAACACAAGACTTCATTTAGGGAGACCTTCTTATTGTTTCATTGGTTCTCTAAAATTGTCAAAGAAATAGGTGATTAGGAATTCTATTAGTTCGTTCTAGTTTGATTATCATCAAAAGAAGTAATTCCATGGCTATTGCTTTCAAAACGATGTGTACATCTCACACAAAACTTCATATAGGTAGAACTTTATATTGTTTCATTGGTTGTTTCAAATTGTCGAAGAAAGTTAAGATTCCTATTTATTCATTTTAGATTTATTTGCATTAAAAAGAGCAATGCCATAACTATCCCGTTTAAAATGATGCGTACATCTCACACAAGTCTTCATTATAGGGAGACATTTTTATTGTTTCAATGGATCTGTTAAATTGTTAAAAAAAAGGTGATTAAGAGTCCTATTACTTCGTTCTAGTTTGATTAGCATCAAAAGGAGCAATCACATGACTATCACGTTCAAAACGATGCGTACATCTCACTTAAGTCTTCATTTAAGGAGACCTTCTAATTGTTTCTTAGGTTCTCTCAACTTGTCAAAGAATGAGGTGGTTACGAGTTCTATTTCTTCGTTCTAATTTTATTGGCATCAAAAGGAGCAATCCCATTACTATCGCGTTGAAAATGATGCGCACATCTCACACAAGTATTCATTTAGGGAGATAATTTTATTATTTTATTGGTTCCCTCAATTTGTCAAAGAAAGAGGGGATTATGATTCCTATTAGTTCGATCTAGTTTGATTAGCCTCAAAAGGAATAATCCCATGACTATTGCGTTCAAAACGATGCGTACATCTTACATAAGTCTTCATTTAGGGAGAGCTTATAATTGTTTCATTGGTTCTCTCCAATTGTCAAAGAATGAGGTGATTACGAGTCCTATTTCTCCAATCTAGTTAGATTGGAATCAAAATGAGCAATCCCATGACAACCGCGTTCAAAATGATGCGTTCATCTCACACAAGTCTTCTTTTAGGAAGACCATCTAATTGTTTCATTGGTTTTTCAAAAATTGTCAAAGAAATAGGTGATTATGAGTCCTATTAGTTCGTTCTAGTTTGATTAGCATCAAAATGAGCAATCTCAAGACTATCACGTTCAAAACGATGCGTACATCTCACACACATTTTCTTTTATGGAGACCTTTTAATTATTTAATTTGTTCTCTAAAATTGTCAAAGAAAGAGCTGATTAGGAGTCATATTACTTCGTTCTAGTTTGATTAGCATCAAAAGGAGCAATCCCATGGCTATCGAGTTCAAAATGATGCGTACATCTCTCACAAGTCTTCATGTTGGAAGATCTTCTTATTTTTTTCATTGGTTGTCTCAAATTGTCAAAGAAATAGGAGATTAGGAGTCTTATTTCTTCGTTTTAGTTTTATTGGCATCAAAATGAGCAATCTCATGACTATCACGTTTAAAAGGATGCACAAATCTCAAACAAGTCTTTATTTAGGGAGACATTTTTATTGTTTTATTGGTTCTGTCGAATTGTCAAAGAAAGGGGTGATTAAGAGTTCTATAACTTCGTTATAGTTTGATTAGCATCAAAAGGAGCAATCAGGATTATCACGTTCAGAACGATGCGTACATCTCACATATGTCTATATTTAGGGAGACTTTTTAATTGTTTCATAGATTCTCTCAATGTGTCGAAGAATGAGGTGATTACGAGTCCTATTACTTCGTTCAAGTTAGATTGGCATCAAAAGGAGCAATCCCATGACTATTGCAGTCGAAATGATACGTACATCTAACACAAGACTTCATTTAGGGAGCCCTTCTTATTGTTTGATTGGTTCTCTAAAATTGTCAAAGAAATAGGTGATTAAGAATCCTATTAGTTCGTTCTAGTTTAATTATCATCAAAAGGAGTAATTCTATGGCTATCGCTTTCAAAACGATGTGTACATCTCACACAAAACTTCATGTAGGTAGACCTTCATATTGTTTCATTGGTTGTTTCAAATTGTCGAAGAAAGTTAAGATTCCTATTTCTTCGTTTTAGATTTATTTGCATTAAAAGGAGCAATGCCATAACTATCCCGTTTAAAATGATGCGTACATCTCACACAAGTCTTCATATAGTGTGACAATTTTATTGTTTCAATGGATCTGTTAAATTGTTAAAGAAAAAGATGATTAGAAGTCCTATTACATCGGTCTAGTTTGATTAGCATCAAAAGGAGCAATCACATGACTATCACGTTCAAAATGATGCGTACATCTCACTCAAGTATTCATTTAAGGAGACCTTCTAATTGTTTCTTAGGTTCTCTCAACTTGTCAAAGAATGAGGTGGTTACGAGTCCTATTTCTTCATTCCAGTTTTATTGGCATCAAAAGGAGCAATCCCATTACTATCGCGTTGAAAATGAATGCGCACATCTCACACAAGTCTTCATTTAGGGAGATAATTTTATTATTTTATTGGTTCCCTTAATTTGTCAAAGAAAGAGGGGATTAGGATTCCTATTAGTTCGATCTAGTTTGGTTAGCATCAAAAGGAATACTCCCATGACTATCGCGTTCAAAACAATGCGTACATCTCACATAAGTCTTCATTTAGGGAGAGCTTCTAATTGTTTCATTGGTTCTCCCCAATTGTCCAAAGAATGAGGTGATTACGAGTCCTATTTCTCCATTCTAGTTAGATTGGAATCAAAATGAGCAATCCCATAACTATCGCGTTCAAACCGATGCGTACATCTCACACTATTCTTATGTTAGGAAGACCATCAAATTCTTTCCCTGGATCTCTAAAATTGTCAAAGAAATAGGTGATTATGAGTCCTATTAGTTCGTTCTAGTTTTATTATCATCAAAAAGAGCGATTCCAAGACTATCACGTTCAAAACGATGCGTACATCTCACACAAGTTTTCTTTTATGGAGACCTTTTAATTATTTCATTGGTTCTTTAAAATTATCGAAGAAAGAGGAGATTAGGAATAGGAATTGGAGATTAGGAGTCCTATTTCTTCGTTTAAGTTTTATTGGCATCAAAACGAGCAATCTCATGACTATTACGTTCAAAACGGTGCGCAAATCTCAAACAAGTCTTCATTTAGGGAGACATTTTTATTGTTTTATTGGTTCTGTCAAATTGTCAAAGAAAGGGGTGATTAGGAGTTCTATAACTTCGTTCTAGTTTGATTAGCATCAAAAGGAGCAATCAGGATTATCACGTTCAAAACGATGCGTACATCTCACATAAGTCTTCATTTAGGGAGACCTTCTAATTGTTTCATAGGTTATCTCAAATTGTCAAAGAATGAGGTGATTACGAGTCCTATTTCTTCGTTCAAGTTATATTGGCATCAAAAGGAGCAATCGCATAACTATTGCTTTCGAAATGATGCGTACATCTCACACAAGACTTCATTTAGGGAGACATTCTTATTGTTTCATTAGTTCTCTAAAATTGTCAAAGAAATAGGTGATTAGAAATCCTCTTAGTTCGTTATAGTTTGATTAACATCAAAAAGAGTAATTCCATGGCTATCACATTCAAAACGATGCGTACATCTCACACAAGTCTTCTTGTACGTAGACCTTCTTATTGTTTCCTTGGTTGTCTCAAATTATCAAAGAAAGTAAGATTCCTATTTCTTCGTTTTAGATTTATTTGCATTAAAAGGAGCAATGCCATAACTATCCCGTTTAAAATAATGCGTACATCTCACAAAAGTCCTCGTATAGGGAGACATTTTTATTGTTTCCAAGGATCTGTTAAATTGTTAAAGAAAAAGGTGATTAAGATCCTATTATTTCGTTCTAGTTTGATTAGCATCAAATGGAGCAATCACATGACTATCACGTTCAAAACGATGCGTACATCTCACTCAAGTCTTCATTTAAGGAGACCTTCTAATTGTTTCATAGGTTCTCTCAAATTGTCAAAGAATGAGGTGGTTACGAGTCCTATTTCTTCGTTCTTGTTTTATTGGCATCAAAAGGAGCAATTCCATTATTATCGCGTTCAAAATGATGCGCACATCTCACTTTTATTATTTTATTAGTTCCCTCAATTTGTCAGAGAAAGATGTGATTAGGATTCTTATTAGTTCGATCTAGTTTGATTAGCATCAAAAGAATAATCCCATGACAATCGCGTTCAAAACGATGCGTACATCTAACATAAGTCTTCATTTAGGGGGAGCTTCTAATTATTTTATTGGTTCTCTCTAATTGTCAAAGAATGAGGTGATTACGTGTCCTATTTCTCCATTCTAGTTAGATTGGAATCAAAATGAGCAATCCCATAACTATCATGTTCAAAACAATGCGTACATCTCACACAAGTCTTCTGTTAGGAAGAACATCAAATTATTTCATTGATTTTCTAAAATTGTCAAAGAAAGAGGTGATTATGAGTCCTATTAGTTCGTTCTAGTTTGATTAGCATCAAAAGGAGCAATCCCAAGACTATCACGTTCAAAATGATGCGTACATCTCACACAAGTTTTCTTTTATGGAGACCTTTTAATTATTTCATTGGTTCTCTAAAATTGTCAAAGAAAGAGATGATTAGGAGTCATATTACTTCGTTCTATTTTGATTAGCACAAAAAGGAGCAATCCCATGGCTATTGCTTTCAAAACGATACGTACATCTCTCACAAGTCTTCATGTTGGAAGATCTTATTTTTTTCATTGGTTGTCTCAAATTGTCAAATGAATAGGAGATTAGGAGTCCTATTTCTTCGTTTAAGTTTTATTGGCATCAAAACGTGCAATCTCATGACTATCACGTTCAAAACGGTGCGCAAATCTCAAACAAGTCTTCATTTAGGGAGATATTTTTATTATTTTATTGGTTCTGTCAAATTGTCAAAGAAAGGGGATGATTAGGAGTTCTATAAATTCGTTCTAGTTTGATTAGCATCAAAAGGAGCAATCAGGATTATCACGTTCAAAACGATGCGTACATCTCACATAAGTCTTCATTTAGGAAGACCTTCTAATTGTTTCATAGGTTCTCTCAAATTGTCAAAGAATGAGGTGATTACGAGTCCTATTACTTCGTTCAAGTTAGATTGGCATCAAAGGAGCAATCCCATGACTATTGCATTCGAAACGATGCGTACATCTCACACAAGACTTCATTTAGGGAGACATTCTTATTGTTTCATTGGTTCTCAAAAATTGTCAAAGAAATAGGTGATTAAGAATCCTCTTAGTTCGTTCTAGTTTGATTAGCATCAAAATAAGTAATTCAATGGCTATCACTTTCAAAACGATGCGTACATCTCACACAAGACTTCATGTAGGTAGACCGTCTTATTGTTTCATTGGTTGTTTCAAATTGTCAAAGAGAGTTATGATTCCTATTTGTTCTTTTTAGATTTATTTGCATTAAAAGGAACAATGCCATAACTATCCCATTTTAAATGATGCGTACATTTCACACAAGTCTTCGTATAGGGAGACAATTTTATTATTTCAATGGATCTATTAAATTGTTAAAGAAAAAGGTGATTAAGAGTCCTATTACTTCGTTCTAGTTTGATTAACATCAAAAGGAGCAATCACATGACTATCAAGTTCAAAACGATACGTACATCTCACTCAAGTCTTCATTTAAGTAGATCTTCTAATTGTTTCATAGGTTCTCTCAAATTAGTCGAAGAATGAGGTGGTTAGGAGTCCTATTTATTCGTTATAGTTTTATTGGCATCAAAAGGAGCAATCCCATTACTATCGCGTTCAAAATGACGCGCACATCTCACACAAGTCTTCATTTAGGGAGATAATTTTATTATTTTATTGGTTCCCTCAATTTGTCAAAGAAAGAGGTGATTAGGATTCCTATTGGTTCGATCTAGTTTGATTAGCATCAAACGGAATAATCCCATGACTATCGCGTTCAAAACGATGCGTACATCTCACATAAGTCTTCATTTAGGGAGAGCTTCTAATTGTTTCTTTGGTTCTCTCCAATTGTCAAAGAATGAGGTGATTACGAGTCCTATTTCTCCATTCTAGTTAGATTGGAATCAAAATGAGCAATCCCATGACTATCGCTTTCAAAATGATGCGTACATCTCACACAAGTCTTTTTCTTCACCATATATTTGTTTCATTGGTTCTCTAAAATTGTCAAAGAAAAAGAGGTGATTACGAGTCCAATTAGTTCGTTCTAGTTTTATTAGCATCAAAAGGAGCAATCCCAAGACTATCACGTTTAAAACGATGCGTACATCTCACACAAGTTTTCTTTTATGGAGACCTTTTAATTGTTTCATTGGTTCTCTAAAATTGTCTAAGAAAGAGGTGATTCGGAGTCCTATTACTTCGTTCTAGTTTGATTAGCCTCAAAAGGAGCAATTCCATGGCTATCGCGGTCAAAACGATGCGTACATCTCTCACAACTCTTCATGTTGGAAGATCTTCTGATGAGATAAGGTGCATTAGTGCCGGTATGATCTTGGGATCCATTCCTGCCTTGGGCAGGAATGTTAAGATTTCAGCTTAAATTTGCAAAAAAAAAAATGTTGGAAGATCTTCTTATTTTTTTCATTAGTTGTCTCAAATTGTCAAAGAAATAGGAGATTAGGAGTCTTATTAGTTCGTTCTAGTTTGATTAGCATCAAAACGAGTAATTCCATGGCTATCGCTTTCAAAACGATGCGTACATCTCACACAAGTCTTCATGTAGGTAGACCTTCTTATTGTTTCATTGGTTGTCTCAAATTATCGAAGAAAGTTAAGATTCCTATTTTTTCTTTTTAGATTTATTTGCATTAAAAGGAGCAATGCCATAACTATCCCATTTTAAATGATGTGTACAACTCACACAAGTCTTCATATAAGGAGACATTTTTATTGTTTCAATGGATCTGTTAAATTGTTAAAGAAAAAGGTGATTAAGAGTCCTATTACATCGTTCTAGTTTGATTAGCATCAAAAAGAGCAACCACATGACTATCAGTTCAAAACGATGCGTACATCTCACTCAAGTCTTCATTAAAGGAGATCTTCAACAAGTACCTCTTGGCTCAATGGTAAAACAACTACTCATAAGGTTTGAGTCCAAGAGGTCTTGGGATCCATTCCTGCCTAAGACAGTAATGTTAAAATTTGAGCTTGAATTAGCAAAAAAGAAAAGAAAGAAAAGAAAGAAAAGAAAAGAAAAGGAGATCTTTTAATTGTTATATAAGTTCTCTTAAATTGTCAAAGAATGAGGTGGATACGAGTCTTATTTCTTCGTTCTAGTTTTATTGGCATCAAAAGGAGCAATCCCATTACTCTCGTGTTCAAAATGATGCGCACATCTCACACAAGTCTTCATTTAGGGAGATAATTTTATTATTTTATTGGTTCCCACAATTTGCCAAAGAAAGAGGTGATTAGGATTCCTATTAGTTCGATCTAGTTGGATTAGCATCAAAAGGAATAATCCCAAAACTATCGCGTTCAAAACGATACGTACATTTCACATAAGTCTTCATTTAGGGAGAGCTTCTAATTGTTTCATTGGTTCTCTCCAATTGTCAAAGAATGAGATGATTACGAGTTCTATTTCTCCATTCAAGTTAAATTGGAATCAAAATGAGCAATCCCATAACTATCGCGTTCAAAACGATGCGTACATCTCACACATGTCTACTTTTAGGAAGACCATCTAATTGTTTCATTGGTTCTCTAAAATTGTCAAAGAAAGAGGTGATTATGAGTCCTATTAGTTCGTTCTGGTTTGATTAGCATCAAAAGGACAATCCCAAGACTATCACATTCAAAACGATGCGTACATTTTACACAAGTTTTCTTGTATGGAAACCTTTTAATTGTTTCATGGTTCTCTAAAATTGTCGATGAAAGAGGTGGTTAGGGGTCCTATTACTTCGTTCTAGTTTGATTAGCAGCAAAAGGAGCAATCCCATGGCTATCGCATTCAAAACGATGCGTACATCTCTCACAACTCTTCATGTTGGAAGATTTTCTTATTTTTTTCATTGGTTCTCTTAAATTGTCAAAGAATAGGAGATTAGGAGTCTTATTTCTTCGTTTTAGTTTTATTGGAATCAAAACGAGCAATCTCATGACTATCACGTTCAAAACGCTGTGCAAATCTCAAACAAGTCTTCATTTAGGGAGACATTTTTATTAATTCATTGGTTCTGTCAAATTGTCAAAGAAAGGGTTGATTAGGAGTTCTAATACTTCGTTCTAGTTTGATTTGCATCAAAAGGAGCAATCCTATGATTATCACGTTCAAAACGATGCGTACATCTCACACAAGTCTTCATTTAGGGAGAGCTTCTAATTATTTCATAGGTTTTCTTAAATTGGCAAAGAATGCGGTTATTACGAGTCCTATTAATTCATTCAAGTTAGATTGGAATCAAAAGGAGCAATCCCTATGACTATCGCATTCAAAACGATACGTACATCTCACACAAGACTTCATTTAGGGAGACATTCTTATTGTTTCATTAGTTATCAAAAATTGTCAAAGAAATAGGTGATTATGAATCCTACTAGTTCGTTCTAGTTTGATTAGCATCAAAAGGAGTAATTACATGGCTATCACTTTCAAAACAATGCGTACATCTCACACAAGTCTTCACGTAGGTGGGCCTTCTTATTGTTTCATTGGTTGTCCCAAATTGTCAAAGAAAGTTAAGATTCCTATTTCATCTTTTTAGATTAATTTGCATTAAAAGGAGCAAAGCCATAACTATCCCGTTTTAAATGATGCGTACATCTCACACAAGTTTTCATATAGGGAGACATTTTTATTGTTTCAATGGATCTGTTAAATTGTTAAAGAAAAAGGTGAATAATAGTCATATTACTTCGTTCTAGTTTGATTAGCATCAAAAGGAGTAATCACATGACTATCACGTTCAAAACGATGTGTACATCATACTCAAGTTTTCATTTAAGGAGACCTTCTAATTGTTTCATATGTTCTCTCAACTTGTCAAAGAATGAGGTGGTTACGAGTCCTATTTCTTCGTTCTAGTTTTATTGGCATCAAAAGGAGCAATCCCATTACTATCGCGATCAAAATGATGCGCACATCTCACACAAGTCTTCATTTAGGGAGATAATTTTATTGTTTTATTGGTTCCCTCAATTTGTCAAAGAAAGAGGTGATTAGGATTCCTATTAGTTCGATCTAGTTTGATTAGCATCAAAAGGAATAATCCCATGACTATCACGTTCAAAACGATGTGTACATCTCACATAAGTCTTCATTTAGGGAGAGCTTCTAATTGTTTCATTGGTTCTCTCCAATTGTCTAAGAATGAGGTGATTACGAGTCCTATTTCTCCATTCTAGTTGGATTGGAATCAAAATGAGCAATCCTATGACAATCGCGTTCAAAACGATGCGTATATCTCACCCAAATCTTCTTTTAGGAAGACCATCTAACTCTTTCATTGGTTCTCTAAAATTGTCTAAGAAAGAGGTGATTATGAGTCCTATTAGTTCGTTCTAGTTTGATTAGCATCAAAAGGAGCAATCCCAAGACTATCACGTTCAAAACGATGCGTACATCTCACACACATTTTCTTTTATGGAGACCTTTTAATTATTTCATTGGTTCTCTAAAATTGTCGAAGAAAGAGGTGATTAGGAGTCATATTAATTCGTTCTAGTTTGATTAGCATCAAAAAGAGCAATCCCATGGCTATCGCCTTTAAAACGATGCGTACATCTCTCTCACAAGTCTTCATGCTAGAAGATCTTCTTATTTTTTTCATTGGTTGTCTCAAATTGTCAAAGAAATAGGAGATTAGGAGTCTTATTTCTTCGTTTTAGTTTTATTGGCATCAAAACGAGCAATCTCAGGACTATCACGTTCAAAACGATGTGCAAATCTCAAACAAGTCTTAATTTAGGAAGACATTTTTATTGTTTCATTGGTTCTGTCAAATTGTCAAAGAAAGGGGTGATTAGGAGTTCTATTACTTCGTTCTAGTTTAATTTGCATCAAAAGGAGCAATCCTATGATTATCCCGTTCAAAATGATGCGTACGTCTCACACAAGTCTTCATTTAGGAAGATTTTCTAATTGTTTCATAGGTTCTCTCAAATTGTCAAAGAATGAGGTGATTACGAGAACTATTACTTCGTTCAAGTTAGATTGGTATCAAAAGGAGCAATCCTATGACTATCGCATTCGAAACGATACGTACATCTCACACAAGACTTCATCTAGGGAGACCTTCTTATTTTGTCAATGGTTCTCTAAAATTGTCAAATAAATAGGTGATTAGGAATACTATTAGTTCGTTCTAGTTTGATTAGCATCAAAAGAAGTAATTCCATGGCTATCGCTTTCAAAACGATGTGTACATTTCACACAAGTTTTCATGTAGGTAGACCTTCTTATTGTTTCATTGGTTGTTTCAAATTGTCAAAGAAAGTTAAGATTACTATTTCTTCTTTTTAGATTTATTTGAATTAAAAGGAGCAATGCCATAACTATCCCGTTTTAAGTGATGCGTACATCTCACACAAGTTTTCATATAGGGAAACATTTTTATTGTTTCAATGGATATGTTTAATTGTTAAAGAAAAAAGTGATTAAGAGTCCTATTACTTCGTTCTAGTTTATTAGTATCAAAAGAAGCAATCACATGACTATCACGTTCAAAACGATACGTACGTCTCACTCAAGTCTTCATTTAAGGAGTCCTTCTAATTGTTTCATAGGTTCTCACAAATTGTCAAAGAATGAGGTGGTTACGAGTCCTATTTCTTCGTTATAGTTTTATTGGCATCAAAAAGAGCAATTTCATTACTATTGCGTTCAAAATGATGCGCACATCTCACACAAGTCTTCATTTAGGGAGATATTTTTATTATTTCATTGGTTATCTCAATTTGTCAAAGAAAGATGTGATTAGGATTCCTATTAGTCCGTTCTAGTTTGATTAGCATCAAAAGGAGCAATCCCATGACTATCGCTTTTAAAATGATGCGTACATCTCACACAAGTCTTCTATTAGGAAGACCTAATTGTTTCATTGGTTTCATAAAATTGTCAAAGAATGAGGTGATTACGAGTCCTATTAGTTCGTTCTAGTTTGATTAGCATCAAAAGGAGCAATCCCATGACTATCACATTCAAAACGATGCGTACATCTCACACAAGTCTTCTTTTAGGAAGACCTAATTATTTTATTGGTTCCCTAAAATTGTCAAAGAATGAGGTGATTACGAGTCCTATTAGTTCGTTCTAGTTTGATTATCATCAAAAGGAGCAATCTCATGACTATCACGTTCAAAACGATGCATACATCTCACACAATTCTTCTTTTATGGAGACCTGTTAATTGTTTCATTGGTTCTCTAAAATTGTTGAAGAAAAAGGTGATTAGGAGTCCTATTACTTCGTTCAAGATTGATTAGCATCAAAAGGAGCAATCCCATGGCTATCGCGTTTAAAACGATGCGTACATCTCTCACAAGTCTTCATGTTGGAAGACCTTCTTATTTTTTTCATTGGTTGTCTCAAATTGTCAAATAAATATGAGATTTAGGAGTCCTATTTCTTCGTTCTAGTGTTATTGGCAACAAAATGAGCAATCTCAGGACTATCACGTTCAAAACGATGCGCAAATCTTTAAGAAGTCTTCGTTTAGGGAGACATTTTTATTGTTTCATGGTTCTGTCAAATTGTCAAATAAAGGGGTGATTAGGAGTTCTATAACTTCGTTCTAGTTTTATTAGCATCAAAAGGAGCAATCCTATGATTATCACCTCCAAAACGATACGTACATCTCACACAAGTCTTCATTTAGGGAGACCTTCTAATTGTTTCACAGGTTCTCTAAAATTGTCAAAGAATGAGGTGATTACGAGTCCTATTACTTCGTTCAAGGTAGATTGGCATCAAAAGGAGCAATCCAATGACTATCGCATTCGAAACGATACGTACATCTCACACAAGACTTCATTTAGGGACACCTTTTTATTGTTTCATTGGTTCTCTAAAATTGTCAAAGAAATAGGTGATTAGGAATCTTATTAGTTCGTTCTAGTTTTTTTTTCTAAGTATTTCGTTCTAGTTTGATTAGCATCAAAAGGAGTAATTCCATGGTTATCGCTTTCAAAACGATGCGTACATCTCACACAAGTCTTCATGCAGGTAGGCCATCTTATTGTTTCATTGGTTGTCTCAAATTGTCAAAGAAAGCTAAGAGTTCTATTTCTTCGTTCTAGATTTATTTGCATTAAAAAGAGCAATGCCATAACTATCCCGTTTAAAATGATGCGTAGATCTCACACAAGTCTTTATATAGGGAGACATTTTTATTGTTTCATTGGATTTGTTAAATTGTTAAAGAAAAAGGTGATTAAGAGTCCTATTAATGCATTCTAGTTTGATTAGCATCAAAAGGAGCAATCACATAACTATTGTTGGGTTTGTATGTAACGCAATCATGCAATCAAATCACATAAATAGGGCGGAAGCGTAAAAACTAGGTTTTCAAAATTTATACAAACCCATAACCATGATCATGCTTTGTGCTTGTTATCAATAACAGAAAAGAGAGAACATGGAATTATACCTTTGAAGATCTAAGCTTCCTCAGGTACAAGTTCTACTCCTTTGATTCCTTTGATAGTGGCTCCTTCCCTTGAATAATGTCAGCCACCCAAATGTTTGGCCTCTAACGGTGATCCACCAAGGAAGATGAAGAACTCAAGAAGATGGGTTATTGGCTTAACCCTTGTTTCTATCTCTATAGAATATGTGTACTCCCAACTCTTGGAAAATTTCACATTCCTCATTTCTGATATAAGACTCTCTTATATAGATATTAGGTTAACCCTCCTAATCCAATTAGAATAGGGTTTTATTTAATTAATTAATTAAATACTTTTAATTAATTTATATCCTAATCTTTATTATGATTGAGAGAGAGTACTGATATTATATTAATTCCTAAACTCCTTTAGAATTAAAATAATAATAATAATATTAATATTAATAAGACTCCTCTTATTAATTTATATTTAATATTTCTAAAATATTAAATAATAAACATTAAGCTATTTAATTTATTCTATCATCATAGATTAAATTAATTATACTTAATGCATTATTACTATCATGCCATTTTCTTCTTAAATAATTCTTCTTCCTTTTATGGTGTGACCCTTTAGGTTCTCTATATTAAACCGGTTGTGAATAAATCAATTAGAACAATTCTAATCTTATTTAAATAAACAAATTAAACTAATAATCTATTTAAATAAATAACATTTATTCTACAATAGGGATAAGTCTCCCTAGCGATCAACGACTTTCCAGATAATATAGATTTCAACATTAATCATAAAAGAACCTGTGAGTTAATAGTTACCGTACAATTCAATCCTTTCACCATACAATGTCCCAATTAAATATAAGACATGGATTTACTGTCAAGTCTTAATTTATTTAATCATATGTATTTCGATTAGAAAATGCACAACTCCAAATAATGCAAATTAGAAACCTCTTTCTAATTTCATTCTACCTTGGCCAAGGATTCCTGGGTTGTCATTTAACGAATCACATAGGACATATCTCCTCTTTTACTAGAGGTGGTAGATTCTTTATTGATCATTCATTATCTCCATATGTAACTCATTACACCCAAGCATACCCTATATATGCCTTAAAAGGCCTTAAGGAATTAGTCAAAGTATAATTTGTTACATACAAGATACTATGATGATCTCAAGTCCAAGGATCACATGTACTACTATCACATTAGGAATTCCTATTGACAGGCGAGTAAAACTCCATTAGGTATTCCATAGCGAGTCACGTTCAGTGAACTTATTCTCCAATAAGCACCTACATACTTGCTTTAGTGTCTCCACACAAATGACCATGAGATCAGTCATCCTAATCCAATGAGCAAGCAACATATGTACCAATCTATCCGGATTTACTAATCCCCTTTTTAGTAATCCCACGATTGGGAACTATTTTAGTTTTAAAGCTTTCTAAGAATTTAGATCTCATTAGCATGATCAACATCATGATTCTAAAAGCATTGCTTAAAACTATGGGTTATTTACATATTATAAAAACAGCACCATGTAGATAATTAAATGCCTTTAATAAATAAATATTTTATTAATAAATAAATAAGATTGTTTACAAAGTATGTGCTTTATGATCATACATGATTGGCTTGTATGCACACTACTATCAATCTCCCACTTGCACTAAAGCCAATCGCCATGGTATCTCATACCCATCTTCTCTAAGTGACGATCAAACTGCTGTTGTGTTAAAGCTTTAGTAAATGGATCTGCAATGTTGTCTTGAGAGTCTACACGCTCCAAGGTGACGTCTCCTCTTTCAATGATCTCCCTGATCAAGTGAAATCGCCGCAACACGTGTTTAGATTTCTGATGAGACCTGGGTTCCTTAGCCTGTGCAACCGCTCCGGTGTTGTCACAGTATACGGGAACTGCTTCTCCAATGCTAGGAACCACACCAAGTTCAGTTATAAACTTCTTCATCCAAACAGCTTCCTTTGCAGCTTCACTTGCAGCTATATACTCTGCCTCTGTCACTGAATCAGCAACCGTTTGCTGCTTGGAACTCTTCCAACTCACTGCACCTCCGTTCAGGGTAAACACATACCCTGAAATAGATTTACTGTCATCTTGGTCTGTTTGAAAACTTGAGTCCGTGAATCCTTCGAGTTTTAATTCAGACCCACCGTAGACAAGAAAAATATCTTTAGTCCTTCTCAAGTACTTTAGGATATTTTTCACTACCTTCCAGTGCTCTTCTCCTGGATTCGACTGGTATCTTCTTGTTACACTAAGTGCGTGAGCAACATCTGGTCTAGTACATATCATACCGTACATGATAGATCCTATTGCAGAAGCATAAGGGATCTTACTCATACGGTCTCTCTCCTCAGGTGTCTTTGGGGCCTGTTTCTTGGAGAGATTTATTCCATGGCTCATCGGCATGAGACCTCTTTTGGAATCTTCCATGCTAAACCTCTTTAGCATCGTATCAATGTACGTTCCTTGGGATAAGCCGAGCATCCTTTTAGATCTATCTCTATAGATCTTTATCCCCAAAATATAGGATGCTTCACCCAAGTCCTTCATGGAGAATTTTTTAGATAACCAGATTTTAATGGATTGTAACATAGGAATGTCATTCCCTATCAGTAATATATCATCAACATATAATACAAGGAATGATACTGCGCTCCCACTAACCTTCTTGTATACACATGGTTCATCCTCGTTTTTGATAAAATCAAACTCTTTGATTGTCTCATCAAAACGAATGTTCCATCTACGAGAAGCTTGCTTCAACCCATAAATGGATCGTTGTAGCTTACAGACTTGATTTGTTCCAACTTTTGAAATAAATCCCTCTGGCTGTGTCATATACACATCCTCCTCAAGTTTCCCATTGAGGAAGGCCGTTTTCACGTCCATCTGCTAGATCTCATAGTCGTTGTAAGCTGCAATCGCAAGCAAAATCCGAATGGACTTGAGCATGGCTACTGGTGAGAAGGTTTCATCATAGTCAACTCCTTGTCTTTGTTTGAAACCTTTTGCAACCAGTCGGGCCTTAGGGGTCTCTACCTTTCCGTCTGCTCCAGTCTTTTTCTTAAAAACTCATTTACACCCAATAGGTTTAATACCTTCAGGTGGTGAAACCAAAGACCATACTTTGTTTTCATACATGGAGTCCATTTCAGATTTCATGGCTTCAAGCCATTTCCCTGAGTCTTTATTACTCATAGCCTGTTCGTAATTCAATGGATCATCATCATTCATGATGTGTACCTCATCGTCATCCTCTATAACGAATCCATACCTCTCAGGTATCTTCGGTACTCTTCCAGATTTACGAACATGGTGTGGTACAGTAGGTTCTTCTACTTGGTTAGGTACCTGACTTTGGTCCGGGGTAACTTTTGGTTCTTGAACTTCTTCAAGATATATCTTACTCCCACTGACCCCTTCATGGATAAACTCTTTCTCCAAGAAGGTAGCATGTTTCGCAACAAACACCTTTTGATCAGTTGGATGATAGAAATAATACCCTACGGTTTCTTTAGGGTATCCTACAAATCTACACTTATCGGATTTAGTCTGTAGCTTATCATTTTCAAACTTTTTGACATAAGCTGGACAACCCCAAGTCTTAACATGCTTAAGATTTGGTTTCCTCCCTTTCCACATCTCATATGGAGTCTTTGGGTCGGATTTGGTAGGTACCTTGTTAAGTAGGTATGCAGCCGTTTCTAGGGCATATCCCCAGAAGGAAATTGGAAGGTCGGTAAAACTCATCATGGATCGAACCATGTCCAACAGTGTTCGATTTCTCCTTTCAGATACTCCATTTAACTGTGGTGTACCTGGAGGAGTCCATTGTGAGATTATACCATTTTCTCTGAGACAATTGAGAAACTCACTGCTTAAGTATTCTCCACCTCGATCTGATCGAAGTATCTTAATACTCTTGCCCGTTTGTTTCTCTACTTCACTTCTGAACTCTTTGAACTTTTTAAATGATTCTGATTTGTATTTCATTAAATACACATATCCAAATCTTGAGTGATCATCAGTGAAAGTAATAAAATAAGAATACCCACCCCGTGCACTTGTTGTCATAGGTCCACAAACGTCTGTGTGAATCAATGCCAACAACTCTGTAACTCTCTCCCCTTTTCCACTAAAAGGAGATTTAGTCATTTTACCCATGAGACAAGATTCACAAGTTGGATATGATTCATAATCAGATAGCTCGAGGAGCCCATCTTTATGCAACTTGGATAATCTTGTTTCATTGATATGACCGAGTCTATAGTGCCACATATAGGTATAATTAATATCATCTCTTTTCCTTTTCTTAATTTGTTCAATTTGAAATATATTTTCTTGCAAGTCAAGTGTATAAAGTCCATTTCGCAAATTTCCAATACCATATAAAACATCGTCTTTATAAATAGAACAACCATTGTTCTTTATAATAACGTCAAAACCTTCCATATCCAATACAGAAATTGAAATAATGTTTTTAATAATATTCGGAACATAATAACAATTATTAAGATAAATGGTTTTGCCCGAAGGCATTGCTAAACAATAAGTTCCTACAGCTAATGCAGCAACTTTTGCTCCATTTCCCACTCGTAGGATCACCTCATCTTTGTTCAGCTTTCTACTTCTGACCAGTCCCTGCACAGTATTACATATGTGAGAACCACAGCCGGTATCCAATACCCAAGTAGAATTATGACTTTCAGAAAAATTAATTTCAATCATAAACAAACCTTGATTGGAAGTCGAAGCTTCTCCAAGCTTCTTCTCTGCTAAAAACTTCTTGCAGTTCCTCTTCCAATGTCCCGGCTCATTGCAATGAAAGCACATTCCTTTAGCTGGTTCAGGTTTCTTTTGCTCCTTTTCTTTCCCTTTTCCCTTAGCCTTCTTAGATTTCTTCTTTTCAGAAGACACCTTGGGCCTCTTCCTTTTATTGGAAGAATCCACCATCAAGACATGGTTCTTCTTGGATGAGAAGTGACCTTCTGCAGTTTTCAGCATGTTAAGCAGCTCAGGTAAGCTGACATCTAGCTTATTCATGTGAAAATTAACCACAAACTGCGAGAAGGTCTCAGGGAGTGACTGCAAGACCAAGTCTTGACTCAACTCCCCATCCATGACGAACCCAAGCTGTCCAAGGCGTTCAATCAAATTGATTACCTTCAGAACATGAGTCTCGACGGTAGTGCCCTCGGTCATCCGAGATCGGAAGAGCTCCTTAGATATCTCATATCTAGCAGTCCTACTCTGTTCACCATACAACTCCTTGAGGTGAAGCAGCATAGCAGGAGCATCCATTTTTTCGTGCTGACGCTGAAGCTCGTTATTCATGGATGCGAGCATGATGCATTGAGCCACAGATGCATCATCTTGCCACTTATTGAAAGTGGCAATCTCTTCCTCAGAGGCTGTTTCTGAAACAGATTCAGGGATAGTGGAATTTAGGACATAAGAAATCTTTTCAGCAGTGAGAATAATTCTCAGATTTCTTAGCCAGTCCTCATAATTCGGGCCGGTAAGCTTATTTGCATCAAGTATGCTTCGTAGTGAGATTAGTGATTTTGACATTTTTAAAATTCTGCATGTGAAAAGACAACATTTTAGCAAACATTCATTTTATTAACTTTGTATACCAAAATAAATTTAGGTCTTTATTTTAAATTGGTATCTCCCACTATTTTCATCAAACTATATTACCCTCACTCATATAGTTCGGCAACATCTAATTAAAGATTTGCTAGTGAGATTAAGGATCCCATTTCAAATGTATATAACCTTGTGGATAGCACAACAAGCGATATACAAATAAATAGGTAGACAACTCTTGTCAATTTCATCACCATGTAACTCCTTTTATTTTGCCTCTTAAATCATAATGGTCATGTGTGTGCACATCCGAACTAAAATGATTTAAGTTAAGTCCAGCCTAGCACTTCCATAAATTCAAAAAAGAAAAATTTTTCGTCCTTGTGGATAGCACAACAAGACTAGATCGTTCAATTTTCTTGATAAGCATCAAATGTGATTAATTAACATCTTAAATATTCAATACTCGCCTTGTGGATAGCACAACAAACTCATATTAAATATTTAATACTCTATTAACTAATCATGCTAGAAGGCGACGTTCGATATTCCAAATATCATTTGAACGCTTCAGACTTAATATTATTTCTTTGAGGGGTTTGTTATTATTTGTCTCATCTTTTAAGCGCGCATGCACATATATATATAAAATACGCGTCATTTTATTAAACATGCGAAGCATGTTTGTATAAAATATAATATATATAATATTTAGCATGCGATATAGAATACTATATTCTACCCGAATTGATTATGGACTTTTATTCTAGTTTGGTTCACTAGAGCCACCAAGTGAACCAAAAGGTCAAACCTAGGAGTGCAAGAATTTAAATTTTAAATGTAACTATTACATTTAAACCCGGGCTCCATACAAACGGGTCTTCACGCGCTCCTCGCTCCTTGGTCTCTAATTTCTTCAAAATAATTCTAACTATCTCTATTACATTAACTTATTTTAAAATTAAATAGAAACCTTGATCAGCAGTCAAGGGGAAGTACATAGAAAGGAGATAGAATTTACATCGAGAATAAAACTAGAGAAGACGAGGTACGCAGACCCCATTTTATAAAACCCATACATTCAAGCATTCATCCAAAATAAAATCCAATCACATTGGTCATTGTCCATAATCAATCCCATTTATTATCATACACATCAACAAATGCATCAATAAATATCCATTCATCTCATGAATAACAATGATATTCCATATATGGATCGATGTTATTTAATGGACAAAAGTTTTGCTAAATTTTATTTTTGAAACAAAATAAACTCTTTTATTTTAATCAAAAATAAATCCAAATTAAACTCCTTTAATTTTAGCATTCTGAAATCATATTTCAGATAAAATAAACTTCTTTATTTTAAAACTTTATCAATTAAATAAACAGTTTACTTAATTAATTAAAATCAATTTTCAGGGTCTGTCCAGGTACCGGCGCAGCTGCGCCAGTAATGAACTGGGCATCTGCGCAGCTGCGCAGGTAGACGGAAGCAGCAGTTTTTGCAGACAGGCGCAGCTGCGCCAGTAATGAACTGGGAGGCTGCGCAGCTACGCCGTTCGCCGCAAAAACTTGCAGAAAACGATTTTTGTCCAGAAAAACGATCCAATTCTCACATCAATTCATACATGGAATTATAAAATTGATAATTAGCACAAAGTTAGGCTCTGATACCACTGTTGGGTTTGTATGTAACGCAATCATGCAATCAAATCACATAAATAGGGCGAAAGCGTAAAAACTAGGTTTTCAAAATTTATACAAACCCATAACCATGATCATGCTTTGTGCTTGTTATCAATAACAGAAAAGAGAGAACATGGAATTATACCTTTGAAGATCTAAGCTTCCTCAGGTACAAGTTCTACTCCTTTGATTCCTCTGATAGTGGCTCCCTCCCTTGAATAATGTCAGCCACCCAAATGTTTGGCCTCTAACGGTGATCCACCAAGGAAGATGAAGAACTCAAGAAGATGGGTTATTGGCTTAACCCTTGTTTCTATCTCTATAGAATATGTGTACTCCCAACTCTTGGAAAATTTCACATTCCTCATTTCTGATATAAGACTCTCTTATATAGATATTAGGTTAACCCTCCTAATCCAATTAGAATAGGGTTTTATTTATTTAATTAATTAAATACTTTTAATTAATTTATATCCTAATCTTTATTAGGATTGAGAGAGAGTACTGATATTATATTAATTCCTAAACTCCTTTAGAATTAAAATAATAATAATAATATTAATATTAATAAGACTCCTCTTATTAATTTATATTTAATATTTCTAAAATATTAAATAATAAACATTAAGCTATTTAATTTATTCTATCATCATAGATTAAATTAATTATACTTAATGCATTATTACTATCATGTCATTTTCTTCTTAAATAATTCTTCTTCCTTTTATGGTGTGACCCTTTAGGTTCTCCATATTAAACCGGTTGTAAATAAATCAATTAGAACAATTCTAATCTTATTTAAATAAACAAATTAAACTAATAATCTATTTAAATAAATAACATTTATTCTACAATA
Organism: Panax stipuleanatus; assembly: GCA_020205555.1. Taxonomy (NCBI): domain Eukaryota; kingdom Viridiplantae; phylum Streptophyta; class Magnoliopsida; order Apiales; family Araliaceae; genus Panax; species Panax stipuleanatus. Next base: position 102,051,968 of record CM035124.1, on the reverse strand, counting down.
GGGATAAGCCTCCCTAGCGATCAACGACTTTCCAGATAATATAGATTTCAACATTAATCATAAAAGAACCTGTGAGTTAATAGTTACCGTACAATTCCATCCTTCCACCATACAATGTCCCAATTAAATATAAGACATGGATTTACTGTCAAGTCTTAATTTATTTAATCATATGTATTTCGATTAGAAAATGTACAACTCCAAATAATGCAAATTAGAAACCTCTTTCTAATTTCATTCTACCTTGGCCAAGGATTCCTGGGTTGTCATTTAACGAATCACATAGGACATATCTTCTCTTTTACTAGAGGTGGTAGATTCTTTATTGATCATTCATTATCTCCATATGTAACTCATTACACCCAAGCATACCCTATATATGCCTTAAAAGGCCTTAAGGAATTAGTCAAAGTATAATTTGTTACATACAAGATACTATGATGATCTCAAGTCCAAGGATCACATGTACTACTATCACATTAGGAATTCCTATTGATAGGCGAGTAAAACTCCATTAGGTATTCCATAGCGAGTCACGTTCAGTGAACTTATTCTCCAATAAGCACCTACATACTTGCTTTAGTGTCTCCACACAAATGACCATGAGATCAGTCATCCTCATCCAATGAGCAAGCAACATATGTACCAATCTATCCGGATTTACTAATCCCCTTTTTAGTAATCCCACGATTGGGAACTATTTTAGTTTTAAAGCTTTCTAAGAATTTAGATCTCATTAGCATGATCAACATCATGATTCTAAAAGCATTGCTTAAAACTATGGGTTATTTACATATTATAAAAACAGCACCATGTAGATAATTAAATGCCTTTAATAAATAAATATTTATTAATAAATAAATAAGATTGTTTACAAAGTATGTGCTTTATCATCATACATGATTGGCTTGTATGCACACTACTATCAACTATCACATTTAAAACGATGCGTACATCTCACTCAAGTCTTTATATAAGGAGACCTTCTAATTGTTTCATAGGTTCTCTCAAATTTTCAAAGAATGAGGTGGTTACGAGTCCTATTTCTTCATTCTAGTTTTATTGGCATCAAAAGAAGCAATCCCATTACTATCGCGTTCAAAATGATGCACACATCTCACACAAGTCTTCATTTAGGGAGATATTTTTATTGTTTGATTCATTCTCTTAATTTGTCAAAGAAAGAGGTGATTAGGATTCCTATTAGTTCGTTCTAGTTTGATTAGCATCAAAAGCATTAGTTCCATGACAATCGCGTTCAAAACAATGCGTACATCTCACATAAGTCTTCATTTGGGGACAGCTTCTAATTGTTTCATTTGTTCTTTCCAATTGTCAAAGAATGAGGTGATTACGAGTTCAATTTCCCCGTTCTAGTTAGATTGGAATCAAAAGGATCAATCCCATGATTATCACGTTTAAAACGATGCGTACATCTCACAGAAGTCTTGTTTTAGGAAGACCTTCTAATTATTTCATTGGTCCTCTAAAATTGTCAAAGATAGAGGTGATTATGAGTCCTATTAGTTCGTTCTAGTTTGATTAGCATCAAAATGAGCAATCCCATAACTATCACGTTCAAAACGATGCGTACATCTCACACAAGTCTTCTTTTATGGAGACCATTTAATTATTTCATTGGTTCTTTAAATTTGTCAAAGAAAGAGGTGATTAGGAGTTCTATTACTTTGTTCTAGTTTGATTAGCATCAAAAGGAGCAATCCCATAGCTATCGCGTTCAAAACGATGCGTACATCTCTCACAAGTCTTCATGTTGGAAGATCTTCTTATTTTTTTCATTGGTTGTCTCAAATTGTCAAAAAATAGGAGATTATGAGTCTTATTTCTTCGTTTTAGTTTTATTGGCATCAAAACGAGCAATCTCAGGACTATCATGTTCAAAACGATGCGTAAATCTCAAACAAGTCTTAATTTAGGAAGACAGTTTTATTGTTTTATTGGTTCTGTCAAATTGTCAAAGAAAGGGGTGATTAGGAGTTCTATTACTTCGTTCTAGTTTGATTTTCATCAAAAGAAGCAATCCTATGATTATCCCGTTCAAAACGATGCGTACATCTCACACAAGTCTTCATTTAGGAAGACCTTCTAATTGTTTCATAGGTTCTCTCAAATTGTCAAAGAATAGGTGATTACGAGTCCTATTACTTAGTTCAAGTTAGATTGGTATCAAAAGGAGCAATCCCATGACTATCGCATTCGAAACGATACGTACATCTCACACAAGACTTCATTTAGGGATACCTTCTTATTGTGTCATTGGTTCTCTAAAATTATCAAAGAAATAGGTGATTAGGAATCCTATTAGTTCGTTCTAGTTTGATTAGCATCAAAAGAAGTAATTCCATGGCTATCGCTTTCAAAACGATGCGTACATTTCACACAAGTTTTCATGTAGGTAGACCTTCTTATTGTTTCATTGGTTGTCTAAAATTATCAAAGAAAGTTAAGATTACTATTTCTTCTTTTTAGATTTATTTGCATTAAAAGGAGCAATGCTATAACTATCCCGTTTTAAGTGATGCGTACATCTCACACAAGTTTTCATATAGGGAGACATTTTTATTGTTTCAATGGATATGTTAAATTGTTAAAGAAAAAGATGATTAAGAGTCCTATTACTTCGTTCTAGTTTGATTAGCATCAAAAGAAGCAATCACATGACTATCAGGGTCAAAGCGATGTGTACATCTCACTCCAGTCTTCATTTAAGGAGACCTTCTAATTGTTTCATAGGTTCTCTCAAATTGTCAAAGAATGAGGTGATTACGAGTCCTATTTCTTCGTTCTAGTTTTATTGGCATCAAAAAGAGCAATCCCATTACTATCGCTTTCAAAACGATGCGCACATCTCACACAAGTCTTCATTTAGGGAGATATTTTTATTGTTTCATTGGTTATCTCAATTTGTCAAAGAAAGAGGTGATTAGAATTCCTATTAATTCGTTCTAGTTTGATTAGCAACAAAAAGAGCAATCCCATGACTATCGCTTTTAAAACGATGCGTACATCTCACACAAGTCTTCTTTTAGGAAGACCTAATTATTTTATTGGTTCCCTAAAATTGTCAAATAATAAGGTGATTACGAGTCCTATTAGTTCGTTCTAGTTTGATTAGCATCAAAAGGAGCAATCCCATGACTATCACGTTCAAAACGATGCATACATCTCACACAATTCTTCTTTTATGGAGACCTGTTAATTGTTTTATTGGTTCTCTAAAATTGTCAAAGAAAAAGGTGATTAGGAGTCCTACTACTTCGTTCAAGATTGATTAGCATCAAAAGGAGCAATCCCATGGCTATCGCGTTCAAAACGATGCGTACATCTCTCACAAGTCTTCTTGTTGGAAGACCTTCTTATTTTTTTCATTGGTTGTCTCAAATTGTCAAAGAAATATGAGATTTAGGAGTCCTATTTCTTCGTTTTAGTGTTATTGGCATCAAAACGAGCAATCTCATGACTATCACGTTCAAAACGATGCGCAAATTTCTAACAAGTTTTCGTTTAGGGAGACATTTTTATTATTTCATGGTTCTGTCAAATTGTCAAATAAAGGGGTGATTAGGAGTTCTATAACTTCGTTCTAGTTTTATTAGCATCAAATGGAGCAATCCTATGATTATCACGTTCAAAACGATGCGTACATCTCACACAAGTCTTCAATTAGGGAGACATTCTAATTGTTTCATAGGTTCTCTCAAATTTTCAAAGAATGAGGTGATTAAGAGTCCTATTACTTCGTTCAAGTTAGATTGGCATCAAAAGGAGCAATCCAATGATTATCGCATTCGAAACGATATATACATCTCACACAAGACTTCATTTAGGGACACCTTTTTATTGTTTCATTAGTTCTCTAAATTTGTCAAAGAAATAGGTGATTAGGAATCTTATTAGTTCGTTCTAGTTTTTTTTTTCCTAAGTATTTCATTTTAGTTTGATTAGCATCAAAAGGTGTAATTCCAGGGTTATCGCTTTCAAAACGATGCGTACATCTCACACAAGTCTTCATGTAGGTAGGCCATCTTATTGTTTCATTGGTTGTCTCAAATTGTCAAAGAAAGTTAAGAGTCCTATTTCTTGGTTCTATATTTATTTACATTAAAAGGAGCAATGCCATAACTATCCCGTTTAAAATGATGCGTACATCTCACACAAGTCTTCTTATTGGGAGACATTTTTATTGTTTCATTGGATCTGTTAAATTGTTAAAGAAAAAGGTGATTAAGAGTCCTATTACTTCGTTCTAGTTTGATTAGCATCAAAAGGAGTAATCACATAACTATCACATTTAAAACGATGCGTACGTCTCACTCAAGTCTTCATATAAGGAGACCTTCTAATTGTTTCATAGGTTCTCTCAAATTTTCAAAGAATGAGGTGGTTACGAGTTCTATTTCTTCGTTCTAGTTTTATTGGCTTCCAAAGAAGCAATCCCATTACTATCGCGTTCAAAATGATGCACACATCTCACACAAGTCTTCATTTAGGGAGATATTTTTATTGTTTGATTCATTTTCTTAATTTGTCAAAGAAAGAGGTGATTAGAATTCCTATTAGTTCGTTCTAGTTTGATTGGGATCAAAAGCATTAGTCCCATAACAATCGCGTTCAAAACAATGAGTACATCTCACCTAAGTCTTCATTTGGGGAGAGCTTCTAATTGTTTCATTTGTTCTTTCCAATTGTCAAAGAATGAGGTGATTACGAGTTCAATTTCCCCGTTCTAGTTAGATTGGAATCAAAAGGATCAATCCCATGATTATCGCGTTTAAAACGATGCGTACATCTCACACAAGTCTTGTTTTAGGAAGACTTTCTAATTGTTTCATTGGTTCTCTAAAATTGTCAAAGAAAGAGGTGATTATGAGTCCTATTAGTTCGTTCTAGTTTGATTAGCATCAAAAGGAGCAATCCCATAACTATCACGTTCAAAACGATGCGTACATCTCACACAAGTCTTCTTTTATGGAGACCATTTAATTGTTTCATTGGTTCTCTAAATTTGTCGAAAAAAGAGATGATTAGGAGTCCTATTACTTCGTTCTAGTTTGATTAGCATCAAAAGGAGCAATCCCATAGCTATCGCGTTCAAAATGATGCGTATATATCTCACAAGTCTTCATATCGGAAGATCTTCTTATTTTTTTCATTGGTTGTCTCCAATTGTCAAAGAAATAGGAAATTAGGAGTTCTATTTCTTCGTTTTAGTTTTATTAGCATCAAAACGAGAAATCTCATGACTATCACGTTCAAAACGATACGCAAATCTCAAATAAGTCTTCATTTAGGGAGACATTTTTTTTGTTTTATTGGTTCTAACAAATTTTAAAAGAAATGGGTGATTAAGAGTTCTATTACTTCGTTTAGTTTGATTAGAATCAAAAAGTGCAATCCTATGATTATCACGTTCAAACTGATGCGTATATCTCACACAAGTCTTCATTTAGGGACACCTTCTAATTGCTTCATAGGTTCTCTCAAATTGTCAAAGAATATGGTGATTACGAGTCCTATTACTTCGTTCCAATTAGATTGGCATCAAAAGGAGCAATCCCATGAATATTGCATTCGAAACGATACGTACATCTCACACAAGACTTCATTTAGGGAGACCTTCTTATTGTTTTATTGGTTCTCTAAAATTGTCAAAGAAATAGGTGATTAGGAATCCTTTTTGTTCGATCTAGTTTGATTAGCATCAAAAAGAGTAATTCAAGGGCTTTCTCTTTCAAAACAATGCGTACATCTCACACATGTCTTCTTGTAGGTAGACTTTCTTATTGTTTCCTTGGTTGTCTCAAATTGTCAATGAAAGTAAGATTCCTATTTCTTCGTTTTAGATTTATTTGCATTAAAAGGAGCAATGCCATAACTATCTCGTTTAAAATGATGCGTACATCTCACACAAGTCTTCATATAGGGAGATATTTTTATTGTTTCAATGGATCTGTTAAATTGTTAAAGAAAAAGGTGATCAAGAGTCCTATAATATCGTTCTAGTTTGATTAGCATCAAAAGGAGCAATCACATGACTATCACGTTCAAAACGATGCGTACATCTCACTCAAGTCTTCATTTAAGGAGGCCTTCTAATTGTTTCATAGGTTCTCTCAAATTATCAAAGAATGATGTGATTACGAGTCCTATTTCTTCGTTCTAGTTTGATTGGTATCAAGAGGAACAATCTCATTACTATCGCGTTAAAAATGACGCGCACATCTCACACAAGTCTTCATTTAGGGAGATATTTTTATTGTTTCATTGGTTCTCTCAATTTGTCAAAGAAAGAGGTGATTAGCATTCCTATTAGTTCGTTCTTGTTTGATTAGCATCAAAAGGATTAATCCCATGACTATCGCATTCAAAACGATGCGTACATCTCATATAAGTCTTAATTTAGGGAGAGCTTCTAATTGTTTCATTGGTTCTTTCCAATTGTCAAAGAATGAGATGATTACGAGTCCTACTTCTTCGTTCTAGTTAGATTGAAATCAAAAGGAGCAATGCCATGACTATTGCGTTCAAAACGATGCGTACATCTCGCACAAGTCTTCTTTTAGGAAGATCTTTTAATTGATTCATTGGTTCTCTAAAATTGTCAAAGAATGAGGTGATTATGAGTCCTATTAGTTCGTTCTAGTTTGATTAGCATCAAAAGGAGCAATCCCATGACTATCACGTTCAAAACGATGCGTACATCTCACACAAGTCTTCTTTTATGGAGACCTTTTAATCGTTTCATTGGTTCTCTAAAATTGTTGAAGAAAGAGGTGATTAGGAGTCCTATTACTCCGTTCTAGATTGATTAGCATCAAAAGGAGCAATCCCATGGCTACCGCATTCAAAACGATACGTACATCTCTCACAAGTCTTCATGTTGGAAGACCTTTTTATTTTTTTCATTGGTTGTCTCAAATTGTCAAAGAAATATGAGATTAGGAGTCCTTTTTCTTCGTGTTAGTTTTATTGGAGTTAAAACAAGCAATCTCGTGACTATCATGTTCAAAACGATGCACAAATCTTAGACAAATCTTCATTTAGGGAGACATTTTTATTGTTTCATTGGTTCTATCAAATTGTCAAATAAAGGGGTGATTAGGAGTTCTATTACTTCGTTTTTGTTTGATTAGAATCAAAAGAAGCAATCCTATTGTAACGGCCCCAAAATTCATACAATATAATTCTACTTCTCGATCGTTAACAATACAACTTTATTCTAACTTTACATCATGATTCGATATTAAAATCACTAAAAAAAGCGAAATAATTAAAACTTTTATATAATTCTTTCTTTATTGCCCCGAATCTCAACCTTTATCATTACATAACTTTGATTCAAATTTATTTTATGAATCGCTTTGTCAGAGTTATTATAAACTAAAACTTACAACCAGGTTCAATAACCTTTATACATCGGATAAAATTAAACTTTACAACTCAACATTTATTAACCATCATACATTATCAAATACATTATCTGGAACCTTAAACATGGTCGACCTGGGGTGAGCCGTAAACCCGGACATCTTGGGATCGATCCCCGCCAGCAACAAGTGTGAGGAATTAGAAATAATTTCGTGTGGCAACGGGGACGCGGGCGTAAGCTCGTATGAAAAGGCTAACCCGGGTCCGATAGATATAGTCCGACTGCGGTCGGGATACTCTCGGTTAACAAAAAAAACCTTAAACATGGTCCAAAATAATAACAATTCAGCCAAAGTATATAAATCTTCATGCATTACATCTGATTCATTTCTTGCAAGTAGCAATAGCGTTACCTTGAATCCTTAACCTGCAAAAGTGATTACTTGCAAGATTGAGCTAGACAGCTTAGCAAGAACTAACAGTTTTCATGCATCACATAGCACATAACAACATGCTCAACATACATCTCATAAACATTGGACTAACATAATATACATCCTGCAGTTCATATAACAAGTATAAAGATTGAGTTCCTTACTCAATCAGCATTCATTACTCAATCAACATAGTCATAAATTGACTTCAACGTTTCAGACTTTCAACATATATATAACACACCATGCTATTTGAAATAAAGATTTAAAATAGTTTATCGTCAAGTTCACATAGCAAATAGGAACTGAAAGACTTGCCTTGATCGTTGTTTACCAATAACAGTTTAACAGCTTACAGCTATCTGCACTTCACGTGCCCTACACAATTATATAATCATGCACATCAACTATTAGTCACATAGCAACGCATAGTAGTTGTAATGAAAACTTTACTCTACATCCCATAACCCTTCTTATTAATCAATACACAATGTTCAATTTGATTGTGTTAACTTTCGACTTATATCTCACTATAATTCTTTTTAGTAATATTCAAAATTCATTCAAGTGTTTAAGTCTTGCCAAGACTACTTATTTGTTTTATATTAACCCCATTTCATATCTTATAATGTTCATTCCATTAGAATCGAAACACTATTTAAGTGTATTAACACATTACAAGGTGTTTCGACGTTTATACGTTACACGCCTAATTTCCCTCTTTTGCATGAGCTTAGCATGCTCCTAGGTTGGTTTACATTACTCTATAATATTTCATTCTTATTAGAAACATAATATTAAACAATTTTATACACACTCGTTACGGCGTTGCGACGCTTGCACGTCCGTACGCCAAACTTGCATATTCGGACGCCCAAACGACACGTATTTATGCTAAGCCATTTGTGCACGCTTAGCACGCCCATACGAATTGTCTAATACTTAATGGTTAATGTTAAGTATCATTATAATACATAATAGTTATGTTATGGAAGTTAGAACATCTTTTTCATGGTCAGGAGCATTACATGTGCATACGTGCATGCCCGACGCCCCCCGATTACCTCGAAAAACACATCAATCCTATAAATGGTCAATTTGAGAATTGTTCCAAACCTCAAATCCAAAAACTTAAAGAATGAAAGCTGTAGGTCTACTCTTCCTCGTTCCGGATCATCTTGAATCACCTCAATCCGTGTCCGTATGAGAAAGTTATGCCCATTTTACTACAGGACGTCAAAATAGTCCACTCGGGCACGTCTACGCCTGACATGTGTTCGGCGCAGCTGCGCCCCTTTAAGCCTTGGAACAGGCGCAGCTGCGCCATAGAGGGTAGCTGCGCCTCGTAGCAGAATCAGACTTTACAGATTACTGTTCTCGCGATTTTTGGACGTTTTCTCCTTCAAATCTTCATAACTTGAGTTATACACATCCGATTGAGTCCGTTTTCGACTCTATGGATTCGTAATTCATAGAAATACAACATATCAAAGAACCAATAATTTACAGAAACACTAACCAACCTAAATCTTGACCCAAAACTCATGTTCATATTCTATTTTAATGTTTTAACATGTTTAGCGAATTCAATTACAACGAATTCGTTTCTTAACCAAATTGATTCATTCAACTTGCGTTCTTTTCGTTTCTTATTGTATTAACACAATCCATCACCAATTTTATAATTATAACATAAACTCCTAACCAATTTTAGTCTCAAAACAGACCCAAAATACATATATTAAACCCAAAATACATATATTAAACAAAACTCATACTCTTCATCCTTAACATGATTTTCATGAATTTGTTAATTTTAAAATTGGTTGTAGATTACTTATAATAGATTATATGTATATCAATAACAAATATAACTCATTTTCTTAACAATTCCCTCATCAAAATCATCTATAGAGAAAACTTTGAAAAACACAAACTAAAGTTTAAAGCTAGAATATTGCCTTTGATTCTTCTTTAAACCTAGAATAGATGATATGAATCTTCTTCTTCTTCCTTCTTTGGTTCTCAAAACCTTGTCAATTTACAGAGAATTTCTTCTCTTCCTCTCTCAATTTCTCTCTTTCTGTAAGAACCCGAATTTTCAGATATTATTAAATAAGGATTTAATAAATAAAATTCTTAAACCGTGAGATGGGTTCGAATAAAAAGATATATATGTGATATGAGGTATGTGGTATTATATTACATAGGGTAATATGGACTATGTAATATGTGTTTTTGTGATTAATGAATATATTATTAATATATATTTGTTATTTATTTTAGAGACGATTCAATTGAGGTAAAGGAAGTGGATAAATTCCTATCGATATTAAATAATTTATAGAATTATTTTATCATAGTAAGTTGGTGACATTAAATATCCTTAATGTATAATCACCATATTCTTGAGTATGTGTATTAATAACTAGTATGTTTATAATATAGGTTATTAATAGCACTTAAGCTATCCGTAAATAGGTTTGGATAGTGAAGCATGAGTTAGTTAAGGAATTAACTAATAAGAATAAATGTTAGTTAATTTAAGTTGGGAGTTATATTATGGAATAATATAATGTCAGTATTGAATCTTAATTAACTATGATGATATAGTACAATGTTTAATTTACTTAAGTAAAGGAGTGAATTAATATGTGTGTTGAATATGTAATTATAGTTGATACTTTTTATATATATTACTTAGAGTGGTAATATGTGAGAAAGTCTAATGTGCGAATAACGTTAAATATATATATACGTTATTAAAGGGAGATGGAAATCATTATATGATTAAATGAATATTTGAAGAAATTGTTTTGGGAACAATTTATAGAAAAGAAAGAGATATGATTTTTCTAATAAAGGATATTAAAATAAATTCTAATATTGAATTATTTTAATAAAGGAGGAAATATTATTTTTGAATAATAATATTACCCTATATGTTTTTGGTATGATGTAATAAGTGTGATTAATTAATATGGTAAATATATTAAAACATATTTGCTATATGTAATTAAATTGATGGAAACGATTTATTATAATAGAAAATAAACTTATTACCTATTTTCTATATATAATGTATGTACATGTGCCATACATGTAATTATTTTAGTAGATATTATATTAAGAATAATATCTTGAGACAATAAGTAAATTATTTCCTAACAATGAATATCTTTATTTGGAGAAAACATAATATTTTATGTTATGGCAAAATACATAATTCCTAATGTATTTTCAAGAAAGTTTATTAATGAAAGAAAACTAAGTTATTTCAATATATTAAATAACTTAAGTTATTATTTTATCGTAGATTTTATAATAATTAATAGAGTAAATATTAATTATTCTAGTGTAAAGGTTATACATATAATTGTTCAAGGTAGCTAAATAATTTAGCATTAAAGTGCATGTGTCACACAAACCTTATATTAAAAGAATATTAAAGTGTGATGGGAGTGATAATAAGCTTAAGGTAAGCTTGTGAGATATGCCTAGTGTGGCAAAGTGGTGGAATAAACATTCATTAAATAAATTAATGAATGAATAATTAATGGAATTAATTATTATTATTATGTGAATAAATTCCTATGTGCAATGATGTGTAATTATAAGTTATATAGTAGATACATCTATATAATATGGAATGAAGTGTGACACTTCAAGAAAACTATATAATATAGGAAATAATGGGGTGTGACACTACTCAATTAAAATATTTTCGGTATTGTCAAATGTACATGGATTATATGATGGGCTGTATGTGTGACCCTATCATATCATATGGTAATAACATTAAGTTATTAGATATAAGCTTTCAAGTTAGTCCATGTGAGAGCAATAATGGTCAATTAAGTGGTTAGGGTACATGAATAGTGGTAGTTGGTGGGAGTTAGCCACCAACTTCTCTTTTGCCCTTTGGGTAATAACCATAGGAGGATAATAGCTTGATAATGAATAGATGCAATACATTGGTGTGTAGAGTTTGTTAATTCAATTACTACATTGTTGCTAAGAAAGCATATAATAAGAAATATAATTACACCATGAGCATGTTATAAGGTGTAATGATGAGGAAGGACCATGAATAGTAGTAGTTGGTGGAGTTAGCCACCAACTCCTCTTTGACCATTGGGTATTACCCATAGGAGGGTAATAGATTGATTATAATAGAGAACATGTAAATTAGTAATGTAATGGTATTACTTTATGAACATATTATAAGATGTAACATTGAGTATAATATTATCTTAGGAGATTATATTATTATAAACTTGTGGACTATTAAGTACTAAGTTCACATAATTATGCCTTGTGTGGCATAAATAATGAAGTTAAATCAAGGGGATTTAATGGGAAGTATTAGAAGAAAATGTATGGTTGATATTAATTATCATTATAATATTTGAGTATATTTGTGATAATAATTTTATGGAAAATGGTGGGATGATAGTACCCAACCATATTATATTTAGTCCAATTGGGATATTAACTTAACCTATGTACATGAGGTACATGATTATATATAGTAGTGTATATTTAAAATATGAGTATACAATAAAATAATATATCATGGATATATTATAAATAATTATTAAATTAATAAAATTTAATAATAAAGGAAACAATGTAATGTGGTAATACCCGATAGAATTATATCCGGTAAGATGAGATATATATGGATGATATATGATACATTGTAATTAGAGATTTTATTTACAATTCATTCATAACCTAAGCTATATGTATGAATGTGTATATATGTATATATTATATAACCTAAGTGTATATATTATATATAGAGGTGTGTAACCAAGTGTGGAATTACATTTGCTAATTGTTATTGCTGAGTTAGATTATTTGTCTCACAATGAGTGCCCAACTTCTCTTTCACGTGAATGGCTAAGGCTAGCCTATCTCCTTCATCTCTCAACTTCCTAGCTAGCAATGAGTGTGATGATTATGGGGGGAGTGGGCTTCATGATGGGATTTACTAACTATCTATTGCCCAACAATTCTTCTCTTCTTCCATTAGTTTAATTCATGGTGCAAAGCTATGAATTGGGTAAGAGTTTTTCTATAAATAGAGACCCTTCCCTTCACAATTCTAGTTACTTGAATTTATTGCTAAGTTGATATAGAGAATATGGTGATGAGAGTTATGTGAGAAAACTGATTTGGGAAGCAAGCTTAGTAATTCAAAGCTCCAAGAGGTATAACTCTTACTTTAAATTCTTAGTTGTGAGTTTATAAATTCATAAGAGATTTCATGAATTAGTGGAGAATTGATATGTAAGATGATGTTAACATGTTAAGTAGAGTCTAAATATATGTTATAAATACAATATGATGGCTTTCAAGCTTGTTACATGGAGTAAGAAAAGGATTAGCTGAAGCTCTGTTTTAGCAGTAAAGTTTCTGGTCTGGAAATAGGGACGCGCGGCCGCGCGTCTCCCTAGTACAAATGGGGCGCGGCCGCGCCCTCTGCAGAAACTCTTGGTGATTTTGTGTTTTCTGGTTGGTTAAGCATACTAGTTAGACTCTAATAATTTCATAAAGGGGTCTGGCATGCGTACTAAGATTTTCATGCACGTAGTAAGTTGTATTAGTTGGTTTAACATGATTTCCGAAAAGAAAACGTAAAGTTTTGAAAATGAGACTTGACGAATTTTGTGTTCTTTGAGTCGGACTTTTGAGGCATGTGTAAGTGTCTTGGTTATGTGTATCAATGGGTATGAAGGTAGTTGTTGATTAATTACCTTGGCTAATAGTAAACAATTATACCTTGTTGTAGTGGAGTTTTTAATGAAAACATAAGGTTTTATAAATGAATTTTGGCGTATATAAGTCATGTTTATATTCTGACTTTTTAAGTATGATTATATGGTTTAGATATGCATGATATGTGAGTCGAAGGTATTGAGCATACACTAGAACACATTGTTTAAATTTAAAATGATTCCAAAAGATAAACTTAGAGTTTTTGGACATATATATAGGATGTCCACGTTCTGATCATTGAGCATGTATAGATGACTTATATATGTGTTCTAATACATGAGAATCATGACTACAAGGTACTTTGTATATACTTAGTTACCTTTGTTGACTTAAAGCGATTTTTATGAAAAGTTTAGAATGTGTAAGATGATAGCATCAAACACGGAGTGAGTTATATTATGATCATACGAGCATGTATATTAGGATTCATTATGCCTATAGACATGTTGACATAAGCATCATGTGATGAAACATGGATTTCACCTATGCACGCATATTTGAGAAAATGAATTTCAAAAGCATAGACTATGTGATTAAGTATAAATGTGTAGTATAAGCACGAGCATGCCTACTTAATATGTGTGTATAATATATATCAGAATGCATGATATGTTAGGACCAAACTAAGTTTATGAAATCTAAGTTCTGGTTCTGGCAGGGAGTCGCGCGGCCGCGCCACTCCCAAGCTAAATTGCCGCGCGGCCGCGCCGTGTTGCAGAGCTGCCAAGAACAGTTTGTTAACTTTATGGTCCTAAGTTATTTTCCTTAAGGACCCTAAGGACCGAAATAGAATGGTTTCTATAGAATAAGTATGAAGGTATGAGGTTGTAACATCGTGGTTATCCTAAGATAGAGTGAAACGAAACCAAGATTAGAAAACGATATACGAATTGTTATTCTATTAGGAGCATATGAAATGTATGACTGATGGATGTAAATCCATGATTATATAACTGTGTAGGAATACACGAAGTGCAGATAGCTTTAAGCAGTTAAGTCGTAGTTGTTAAACTACGAATCAGGCAAGTCTTTCAGTTCCTATTTGATATATGAATTCAATAACTGTTAGTTGAATTATATTATGCTGTGATAATGTGAACTTATATATGAATTGTATATGAGATATAAATGAGATTGAAAGTTGACCTTTGATGATATACTTGTTATGTGAAAAGTAACATGCGTAGTAAATATAAATTGTTTATAAATGCATGAACTGAGTATAATGTTGTATGCTATGTGATGCATGAAAACTGTTAGAATTGCTGAGCTGTCGAGCTCACTCTTGCAAATAACCACTTTTGCAGGATAAGGACTTATGATAAAGACTTCGTGCTTCTTGATTGATAAAGATAGATAGTATCGAATTGAAGAGTACTATTTAGATTATTGCTTGAACCCTGTTTAGGTTCTAGAAGTTGTACTTGATAGTTGTTTACACTGTTTAATACATGTTGTGTTAAAAAGATGTATTAGTTAATACATAAAGGATATCGAGTTGAGTTGTAAACCTTTATACGATAGTTCTAATAGAATGAATCATAGTATAAAAGTTGATTCAGAGATTTGTAATCGGTATCAAAGTTATGAAATCAATAAAAGATTTTATTCAAGGAGGATTGAAAAAGTTTAAATTATTCCGCATTTTAGTAACATCGAATATGATGTAAAGACGAGATCTTGGATATGGATAGAATTTATATTCTAAATTGTAATAAAGCAAGTTGTATTCTTTTAGTAATAAATAAAAGATATAATAATTTGGCGATAATAGTATCGTGACTACACCGAATCCGAGGTTTCGAAGGAACGTGGATTTGGGGGCGTCACACTTTCTCTCTCAATTTCTCTCTTTTTCTCTTCTTCTCTTCTTCTCTTCTTCTCTGTTTTCTAACTCTTAGCTTTAGAAAAATACTGAGCGTAATCCCCAACTAATGAATACGTGACTTTAAGTTGGGTTATCAGTTAAAAATAAAATATTTTAGCAGTTATAACACACAAAGAGTCTAGGCCATGTTTGGCTAACTCAAATAAGCTCCAATCCAATTATTTTAACAGCTCCCTTACTATATGATACATATGTCACACTTCATTTTATTGTTAAACTATTTAGCCATATTAAGTAATTACACAATTATAACATGTATAATTACTACACTATAAATTATGAAATTACTTTTGTAATTAAAATAAATATCTCTATTAGAATAAATATTTCCATTAAAATAGTTAATATTTATTCCACTAATTATTTTAGTTAACTCAAATGAATTATACAATTATTATATATAATCATTTCATTCCTTTTTCTCATATAAATTGTCTCAATACAATTTTTTTTAGCTAATTTAAGCTGAAATCTTAACATTCCTGCCTTGGGTAGGAATGAATCCCAAGATCTCTTGGACTCAAAGCCTTATGAGTAGTTGTTTTATCATTGAGCCAAGAGGGACTTGGTCTGTCTCAATACAATTTATTTAATTCATACATCTAATCACCACTTAATTATTAATTCAATTTATTAATCTCTAACCAATAATTATTTATAGGTATATTGGTTTTTCTTCTCTCACCATCAATTTATATTTTATTAACATCATTCAAGATACTAAACATTTTCATATATTACCATGACATGTAATATATATTAAGAATACCAAATTTAATTAGCAAAACTCGTATATTAATTCACTATTTTAATTAAGTGAATTAACTCTTTTATCCACTTTACTACAACACCACTACAATATTATTCCATAATATAGTTTCAACTTAATTTAAATTACTCAATATTTATAGGGTTAATTTCCCTTGCCACCAAATTTCTTATCGTGACTAATTTCTTTTATTTCCTTTAATAGTTTAATCAACTATTAAATCTCGTAAAAATTTAATTTCTTCATACCAAAACACATAATTCAAAATATATACACCTCATAATAAGAATTTTAATTATTAAATTCTTATTTTAATAACTTACAAAAATTCGGGTTGTCACATCCTTCCCCCCTTATAAGGATTCCGTCTTCAGAATCAACGAAACCTCCCTTACTCAGTTTTCACCAAATCTCTTTTCAAAATTTATCGTTGAATATCTTCAACACATTACCTTAATATAGGTTTTATTTATTACCACTCCAACCATTCTTCGCAATAAATTCTTGTAAGTTTTATTTCATAATCTTTACTTAGACTCAATTATATTTGAGTATTACATATTCTTTAACACATTCATTATCTTTTTCTAAGTATCATTATCATGTACTAGATTCTCAAACTCTCGGGACATTACATTCACCCCTTCTTCTAAGAATTTCTTCCTCGAAATTTTGAATTACAAATATTCTTTCATTCCATTTATCAGATAGATTTTATGTTAATCTTTATTCATTCATTGGGTTCTACAACTACTTCTTTCTAAGGTCTATCATTCTTGCCACATTCTCCTTCAGAATAATAAGAATCTTCCACAATTGCTCAATAATTGGGAATCGATATAAATAACTCAGGAATTTAAAAGATTCCAAATCATGCTGAGTGGTCGCAATACCTTGAACTTATATTTAGGTTTAATAGTACTTCACCCCCGGCACTTCACACTATAAACCGCATCTGTACTCTAGGTGGCCAGCCTATCGTACCTCTACGTCGGGCTCAAACGTAGTACATCGTAACGACTATATGCGTTACACTCGGAACTATAGTCTCCGATAACATGTCCACTTTTATAGGGTTGTTCACCTCAGATTCTTAACATCTGAATCCGCACCAAAATAATTTGGTTTGACATAGTTTGACCAAGAACGCTCAAATTTCATAAACATCTTTCAATATTTGTCTAGCTGAATCAAGTAATATAGACTTCTAGCAACAGTTCGGAAATCAATCGAAATATATATATATACATATATATTTTTACCCAACAAAATAATTAATTAATAATTTATTTAAAATGTTTTTTTTATATATAGTTTAAGGAAACTAAAAATAAAAAGTAAATCATTTCATAATACCCTAATACCGTACCGTAGTAATGTTACGTTGAGGATTTCGTCATTACATGACGTCGTCATACTACATCATACTATAGTGGTCAGATCATACGATCACATCCAACACTAGGTTTAACTGTATTGATAACTTCCTCGATTATTGTTTCTACACCATATCAAATGATGCATACATAAAATACATTTTGAAAATTTCAAATCATTTTTGTCTAGCTGAAGCAATTAGCATAGACATGTGAATAATAGCATTATTTTAAAAATTCATTGGTTCCATCATTTGATCCAATGTTTGTCAAAAAAACAGAAGTGCAACATCAGCACGAAGTCAATAAATTTTGAAAATCTAGCAAAGCTAGGAGATTTAGAATATAAAACTTTCTCCATCAATTAAAAATCTTTACTCCATCATTACTTAATCATTCTATCAATCTTAAATAACATCAATGCTTTCTATACCATAACCTTTCTATGTCCAGTATAGTTCATCGAACTTACCACACTTTAGAAGTTCAGGAACTTGCCACAATAATATGAGTTTAAGAATTTGTCCTAGTAATACGTAGTCAAAGAACTGATCAGAGACTGTCCATATGCTTAGGGGCTCAAAAACATACATACGATTATGAGTCACGAACTAATTATAAGTATGAGTTTTAAGAACTCGTGTGACGAACAAGGTTTTTGTAATTTAATTTGAATATTTCTTAAATTAAATAAATATTTTTTGATAATTTAATTATTGAGTTAAATAATTAATTGATGAAATTGTGGTAGATTAATTTAATTATATGTGTCACATTAGTTAAATTAATGTGGTGAATTTTATATTCAAAGTATGTATTTAATTGAGCTTATTTGATTAATATATTAATTAATAAGCATAATGTTATTCTACTTAATTTAATAATTAATTAGAGATTTAATGATTTGGCATAATTAATAAATAAGAATTTTAATTATGTGACTATGTGATTTAATGTGGAATTATGCTATGTTATTTAATTGATTTAAATAAGATATTGATTAATTGGGTGTGACATTATTAAGCTATATAATAGTAAGTTATTAGAATAAATGGGAAATGGACTCTTTAGGCTAGCCAAACATGGCCTTATAGGAGGTTGGTCAGTTAACCCATAGTGGGAGTTAACTGACGACCCATGTATTCACGAATTCTTTTCACGTAAACATTATATACACTAGTTCTATTTGATATTCATATTAGAAGAAACAAACTTAGAAAAAAATTGAGAGAAAAATTGAGAGATCTTTGAAAAAGAGTTGAAGAGATCAAGGATTGTAGAAATCAAAAGAGAGTTCATCATCATCACAAACTAGCAAGGGTAATTCCATCATCTTTAAGTTTAATTCCATGTTTTTCCATTAACTTATCTTTGAGTTCTCTGTAAAAACAAAGTTTGTGATTACTACATAAAGTGATGATATAAGTGTTACTAATTAGCCATAACATGTTTTCTATTGTATATTCATGTTTTAAAACAGTCAATTTCATATAAATATGTATTAATTGAATTCTTGTGAAGTTACAAAGTTATGTTTTCCCATGTACGTGTTTTAGAGGTTCTTTATGTATGAGAAATTGACAATGCTTGATTATATGTCTATATATATATTAATTGATGTCCATAACATATTATATGCCATATATGCATAACTTTCAGTGATCACACCATAGAATTTTGTTTAATTTGGGTTTTCAAAAAGTTACAGAGTGTAGAAATTTTATATATGGCCCATATGGCCCTTACGTACAAAATCTACGCGCCTTATACGTTTATTTAACTTAAATTGACACTTGCATGTAATTGTGTACGTTTAAATGAACAAAATAGAAGTTAAACGAACGGATTCGGTGTTATAACGAATCCGTAACGTTAGATTTCTTGTTTTCCTACAAAACTTTACAAAATATTGAAAACAGTGAAAATGCCTTGGATTGTGTAAATACGTGATTTAAAATGCTAAGATCATGTTAGAAATGTTATATAATATTTCTGTGGAGTTTTTACATTATGGGTAGCCTTATAATTCATTACGTTAGTTTAATTTGGATTTATTTGGGCTGTTCTGTGTTCTTCGCGAACTGCCAAAATATGGGTCTTCGTAGCCGCGCGGCCGCGCCGATTTAAAGGGTAACTGGCCGCGCCGATTTATTGTTCAAGTTGAATATCGATGTTATTGTTGAACCTTATAGGACTAGTGAACCCTTATTGAATCGACTAGTCCATAGTTAATGAACGTTTCAAATTCTAGAATACTTATTGAGCTTATCCAAACCAAACTTCCTTTGGTGCGGACTCTGATGTCAAAACTGAGATGAACAACCCTGTAAAGGGGATTATTTACGCTTTAGCGTTGAGATATTGTGCACAGTATGGTACTAAGGGTTGATCCCCCTAAGTACGAGAAGTAGAGTCCATAGTCTTATTACTGTTAAAGGTTTAAAGTATAAACACTTTACAACCTAGGACATAGTTCAAGGTCTTATGACCCTCAGATGTTCTTTTGATTCCTGTTATTTATCCTCGAGTTAAAAGTTGAGTTTCTTTATTCAGATGTCTTTGATTCACTCGCATTTTATTATATTGTTGTCATATTATTATACTTGTGGGCAATCATGCTCACTCTTGCGTAATAATAACATTGCAGTTAAGGACGAAAGGTCCGACGAGCCTTCTACTAGCAAAGGCAAGGGCAAGGTCAACAAGTGATGAAGACTTGTTGTTTATTTTATATGTTTATGTTTCACCTCTATGTTAAAGTTGTGTAAGACTATTTATTTGTTTATGTTCCGCACAGATGTTTAAGGTTAGTATTACCTGGGATTGATGTATTTATTTTCATATGTTGTAACCCCATAAGGGGAGGATTATTTCTATTTATTTCATGGTTTGCATTTTTATGGGTAGATAGATAGATGATATTTGTATAGTGAACACCAATTTTCGTGAAAATTGAAGTACCCGGGTTTGGGGGTGTCACATGTTGGTATCAAAGCTGTAGGTTATGAACCTTAGGTGGAGGAAAACATTAGGATAGTAGCCTTTTTAGAGATCGAGAACATAGTAATGATAACTCTTATCGAGTTCTAAGAAACATAATAACTTACCTTATGTGTTATGTGCTTATACTTATATATTCGAGTATCGATTAGCATCACGTAATAACTAAGACTTAAAATTTTATTTGTCAGGATGACAGATGCTGGAGAACCTAGTCAGTCCAGGGACCTTGTACCCCTAGAGGCTAGAGAGGAGGAGCCCCGAGATATCCACGTAGTCTGGGAGCAGTTAGTCCAATGAGAGCCATCACCCTTGATCACAGTCATTGGTCAGGAGTATGTGCCGGTGTCTGATTCAGAGGAGGACTCTGAGGAAGAACCTGAGGAGATTGAGGTTCAGGCTGAGGCAGCCGAAGAGGAGGAGGAAGACCCTGAAGAGTTTTCGCCGAGCTCTATCAGTGTCGAGACGTATGACGAGATGAATGACCGTAACATAGAGTTAAGTGATACTGTTCAGGAGCTGAGGGAGACTGTTCAGGAGCTGAGGGAGCGGTCGGTTACTCAACAATCTACCATCGAGCTGAGGGAGCGGTCGGTTACTCAACAATCTACCATCGAGCTGAGGGATGGAGAGGTTTAGGCTCTTCACACACGTTTGGGAAATGTAGAGTGGAATTTGGTTCACGAGAAAGGCTAAACCGAGCAGAAGTCAGAGAAAATAGAGGAATTGAGGAATGAACTAAAAGGGAAATCAGCAAGGCTGGCCATAGCAGAGGAAGCCTGGGTAAGGGAATCACGACGAGCAGATCTCGCAGAAGATAACTGTTGGTCGAAGAAGGCCAAGCTTGAGAAGACGTACTCTACACTTCAGTATGCAATTGATGAAGCCCAAGATCGAGTTATGAGGTACCCAATTCAGTTCGAAGGACTACCGTCATACATGCTAGATCGCAGGATGATGTCCCGGATTATGGAAGAAGAGTGTGGCAAAGCTGTTCGTCGCCTTAATGGGCAGTGATAGGAACATTAGATTTTGTGAAACCTATCTGGTAGTTAATAATGTAAATTCCAATGTGTTTATAAACAGAGAAATATTTTATGTTTTAAATCCTGTAGATTCTTTATCTCGGGATAGTTGATGTAAATAGTAGTGATGCTATCGTATTATGTTAAAACTTTTGATTTAGTAATATATCAGAGTTTATTTGAGATAATGTGTTGACTGATTGTGTCTAAAAGTTTAAGTTAAGCCTTAAATATTTAAAAGATTGAATAAAGTTCTAATAAGCGTATATCTTAACAGAAATATGCCGCCAAGGAGAAGACCAAACCGTCGACCGGCCCAGGAAGGGTCAACTAACAACAACAACGACGCCAATGCTAAACCCGTTCAGCAGTTGGCAAACTTATTTGCTGGAGCGCTTAACAACCAACCTCAAGCTCCACCGAACACAACGTTCAAGGACTTCAAGGCGGTGGGACCACCAGAGTTTAAAGGCACCATGAACTCGATAGAAGCTCAAACCTGGGTCATGGAGATGGAAAAAGTTTTCGACGTCGCCAGAGTTAGAGAAGACCAGAAAACAGCCTATGCAACGTTCATGCTGAAATCCGAAGCTAGTTATTGGTGGCAAGCAACTAAGGTCCGGGGAGGAGAAGGTGTGATTACCTGGGAGAGGTTTAAAGAGATGTTCTTCGAGATGTACTTTTCGACCAGCTTGCAGAATCAAATGGAGATTCAGTTTCTAGAACTGAAACATAGGAATATGTCTGTACCAGAATATGCAGCGAAATTCAATGAGTTGGCTAGGTTTGCCACATATCAAGTGCACACCGATCAGAGGAAGGCAAGGAGGTTTGAGCAGGGCCTGAAGCCCTGGTTGTATAGCAAAGTGTCAATGTTTTAATTGAATACTTTTGCTGGGGTGTTGGAGAAGGCCATTCTCGCTGAAGGCGGGAGTGACGCTGTTACAAAGTATAACCAAGATCAGAAAAAGAAGAAGAGTGAAGGTGAAGGAATTAACAAGGCTAGTGGTAGCAACACGGGAGAGAGTAATAATCAGAAGAGGAGGTGGAATGATAACTCATTAACTGGGAATCAGCAAGGAGGTCAGAAGAAGAGGATCGAAGCATGTCCGACCTGTGGGAAAGCTCACCTGGGGGTTTGTATAAAGGGAAAATGAATGCTACAATTGTGGTCAGGAAGGCCACATAGCACCTAACTGTCCGAACCCAAAGAAGGGCGCTTGCTTCACTTGCGGCTCAAAGGACCATCTGACAAGGGACTGTCCCAAGAAGGGATCAGGAGGGGCAGGATCAGGAGGGAACAGGGGAAACAGCGGTGGAAGTGCTCTAACTATCACGGGACCAACCGCAACCAACCGACCGACAGCCAGGACCTTCAACATGACAGTGCAGGATGCTGTGCAGTCTCGCGATGTGGTGTCAGGTATCATTCCGATCAATAAAGTTAATGCTTATGTACTATTTGATTGGGGTGCTACTTGTTCATTTATATCTGATGACTTTTCTAAGAACTTAGAACTTCCTATGGACGAGTTAGAATACCCCATGAACATAGAAATTACGAATAGAGAAGTGATCCCTGTTAAGTATGTACACAAGAACTGTAGGGTTGATATTAAGGGTAACACTATGAAAGTAGATCTTATCCCGATTATACTTGGGGAATGCGATGTTATTCTAGGAATGGATTGGCTAGTCAATTATAGGGCTGTAATTGATTGCCAGAGGAAGTGTATCAACCTTATGACCCCGTCAAAGGTTGTGTTTTATGGCAGCAAATCACCTAGACAAGCGAGTTGTCTGACGATGATGCAGGCCAGGAAGTTGTTAAGATAAGGCTATGTAGGATATTTAGCCTATACAGTCGATAGTAGTAAAGAAAACCCGAAAGTGGAAGATATACTAGTCGTGAGGGACTTCATAGACGTATTTCTGGATGATCTGCCAGGACTTCCGCCAGACAGAGAGGTTGAGTTCGTGATCAATTTGGCGCCAGGGATGGCCCCAATATCGAAGGCACCGTACTGGATGGCTCCGCTAGAGATGAAAGAGTTAATGGTACAAGTACAAGAGTTACTAGACAAAAAGTACATCCAACCGAGCGTATCTCCATGGGGAGCGCCAGTGTTGTTTGTGAAGAAGAAGGACGGGACGATGCGGCTTTACATCGACTACAGAGAACTAAATAAGGTCACAATTAAGAATAGATATCCATTACCGAGAATCGACGATCTGTTTGACCAATTGAAGGGAGCAAGGTACTTTTCAAAGATAGACTTGAGAAGTGGTTATCATCAGCTGACGGTGAGGCCAGAGGATGTTCCGAAGACAGCATTTAGGACTCGATATGGTCACTACGAATTTCTGGTAATGTCATTTGGTCTAACGACTGCTCCTGCAGCATTCATAGGCTTAATGAATGGAGTGTTCAAGCCGTTTTGGACAAATTTGTGGTGGTCTTTATCGATGACAATTTGGTATACTCGAAGACCAAAGAAGAACATGTAGAACATCTGAAGTTAACATTAGAGGCATTGAGAAGAGAGAAGTTGTACGCTAAATTTTCGAAATGTGAATTCTGGATTGAAAGAGTGCAATTTCTTGGACATGTGATCGACATGGACGGAATTTCGGTAGATCCCTCTAAAGTCGAAGCTGTGATGAACTGGGATCAGCCGAAAACATCGTCGGAAGTGAGGAGTTTTCTTGGATTGGCGGGATATTATAGAAGATTCATTCAGGACTTTTCCAAGATAGCAACTCCGCTGACAAATTTGACTAGAAAATTGGTGAAATTCGTTTGGACGGAGAAGTGTGAGGAAAGTTTCCAAGAGCTTAAAAGGAGGTTGAGTTCAGCACCTGTGTTATCCCTTCCGGACGACACAGGAAATTTTGTGGTTTATAGTGATGCGTCGCATAAAGGACTTGGCTGTGTGCTTATGCAAAACGGCAGGGTCATTGCATATGCGTCACGACAATTGAAAGACTATGAGAAGGGGTATCCGACCCATGACTTGAAGTTAGCTGCAGTGGTATTTGCTTTAAAAATTTGGAGACACTATCTTTATGGGGAGAAGTGTGAAATATATATAGACCACAAGAGTCTGAAATATATTTTTACACACAACGGACTTGAATATGCGCCAGAGAAGGTGGCTGGAGTTAATTAAGGACTATGACTGTGAAATCTTATACCATCCGGGTAAGGCTAATGTGGTCGTCGATGCCTTAAGCAGGAAGGGCCGGGAGTAATTGATGATGTTGACTGCTCAGGAGGAGCTAATTTCAGCAATGAAAAAACTGGAATTGGAAGTGAAGTATCCGATGGAGATTGACGAGAAGTTGTTTCAGATGCAAACTGGTACAACCCTATTGGGACAACCCTATTGGGTAAAGTTAAGGAAGCTCAACTTCAGGACGAAAATAATGTGAGACGATTAAGAAAAAGATATCTGAAGGAACCGAACCGAGATTCAAGATAGACAGTGAGGGACTTCTGAGATTTGAGAACAGAGTTTGGGTACCGTCAGTGCCAGAGATTAAGGATGACATTTTGAGCGAGGCTCATAGCTCACGGTATTTGATTCACCCCGGTAGTACCAAGATGTACCAGGATCTTCGACAACACTTCTGGTGGCTGAATTTGAAACGAGATGTTACTGAGTGTGTTGCAAAGTGTCTAACTTGTCAGAAAGTGAAAGCAGAACATCAGAGACCGAGTGGTTTGCTACAACCCCTGGAAATCCCAGAATGGAAATGGGAACACATTACGATGGATTTCGTGGTTGGCCTTCCGACGACTCAGAAAGGCTACGACGCAGTATGGGTTATCGTTGACCGACTGGCGAAATCAGCACACTTCCTTCCGATCAAAATCAGATTCAACTTAGACCGGTTGGCAAAGTTATATGTGAAAGAGATTGTTTTCAGGCACGGAGTTCCGGTGTCAATTGTTTCCGACAGAGATCCGCGCTTCACATCAAACTTCTGGAAGCGACTACAGGAATGCATGGGGACACAGTTGAGAATGAGTACGGCTTATCACCCTCAGACAGACGGGCAGAGTGAAAGAACGATCCAGACATTACAAGATATGTTGAGAGCATGCATAATGGATTTTAAAGGCAATTGGGATGATCACCTACCGCTTGTGGAATTCGGTTACAACAATAGTTACCACGCTAGTATTGGCATGCCGCCTTACGAAGCGTTGTACGGAAGAAAATGCAGAACTCCGCTATACTGGGATGAAGTTGGCGAGAGACAACTACTAGGTCTAGAACTGGTACAGCAGACAGCAGAGATAGTCAGGGTAATCAGAACAAAACTGGTAGCCGCTCAGGATAGGCAGAAGAAATACACTGATCCACACCGTAAAAATGTTGAGTTTGAATCTGGTAGCTTTGTATTTTTGAAAGTCTCTCCCTGGAAGGGGAAGATCAGATTCGGAAAGAAGGGAAAATTGAGCCCAAGGTTCATTGGACCCTTTAAGATACTGCGAAGGATTGGAGAAGTTGCGTATGAGGTAGCCTTACCTCCGGCGCTAGAGAATATCCACAACGTCTTCCATGTTTCAGTTTTACGCCCCTACAAACCCGATTACAAGCATGTGATTGAATATGAACCCCTACATTTTGAGAAAGACTTATCCTATGAAGAATTTTCTGTTCAAAATGTTGACAGGAAAGAGCAAGTCCTCAGAAACAAAGTTATACCTTCTGTTAAGGTAATTTGGAGGAACCACAATGCTAAAGAAGCTACGTGGGAACTCGAAGAGCATATGATGAAGAATTATCCAGATTTATTTACTTAATTTTTGTATATCTGATTCTGGGGACAAAATCTTTGTAAAGGGGGGAGAATGTAACGGGACGAATTTTTAATTGAACCGTGATTCTGGGGACAGAATCCTTTTAAGGGGGGAAAGATGTGACGAACAAGATTTTTGTAATTTAATTTGAATATTTATTGAATTAAATAAATATTTTTTCGATGATTTAATTATTAAGTTAAATAATTAATTGATGAAATTGTGGTAGATTAATTTAATTATATGTGTCACATTAGTTAAATTAATGTGGTGAATTTTTATATTCAAAGTATGTATTTAATTGAGCTTATTTGATTAATATATTAATTAATAAGCATAATGTTATTATAATTAATTTAATAATTAATTAGAGATTTAATGATTTGGCATAATTAATAAATAAAATTTTAATTATGTGACTATGTGATTTAATGTGAAATTATCCTATGTTATTTAATTGATTTAAATAAGATATTGATTAATTGGGTGTGACATTATTAAGCTATATAATAGTAAGTTATTAGAATAAATGGGGAATGGACTCTTTAGGCTAACCAAACATGGCCTTATAGGAGGTTGGTCAGTTAACCTATAGTGGGTGTTAACTGACGACCCATGTATTCACGAATTCTTTTCACGTAAACAATATATACACTAGTTCTATTTGATATTCATATCAGAAGAAACAAACTTAGAAAAAAATTGAGAGAAAAATTGAGAGATCTTTGAGAAAGAGTTGAAGAGATCAAGGATTGTAGAAATCAAAAGGGATTTTATCATCATCACAAACTAGCAAGGGTAATTCCTTCATCTTTAAGTTTAATTCCATGTTTTTCCATTAACGTATCTTTGAGTTCTGTGTAAAACAGAGTTTGTGATTACTACATAAAGTGATGATATAAGTGTTACTAATTAGCCATAACATTTTTTCTATCGTATATTCATGTTTTAAAACAGTCAATTTCATATAAATATGTATTAATTGAATTCTTCTGAAGTTGCAGAGTTATGTTTCCCATGTACGTGTTTTAGAGGTTCTCTATGTATGGGAAATTGACAATGCTTGATTATAAGTCTATATATATATATTAATTGATGTCCATAACATATTATATGCCATATATGCATAACTTTCAGTGATCACACCATAGAATTTTGTTTAATTTGGATTTTCAAAAAGTTACAGAGTGTAGAAATTTTATATATAGCCCATATGGCCCTTACGTACAAAATCTACACACCTTATACGTTTATTTAACTTAAATTGACACTTGCATGTAATTGTGTATGTTTTAACGAACAAAATGGAAGTTAAACGAACGGATTCGGCGTTATAATGAATCCGTAACGTTGAATTTCTGGTTTTCCTTCAAAACTTTACGAATTATTGAAAACAGTGAAAATAGATGCCTTGGATTGTGTAAATACGTGATTTAAAATGCTAAGATCATGTTAGAAATGTTATATAATGTTTCTGTGGAGTTTTTACATTATGGGTAGCCTTATAATTCATTACGTTAGTTTAATTTGGATTTATTTGGGCTATTCTGTGTTCTTCGCGAACTGCTAAAATCTGGGTCTGCGTAGCCGCGCGGTCGCGCCGCTTCACGGCATACTTGGAGCGCGCCCGCACCTTGCCTCACGGCAGCGCCGATTCAAAGGGTAACTGGCGCGCGGTCGCGCCGCCTGCAGAATTCTGAAAAATTTTCTAAGTGTTAAGTTTTCAAGGATGTGTTTTAAAACAAATGAAATAAACATGAAGACATGATTAAACATATAATAAGAGGTTAATAACTTATATTACGTGAGTAATTAATAAGTTAATTACATGACTTGAACAGTTAATTATATAGTCCAATAACGTGCTTAAGACCGATGTGTGTGATTCGATACGTATATCGAGTTATTGATTAATGTGTATTGTGAACGTATTGATATGTAGGATTTAATAAAGAACGTGAATTATAAATTGTAGCTTGTGCAAGAGGCAAGTTTCCTAAACTCAAACCTTACTTTTAGATTGAGCAAGTATCTTATCCCTAACTTATTATTATTAAGAAAGTTCCTAACTTTACTTTCATTGAACAAACTTTCTAAATTCAAGGTTATCGATTGAACAAGTTCTTATCCTTGTTTATTCAAGTTAAGATTTTCATATGAGATATTGTTATTCCTTTAAGTATTACTTCAGTTATACAATACTTATGCGATCGTATACTCTTGAGATTTATTGTTCAAGTTGAATATCGATGTTATTGTTGAACCTTATAGGACTAGTGAAACCTTATTGATTCGACTAGTCCATAGTTAATGAACGTTTCAAATTCTAGAATACTTATTGAGCTTATCCAAACCAAACTTCCTTTGGTGCGGACTCTGATGTCAAAACTGAGATGAACAACCCTGTAAAGGGGATTATTTACGCTTTAGCGTTGAGATATTGTGCATAGTATGGTACTAAGGGTTGATCCCCCTAAGTACGAGAAGTAGAGTCCATAGTCTTATTACTGTTAAAGGTTTAAAGTATAAACACTTTACAACCTAGGACATAGTTCAAGGTCTTATGACCCTCAGATGTTCTTTTGATTCCTGTTATTTATCCTCGAGTTAAAAGTTGAGTTTCTTTACTCAGATGTCTTTGATTCACTCGCATTTTATTATATTGTTGTCATATTATTATACTTGTGGGCAATCGTGCTCACTCTTGCGTAATAATAACATTGCAGTTAAGAACGAAAGGTCCGACGAGCCTTCTACTAGAAAAGGCAAGGGCAAGGTCAACAAGTGATGAAGACTTGTTGTTTATTTTATATGTTTATGTTTCACTTCTATGTTAAAGTTGTGTAAGACTATTTATTTGTTTATGTTCCGCACAGATGTTTAAGGTTAGTATTACCTGGGATTGATGTATTTATTTTCAGATGTTGTAACCCCATAAGGGGAGGATTATTTCTATTTATTTCATGGTTTGCATTTTTATGGGTAGATAGATAGATGATATTTGTATAGTGAACACCAATTTCCGTGAAAATTGAAGTACCCGGGTTTGGGGGTGTCACATGTTGGTATCAAAGCTGTAGGTTATGAACCTTAGGTGGAGGAAAACCTTAGGATAGTAGCCTTTTTAGAGATCGAGAACATAGTAATGATAACTCTTATCGAGTTCTAAGAAAGATAATAACTTACCTTATGTGCTATGTGCTTATA
Source organism: Panax stipuleanatus (assembly GCA_020205555.1). Classification (NCBI taxonomy): domain Eukaryota; kingdom Viridiplantae; phylum Streptophyta; class Magnoliopsida; order Apiales; family Araliaceae; genus Panax; species Panax stipuleanatus. Next base: position 102,022,286 of record CM035124.1, on the reverse strand, counting down.
CTTATATATTCGAGTATCGATTAGCATCACGTAATAACTAAGACTTAAAATTTTATTTGCTAGAATGACAGATGCTGGAGAACCTAGTCAGTCCAGGGACCTTGTACCCCTAGAGGCTAGAGAGGAGGAGCCTCGAGATATCCACATAGTCTGGGAGCAGTTAGTCCAACGAGAGCCATCACCCTTGATCACAATCATTGGTCAGGAGTATGTGCCGGTGTCTGATTCAGGGGAGGACTCTGAGGAAGACCCTTAGGAGATTGAGGTTCAAGCTGAGGCAGCCAAAGAGGAGGAGGAAGACCCTGATGAGTTTTCCGCCGAGCTCTATCAGTGTAGAGATGTGTGACGAGATGAATGACCGTAACATAGAGTTACGTGATACTGTTCAGGAGCTGAGGGAGACTGTTCAGGAGCTGAGGGAGCGGTCGGTTACTCAACAATCTACCATCGAGTTGAGGGATGGAGAGGTTTAGGCTCTTCACACACGTTTGGGAAATGTAGAGTGGAATTTGGTTCACGAGAAAGGCTAAACCGAGCAGAAGTCAGAGAAAATAGAGGAATTGAGGAATGAACTAAAAGAGAAATCAGCAAGGCTGGCCATAGCAGAGGAAGCCTGGGTAAGGGAATCACGACGAGCAGATCTCGCAGAAGATAACTGTTGGCCGAAGAAGGCCAAGCTTGAGGAGGCGTACTCTACACTTCAGTATGCAATTGATGAAGCCCAAGATCGAGTTATGAGGTACCCAATTCAGTTCGAAGGACTACCGTCATACATGCTAGATCGCAGGATGATGTCCCGGATTATGGAAGAAGAGCGTGGCAAAGCTGTTCGTCGCCTTAATGGGCAGTGATAGGAACATTAGATTTTGTGAAACCTATCTGGTAGTTAATAATGTAAATTCCAATGTGTTTATAAACAGAGGAATATTTTATGTTTTAAATCCTGTAGATTCTTTATCTCGGGATAGTTGATGTAAATAGTAGTGATGCTATCGTATTATGTTAAAACTTTTGATTTAGTAATATATCAGAGTTTATTTGAGATAATGTGTTGACTGATTGTGTCTAAAAGTTTAAGTTAAGTCTTAAATATTTAAAAGATTGAATAAAGTTCTAATAAGCGTATATCTTAACAGAAATATGCCGCCAAGGAGAAGACCAAACCGTCGACCTGCCCAGGAAGGGTCAACTAACAACAACAACGACGCCAATGCTAACCCCGTTCAGCAGTTGGCAAACTTACTTGCTGGAGCGCTTAACAACCAACCTCAAGCTCCACCGAACACAACATTCAAGGACTTCAAGGCGGTGGGACCACCAGAGTTTAAAGGCACCATGAACTCGATAGAAGCTCAAACCTGGGTCATGGAGATGGAAAAAGTTTTCGACGTCGCCAGAGTCAGAGAAGACCAGAAAACAGCCTATGCAACGTTCATGCTGAAATCCGAAGCTAGTTATTGGTGGTAAGCAAATAAGGTCCGGGGAGGAGAAGGTGTGATTACCTGGGAGAGGTTCAAAGGGATGTTCTTCGAGATATACTTTTCGACCAGCTCGTAGAATCAAATGGAAATTCAGTTTCTAGAACTGAAACATAGGAATATGTTCGTACCGGAATATGCAGCGAAATTCAATGAGTTGGCTAGGTTTGCCACATATCAAGTGCACACCGATCAGAGGAAGGCAAGGAGGTTTGAGCAGGGCCTGAAGCCCTGGTTGTATAGCAAAGTGTCAATGTTTTAATTGAATACTTTTGCTGGGGTGTTGGAGAAGGCCATTCTCGCTGAAGGCGGGAGTGACGCTGCTACAAAGTATAACCAAGATCAGAAAAAGAAGAAGAGTGAAGGTGAAGGAATTAACAAGGCTAGTGGTAGCAACACGGGAGGGAGTAATAATCAGAAGAGGAGGTGGAATGATAACTCATTAACTGGGAATCAGCAAGGAGGTCAGAAGAAGAGGATCGAAGCATGTCCGACCTGTGGGAAAGCTCACCTGGGGGTTTGTATAAAGGGAAAACGAATGCTACAATTGTGGTCAGGAAGGCCACATAGCACCTAACTGTCCGAACCCAAAGAAGGGCGCTTGCTTCACTTGCGGCTCAAAGGACCATCTGACAAGGGACTGTCCCAAGAAGGGATCTGGAGGGGCAGGATCAGGAGGGAACAGGGGAAACAGCGGTGGAAGTGCTCTAACTATCACGGGACCAACCGCAACCAACCGACCGACAGCCAGGACCTTCAACATGACAGTGCAGGATGCTGTGCAGTCTCGCGATGTGGTGTCAGGTATCATTCTGATCAATAAAGTTAATGCTTATGTACTATTTGATTGGGGTGCTACTTGTTCATTTATATCTGATGACTTTTCTAAGAACTTAGAACTTCCTATGGACGAGTTAGAATACCCCATGAACATAGAAATTACGAATAGAGAAGTGATCCCTGTTAAATATGTACACAAGAACTGTAGGGTTGATATTAAGGGTAACACTATGAAAGTAGATCTTATCCCGATTATACTTGGGGAATTCGATGTTATTCTAGGAATGGATTGGCTAGTCAATTATGGGGCTGTAATTGATTGCCAGAGGAAGTGTATCAACCTTATGACCCCGTCAAAGGTTGTGTTTTATGGCAGCAAATCACCTAGACAAGCGAGTTGTCTGACGATGATGCAGGCCAGGAAGTTGTTAATACAAGGCTATGTAGGATATTTAGCCTACACAGTCGATAGTAGTAAAGAAAACCCGAAAGTGGAAGATATACTAGTCGTGAGGGACTTCATAGACGTATTTCTGGATGATCTGCCAGGACTTCCGCCAGACAGAGAGGTTGAGTTCGTGATCGATTTGGCACCAGGGATGGCCCCAATATCGAAGGCACCGTACCGGATGGCTCCGATAGAGATGAAAGAGTTAATGGTACAAGTACAAGAGTTACTAGACAAAAAGTACATCCAACCGAGCGTATCTCCATGGGGAGCGCCAGTGTTGTTTGTGAAGAAGAAGGACGGGACGATGCGGCTTTACATCGACTACAGAGAACTAAATAAGGTCACAATTAAGAATAGATATCCATTACCGAGAATCGACGATCTGTTTGACCAATTGAAGGGAGCAAGGTACTTTTCAAAGATAGACTTGAGAAGTGGTTATCATCAGCTGACGGTGAGGCCAGAGGATGTTCCGAAGACAGCATTTAGGACTCGATATGGTCACTACGAATTTTTGGTAATGTCATTTGGTCTAACGAATGCTCCTGCAGCATTCATAGGCTTAATGAATGGAGTGTTCAAGCAGTTTTGGACAAATTTGTGGTGGTCTTTATCGATGACAATTTGGTATACTCGAAGACCAAAGAAGAACATGTAGAACATCTGAAGTTAACATTAGAGGCATTGAGAAGAGAGAAGTTGTACGCTAAATTTTCGAAATGTGAATTCTGGATTGAAAGAGTGCAATTTCTTGGACATGTGATCGACAAGGACGGAATTTCGGTAGATCCCTCTAAAGTCGAAGCTGTGATGAACTGGGATCAGCCGAAAACATCGTCGGAAGTGAGGAGTTTTCTTGGATTGGCGGGATATTATAGAAGATTCATTCAGGACTTTTCCAAGATAGCAACTCCGCTGACAAATTTGACTAGAAAATCGGTGAAATTCGTTTGGACGGAGAAGTGTGAGGAAAGTTTCCAAGAGCTTAAAAGGAGGTTGAGTTCAGCACCTGTGTTTTCCCTTCCGGACGACACAGGAAATTTTGTGGTTTATAGTGATGCGTCGCATAAAGGACTTGGCTGTGTGCTTATGCAAAACGGCAGGGTCATTGCATATGCGTCACGACAATTGAAAGACTATGAGAAGGGGTATCCGACCCATGACTTGAAGTTAGCTGCAGTGGTATTTGCTTTAAAAATTTGGAGACACTATCTTTATGGGGAGAAGTGTGAAATATATATAGACCACAAGAGTCTGAAATATATTTTTACACACAACGGACTTGAATATGCGCCAGAGAAGGTGGCTGGAGTTAATTAAGGACTATGACTATGAAATCTTATACCATCCGGGTAAGGCTAATGTGGTCGTCGATGCCTTAAGCAGGAAGGGCCAGGAGAAATTGATGATGTTGACTGCTCAGGAGGAGCTAATTTCAGCAATGAAAAAACTGGAATTGGAAGTGAAGTATCCGATGGAGATTGACGAGAAGTTGTTTCAGATGCAAACTGGTACAACCCTATTGGATAAAGTTAAGGAAGCTCAACTTCAGGACGAAGAATGTGAGACGGTTAAGAAAAAGATATCTGAAGGAACCGAACCGAGATTCAAGATAGACAGTGAGGGACTTCTGAGATTTGAGAATAGAGTTTGGGTACCGTCAGTGCCAGAGATTAAGGATGACATTTTGAGCGAGGCTCATAGCTCATGGTATTTGATTCACCCCGGTAGTACCAAGATGTACCAGGATCTTCGACAACACTTCTGGTGGCTGAATTTGAAACGAGATGTTACTGAGTGTGTTGCAAAGTGTCTAACTTGTCAGAAAGTGAAAGCAGAACATCAGAGACCGAGTGGTTTGCTACAACCCCTGGAAATCCCAGAATGGAAATGGGAACACATTACGATGGATTTCGTGGTTGGCCTTCCGACGACTCAGAAAGGCTACGACGCAGTATGGGTTATCGTTGACCGACTGGCGAAATTAGCACACTTCCTTCCGATCAAAATCAGATTCAACTTAGACCGGTTGGCAAAGTTATATGTGAAAGAGATTGTTTCCAAGCACGGAGTTCCGGTGTCAATTGTTTCCGACAGAGATCCGCGCTTCACATCAAACTTCTGGAAGCGACTACAGGAATGCATGGGGACACAGTTGAGAATGAGTACGGCTTATCACCCTCAGACAGACGGGCAGAGTGAAAGAATGATCCAGACATTGGAAGATATGTTGAGAGCATGCATAATGGATTTTAAAGGCAATTGGGATGATCACCTACCGCTTGTGGAATTAGGTTACAACAATAGTTACCACGCTAGTATTGGCATGCCGCCTTACGAAGCGTTGTACGGAAGAAAATGCAGAACTCCGCTATATTGGGATGAAGTTGGCGAGAGACAACTACTAGGTCTAGAACTGGTACAGCAGACAGCAGAGATAGTCAGGGTAATCAGAACAAAACTGGTAGCCGCTCAGGATAGGCAGAAGAAATACACTGATCCACACCGTAAAAATGTTGAGTTTGAATCTGGTAGCTTTGTATTTTTGAAAGTCTCTCCCTGGAAGGGGAAGATCAGATTCGGAAAAGAAGGGAAAATTGAGCCCAAGGTTCATTGGACCCTTTAAGATACTGCGAAGGATTGGAGAAGTTGCGTATGAGGTAGCCTTACCTCCGGCGCTAGAGAATATCCACAACGTCTTCCATGTTTCAGTTTTACGCCCCTACAAACCCGATTACAAGCATGTGATTGAATATGAATCCTTACATTTTGAGAAAGACTTATCCTATGAAGAATTTCCTGTTCAAATTGTTGACAGGAAAGAGCAAGTCCTCAGAAACAAAGTTATACCTTCTGTTAAGGTAATTTGGAGGAACCACAATGCTGAAGAAGCTACGTGGGAACTCGAAGAGCATATGATGAAGAATTACTCAGATTTATTTACTTAATTTTTGTATATGTGATTCTGGGGGACAGAATCTTTGTAAAGGGGGAGAATGTAACGGGACGAATTTTTAATTGAACCGTGATTCTGGGGACAGAATCCTTTTAAGGGGGGAAAGATGTGAAGAACAAGATTTTTATAATTTAATTTGAATATTTATTGAATTAAATAAATATTTTTCGATGATTTAATTATTGAGTTAAATAATTAATTGATGAAATTGTGGTAGATTAATTTAATTATATGTGTCACATTAGTTAAATTAATGTGGTGAATTTTTATATTCAAAGTATGTATTTAATTGAGCTTATTTGATTAATATATTAATTAATAAGCATAATGTTATTCTAATTAATTTAATAATTAATTAGAGATTTAATGATTTGGCATAATTAATAAATAAAAATTTTAATTACGTGACTATGTGATTTAATGTGAAATTATCCTATGTTATTTAATTGATTTAAATAAGATATTGATTAATTGGGTGTGACATTATTAAGCTATATAATAGTAAGTTATTAGAATAAATGAGGAATGGACTCTTTAGGCTAGCCAAACATGGCCTTATAGAAGGTTGGTTAGTTAACCCATAGTGGGAGTTAACTGACGACCCATGTATTCACTAATTATTTTCACGTAAACAATATATACACTAGTTCTATTTGATATTCATATCAGAAGAAACAAACTTAGAAAAAAAATTGAGAGAAAAATTGAGAGATCTTTGAGAAAGAGTTGAAGAGATCAAGGATTGTAGAAATCAAAAGAGAGTTCATCATCATCACAAACTAGCAAGGGTAATTCCTTCATCTTTAAGTTTAATTCCATGTTTTTCCATTAATGTATCTTTGAGTTCTGTGTAAAACAGAGTTTGTGATTACTACATAAAGTGATGATATAAGTGTTACTAATTAGCCATAACATGTTTTCTATCGTATATTCATGTTTTAAAACAGTCAATTTCATATAAATATGTATTAATTGAATTCTTGTGAAGTTACAGAGTTATGTTTCCCATGTACGTGTTTTAGAGGTTCTCTGTGTATGGGAAATTGACAATGCTTGATTATATGTCTATATATATATATTAATTGATGTCCATAACATATTATATGCCATATATGCATAACTTTCAGTGATCACACCATAGAATTTTGTTTAATTTGGATTTTCAAAAAGTTACAGAGTGTAGAAATTTTATATATGGCCCATATAGCCCTTACGTACAAAATCTACACGCCTTATACGTTTATTTAACTTAAATTGACATTTGCATGTAATTGTGTACGTTTAAAAAAACAAAATGGAAGTTAAACGAACGGATTCGGCGTTATAATGAATCCGTAATGTTGAATTTCTGGTTTTCCTTCAAAACTTTACAAAATATTGAAAACAGTGAAAATAGATGCCTTGGATTGTGTAAATACGTGATTTAAAATGCTAAGATCATGTTAGAAATGTTATATAATGTTTCTGTGGAGTTTTTACATTATGGGTAGCCTTATAATTCATTACGTTAGTTTAATTTGGATTTATTTGGGCTGTTCTGTGTTCTTCGCGAACTGCCAATATCTGGGTCTACGTAGCCGCGCGGCTGCGCCGCTTCAAGGCATACTTGTAGTGCGCCCGCGCCGTGCCTCGAGGCCGCGCCGATTCAAAGGGTAACTGGCGCGCGGCCGCGCCGCCTGCAGAATTCTGAAAATTTTCTAAGTGTTAAGTTTTCAAGGATGTGTTTTAAAACCAATGAAATAAACATGAAGACATGATTAAACATATAATAAGAGGTTAATAACTTATATTACGTGAGTAATTAATAAGTTAATTACATGACTTGAACCGCTAATTATATAGTCCAATAACGTGCTTAAGACCGATGTGTGTGATTCGATACGTATATCGAGTTATTGATTAATGTGTATTGTGAACGTATTGATATGTAGGATTTAATAAAGAACGTGAATTATAAATTGTAGCTTATGCAAGAGGCAAGTTTCCTAAACTCAAACCTTACTTTTACATTGAGCAAGTATCTTATCCCTAACTTATTATTATTAAGCAAGTTCCTAACTTTACTTTCATTGAACAAACTTTCTAAATTCAAGGTTATCGATTGAACAAGTTCTTATCCTTGTTTATTCAAGTTAAGATTTTCATATGAGATATTGTTATTCCTTTAAGTATTACTTCAGTTATACAATACTTATTCGATCGTATACTCTTGAGATTTATTGTTCAAGTTGAATATCGATGTTATTGTTGAACCTTATAGGACTAGTGAACCCTTATTGATTCAACTAGTCCATAGTTGATGAACGTTTCAAATTCTAGAATACTTATTGAGCTTATCCAAACCAAACTTCCTTTGGTGCGGACTCTGATGTCAAAACTGAGATGAACAACCCTGTAGAGGGGATTATTTAACCTTTAGCGTTGAGATATTGTGCACAGTATGGTACTAAGGGCTGATCCCTCTAAGTATGAGAAGTAGAGTCCATGGTCTTATGACTGTTAAAGGTTTAAAGTATAAACACTTTTCAACCTAGGACATAGTTCAAGGTCTTATGACCCTCAGATGTTCTTTTGATTCTTGTTATTTATCCTCGAGTCAAAAGTTGAGTTTCTTTATTCAGATGTCTTTGATTCACTCGCTTGTTATCATATTGTTGTCATATTATTATACTTGTAGGACAATCGTGCTCACTCTTACGTAATAATAACATTGCAGTTAAGAACGAAAGGTCCGACGAGCCTTCTACTAGCAAAGGCAAGGGCAAGGTCAACAAGTGATGAAGACTTGTTGTTTATTTTATATGTTTATGTTTCAGCTCTATGTTAAAGTTGTGTAAGACTATTTTTTTGTTTATGTTCCGCACCGATGTTTAAGGTTAGTATTACCTGGGATTGATGTATTTATTTTCAGATGTTGTAACCCTATAAGGGGAGGATTATTTCTATTTATTTCATGGTTTGCATTTTTATGGGTAGATAGATAGATGATATTTGTATAGTGAACACCAATTTCCGTGGAAATTGAAGTACCCGGGTTTGGGGGTGTCACAACTCGCCTAACCTTAAGATCATCTAATGTAATCTTAATATCATCTAATCTAATCTCTATTGACTCTAGTTATCAAATATAATATGAGAAAAGAATCACTTTCTCGTCATATATATATCGATAGCGCGACACCAACCTTCCAACGATTATCAATATGATAAGCCAAGTGTAAGCAAAAAACCCTGCCCATACAAGATTTGTACAACTGAGCCACCACATGAGCCCTCAATTGAAATCCCACTTAACTCTATCTTACTCATAACTTCTTGCTCTATACTCGATACAGACTCCTGTATCTCATCATTTATAACTCTTCATGAGTTAATCTCGTACTATAACATAGTACATTCTCGTTACTGTCTTTTAACTTTAAAAGATCACGCCGTGACCTTATTCTATAATCATCTCCCTTATGATTCTTTCTTATCTCATTATCGTTTTGTTTTAAAACTTCTTATCTTTACCTTTCATCATGTCCTATCATGATTTCATTATGCCTTTAATATTATAGACTTTGTCTATTCATCGTTACTCGTCATCTTGATTATTGGAGTTAAGCAACTCCTTATTCTTATCTTATATCTCTTCAAGATTCTTCTTTGAATCTTCCTGTTTATTTATTAACTCTTCCTTTAAGAATTTCTAATCCCATTCATATTACTCAATATTGTATTCTAGTTTTATTCCTCGTCGTTCTCATCTTTTTCTTATAACATCTCTAGGACTTAACTCATCCAATACTTCTACGTATGTGAAAAGAATCACCTTTTCGTTTTACGTAATTTAAACTTAACTTCTTATTCTCTAAGGTCATAGCCTAAGGTACTCTTACCTAAGGTGTAATAACCTATCAGCTTTGATACCAACTATAATAACCCCAAAATTCATACAGTATAATTCTATTTCTTGATCGTTAACAATACAACTTTATTCTAACTTTACATCATGATTCGATATTAAAATCACTAAAAAAAAGCGGAATAATTAAAACTTTTATATAATTCTTTTTTTATTGCCCTGAATCTCAACCTTTATCATTACATAACTTTGATTCAAATTTATTTTATGAATCGCTTCTTCAGAGTTATTATAAACTAAAACTTACAACCAGGTTCAATAACCTTTATACATCGGATAAAATTAAACTTTACAACTCAACATCTATTAACAATCATACATTATCAAATATATTATCTGGAACCTTAAACATGGTCCAAAATAATAACAATTCAGCCAAAGTATATAAATCTTCATGCATTACATCTGATTCATTTCTTGCAAGTAGCAATAGCGTTACCTTGAATCCTTAACCTGCAAAAGTGATTACTTGCAAGATTGAGCTCAACAGCTCAACAAGATCTAACAGTTTTCATGCATCACATAGCACATAACAACATGCTCAACATACATCTCATAAACATTGGACTAACATAACATACATACTGCAGTTCATATAACAAGTATAAAGATTGGGTTCCTTACTCAATCAGCATTCATTACTCAATCAACATAGTCATAAATTGACTTCAGCGTTTCATACTTTCAACATATATATAACACACCATGCTATTTGAAATAAAGATTTAAAATAGTTCATCATCAAGTTCACATAGCAAATAGGAAATGAAAGACTTGCCTTGATCGTTGTTTACCAATAACAATTTAACAGCTTACAGCTATCTGCACTTCACGTGTCCTACACAATTATATATCATGCACATCAACTATTAGTCACATAGAAACGCATAGTAGTTGTAATATAAACTTTACTCTACATCCCATAACCCTTCTTATTAATCAATACACAATGTTCAATTTGATTGTATTAACTTTCGACTTATATCTCACTATATTTTTTTTTAGTAATATTCAAAATTCATTCGAGTGTTTAAGTCTTGCCAAGACTACTTATTTATTTATATTAACACCATTTCATATCTTATAATGTTCATTCCATTAGAATCGAAACACTATTTAAGTATATTAACCTAATACACGACGTTTCGACGTTTATACATCACACGCCTAATTCCCCTCTTTTGCATGCGCTTAGCATGCTCCTAAGTTGGTTTACATTACTCTATAATCTTTCATTCTTATTAGAAACATAATATTAAACAAGTTTATACACACTCATTATGGCGTTGCGACGCTTGCACGTTCGTACTCCAAACTTGCCTATTCGGACGCCCAAACGAAACGCAATTGCGCACGCTTAGCACGCCCATACGAATTGTATAATACTCAATGGTTAATGTTAAGTATCATTATAATACATAATAGTCATGTTATGGAAGTTAGAACATCATTTTACATGGTCGGGAGCATTACATGTGCATACGTGCATGCCCGACGCCCCCCGATTGCCTCCAAAACACATCAGTCCTACAAATGGTCAATTTGAGAATTGATCCGACGTCAAATACAAAAACTTAAAGAATGAAAGTTGTAGGTATACTCTTCCTCGTTACGGATCATCTTGAATCACCTCAATCCGAGTCCGTATGAGAAAGTTATGCCCATTTTACTACAGGACGTCAAAACAGTCCACTCGGGCACGTCTGCGCTTGACATGTGTCCGGTGCAGCTGTGCCCCTTTAAGCCTTGTAACCGGCGCAACTGCTCCATAGAGGGCAGCTGCGCCATAGAGGGCAACTGCGCCTGGTAGCAGAATCAGACTTTACAGATTACTGTTCTCGCGATTTTTGGATGTTTTCTCCTTCAAATCTTCATAACTTGAGTTATACACATCCGATTGAGTCCATTTTCGACTCTATAGATTCGTAATTCATAGAACTACAACATATCAAAGAACCAATAATTTACAGAAACACTAACCAACCTAAATCTTGACCCAAAACTCATGTTCATATTCTATTTTCATGTTTTAACATGTTTAGCTAATTCAATTACAACGAATTCATTTCTTAACCAAATTGATTCATTCAACTTGCGTTCTTTTCGTTTCTTATCGTATTAACACAATCCATCACCAATTTTATAATTATAACATAAACTCCTAACCAATTTTAAGTCTCAAAACAAACCCAAAATACATATATTAAACAAAACTCATACTCTTCATCCTTAACATGATTTTCATGAATTTGTTAATTCTAAAATTGGTTGAAGATTACTTATAACAGATTTATATATATATATATATATATATATATATATATATATATATATATATATATATATATCAATAACAAACATAACCCATTTTCTTAGCAATTCCTTCATCAAAATCATCTACAGAGAAAACTTGAAAAACACAAACTAAAGTTTAAAGCTAGAATATTACCTTTGATCCTTCTTTAAACCTATAATAGATGATATGAATCTTCTTCTTCTTCCTTCTTTGGTTCTCAAAACCTTGTTAATTTACAGAGAATTTCTTCTCTTTCTCTATCAATTTCTCTCTTTCTCCCTGAATTTCTCTCTTCTTCTCTTCTTCTCTGTTTTCTAACTCTTAGCTTTAGGAAAATACTGAGCGTATCCCCAAACTAATGAATACGTGACTTTAAGTTGGGTTATCAGTTAAAAATAAAATATTTTAGCAGTTATAACACACAAAGAGTCTAGGCCATGTTTGGCTAACTCAAATATGCTCCAATCCAATTATTTTAACAACTCCCTTACTATATGATATATATGTCACACTTCATTTTATTGTTAAACTATTTAGCCACATTAAGTAATTACACAATTATAACATGTATAATTACTACACTATAAATTATGAAATTACCTTTGTAACTAAAATAAATATCTCTATTAGAATAAATATTTCCATTAAAATAGTTAATATTTATTCCACTAATTATTTTAGTTAACTCAAATGAATTATACAATTATTATATATAATCATTTCATTCCTTTTTCTCACATAAATTGTCTCAATACAATTTATTTAATCCATACATCTAATCACCACTTAATTATTAATTCAATTATTAATCTCTAACCAATAATTATTTATAGGTATATTGGTTTTTCTTCTCTCACCATCAATTTATATTTTATTAACATCATTCAAGATACTAAACCTTTTCATATATTACCATGACATGTAATATATATTAAGAATACCAAATTTATTTAGCAAAACTCGTATATTAATTCACTATTTTAATTAAGTGAATTAACCCTTTTATCCACTTTACTACAACACCACTACAATATTTTTTTCATAATATAGTTTCAACTTAATTTAAATTACTCACTATTTATAGGGTTAATTTCCATTGCCACCAAATTCCTTATCGTGACTAATTTCTTTTATTTCCTTTAACAGTTTAATCAACTATTAAATATCATAAAAATTTAATTTTTTCACACCAAAACACATAATTTAAAATATATACACCTCATAATAAGAATTCTAATTATTAAATTTTTATTTTAATAACTTATGAAAATTCGGGTTGTCACACCTATGATTATCACGTTCAAAACGATGCGTACATCTCACACAAGTCTTCATTTAGGGAGACCTTCTAATTGTTTCATAGGTTCTCTCAAATTGTCAAAGAATGAGGTGATTACTAGTTCTATTACTTCGTTTAAGTTAGATTGGAATCAAAAGGAGCAATCCCATGACTATCGCATTCGAAACGATACATACATCTCACACAAGACTTCATTTAGGGAGACCTTCTAATTGTTTCAATGGTTCTCTAAAATTGTCAAAGAAATAGGCGATTAGGAATCTTATTAGTTCGTTCTAGTTTGATTAGCATCAAAAGGAGTAATTTCATGGCTATCGCTTTCAAAACGATGCGTACATCTCACACAAGTCTTCATGTAGGTAGACCTTTTATTGTTTCATTGGTTGTCTCAAATTGTCAAAGAAAGTTAAGAGTCCTATTTCTTCGTTCTAGATTTATTTGCATTAAAAGAAGCAATGCCATAACTATCCCGTTTAAAATGATACGTACATCTTACACAAGTCTTCATATAGGGAGACATATTTATTGTATCATTGGATATGTTAAATTGTTAAAGAAAAAGGTGATTAAGAGTCCTATTACTTCGTTCTAGTTTGATTTGCATCAAAAGGAGCAATCACATGCCTACCGCGTTTAAAACGATGCGTACATCTCACTCAAGTCTTCATTTAAGGAGACCTTCTAATTGTTTCATAGGTTCTCTCAAATTTTCAATGAATAAAGTGGTTACGAGTCCTATTTCTTCGTTCTAGTTTTATTGGCATCAAAAGGAGCAATCCCGTTACTATCACATTCAAAATGATGCACACATCTCACACAAGTCTTCATTTAGGGAGATATTTTTATTGTTTCATTGGCTTTCTCAATTTGTCAAAGAAAGAGATGATTATGAGTCCTATTAGTTCGTTCTAATTTGATTAGCATCAAAAGGAGCAATCCTATGACTATCACGCTCAAAACGATGCGTACATCTTACACAAGTTTTCTTTTAAGAAGACCTTTTAATTGTTTCATTGGTTCTCTAAAATTATCGAAGAAAGAGGTGATTAGGAGTCATATTACTTTGTTCTAGTTTAATTAGCATCAAAAGGAGCAACCCATGGCTATCGCTTTCAAAACGATGCGTACATCTCTCATAAGTCTTCATGTTGGAAGATCTTATTTTTTTCATTGGTTGTCTCGAATTGTCAAAGAAATAGGAGATTAGGAGTCCTATTTCTTCGTTTTAATTTTATTGGCATCAAAACGAGCAATCTCATAACTATCACGTTCAAAACGATGCCTAAATCTCAAACAAGTCTTCATTTAGGAAGATATTTTTTATTGTTTTATTGGTTCTGTCAAATTGCAAAAGAAAGGGGTGATTAGGAGTTCTATAACGTCGTTCTAGTTAGATTAGCATCAAAAAGAGAAATCCTATGATTATCACTTTCAAAACGATGCGTACATCTCACACAAGTCTTCATTTAGGGAGACCTTCTACTTGTTTCATAGGGAGACCTTCTACTTGTTTCATAGGTTCTCTCAAATTATCAAAGAATGAGGTGATTACGAGTCCTATTACTTCGTTCAAGTTAGATTGGCACCAAAAGGAGCAATCCGATGACTATTACATTCGAAACGATACGTACATCTCACACAAGACTTAATTTTGGAAAACTTCTTATTGTTTCGTTGGTTCTCTAAAATTGTCAAAGAAATCGGTGATTAGGAATCCTATTAGTTCGTTCTAGTTTGATTAGCATCAAAAGGAGTAATTCCATGGCTATAGCTTTCAAAACGATGCGTACATCTCACACAAGTCTTCATGTAGGTAGACCTTCTTGTTGTTTCATTGGTGTCTCAAATTATCAAAGAAAGTTAATATTCCTATTTCTTCGTTTTAGATTTATTTGCATTAAAAGGAGCAATGCCATAACTATCCCGTTTAAAATGATGCGTACATCTCACACAAGTCTTCATATAGGGAGGCATTTTTATTATTTCAATGGATCTGTTAAATTGTTAAAGAAAAAGGTGATCAAGAGTCTTATAATATCGTTCTAGTTTGATTACCATCAAAAAGAGCAATCACATGACTCACGTTAAAAACGATGCGTACATTTCACTCAAGTCTTTATTTAAGGAGACCTTCTAATTATTTTATAGGTTCTCTCAAATTATCAAAGAAAGAGGTGGTTACGAGTCCTATTTCTTCGTTCTAATTTTATTGGAATCAAAAAAAGAAATCCCATTACTATCGCGTTCAAAATGATGCGCACATCTCACACAAGTCTTCATTTAGGGTGATAATTTTATTGTTTTATTGGTTCCCCAAATTTTTCAAAGAAAGAAGTGATTAGGATTCCTATTAGTTAGATCTAATTTGATTAGCATCAAAAGGATTAATCCCATGACTATCGCGTTCAAAACAATGCATACATCTCACATAAGTCTTCATTTAGGGAGAGCTTCTAATTGTTTCATTGGTTCTCACCAATTGTCAAAGAATGAGGTTATTACGAGTTCTATTTCCCTATTCTAGTTAGATTGGAATCAAAATGAGCAATCCCATGACTATCGCGTTCCAAACGATGCATACATCTCACACAAGTTTTCTTTTAGGAAAACCTTCTAATTGTTTCATTGGTTCTCTAAAATTGTCAAAGAAATAGGTGATTATGAGTCCTATTAGTTCGTTCTAGTTTGATTAGCATCAAAAGAAGCAATCACATGACTATCACGTTAAAAACGATGCGTACATCTCACACAAGTTTTCTTTTATGGAGACCTTTTAATTGTTTCATTGGTTCTCTAAAATTGTTGAAGAAAGAGGTGATTAGGAGTCCTATTACTTCGTTCTAGTTTGATTAGCATCAAAAGGAACAATTCCATGGCTATCGCATTCAAAACGATGCGTACATCTCTCACAAGTCTTCATGTTGGAAGATCTTCTTATTTTTTTCATTGGTTGTCTCAAATTTTTAAAGAATCAGGAGATTAGGAGTCTTATTTCTTCGTTTTAGTTTTATTGGCATCAAAATGAGCAATCTCATGACTATCACGTTCAAAACGATGCACAAATCTCAAACATGTCTTCATTTAGGGATATATTTTTATTGTTTCATTGGTTCTGTCAAATTGTCAAAGAAAGGGGTGATTAGGAGTTCTTTTACTTCGTTCTAGTTTTATTAGCATCAAAATGAGCAATCCTATGATTATCACGTTCAAAACGATGCGTACATCTCACACAAGTCTTCATTTAGGGAGACCTTCTAATTGTTTCATAGATTCTCTCAAATTGTCAAAGAATGAGGAGATTACGAGTCCTATTACATCGTTCAAGTTAGATTGGCATCAAAAGAAACAATCCGATGAATATCGCATTCGAAACGATACGTACATCTCACACAAGACTTATTTAGGGAGACCTTCTTATTGTATAATTGATTCTCTAAAATTGTCAAAGAATTAGGTAATTGGAAATCCTAGTAGTTCGTTCTAGTTTGATTAGCATCAAAAGGAGTAATTCAGTGGCTATCGCTTTTAAAACGATGCGTACATCTCACATAAGTCTTCATGTAGGTAGATCTTCTTATTGTTTCATTGGTTGTCTCAAATTGTCAAAAAAAGTTAATAGTCCTATTTCTTCGTTCTAGATTTATTTGCATTAAAAGGAGCAATGCCATAACTATCCCGTTTAAAATGATGCGTACATCTCACACAAGTCTTCATATAGGGTGATATTTGTATTGTTTCATTGGATCTGTTAAAGTGTTAAAGAAAAAGGTGATTAAGAGTTCTATTACTTCGTTCTAGTTTGATTAGCATCAAAAGGAGCAATCACATGACTATCACGTTCAAAACGATGCTTACATTTCACTCAAGTCTTCATTTAAGGAGACCTTCTAATTGTTTCATAGGTTCTCTCAAATTGTCAAAAATGAGGTGGTTACGAGTCCTATTTCTTCGTTCTAGTTTGATTGGTATCAAAAGGAGCAATCCCATTACTATCGCGTTCAAAATGATGCGCACATCTCACACAAGTCTTCATTTAGGGAGATATTTTTATTGTTTCATTGGTTCTCTCAATTTGTCAAAGAAAGAGGCGATTAGAATTCCTATTAGTCCGTTCTAGTTTGATTAGCATCAAAGGATTAATCCCATGACTATCGCGTTCAAAACGATGCGTACATCTCATATAAGTCTTCATTTACTCCAGCTTCTAATTGTTTCATTGGTCCTTTCCAATTGTCAAAGACTGAGATGATTACGAGTCCTACTTCTCCGTTCTAGTTAGATTGGAATCAAAAGAAGGAATGCCATGACTATCGCATTCAAAACAATGCGTACATCTCGCACAAGTTTTCTTTTAGGAAGACGTTAGAATTGTTTCATTGGTTGTCTAAAATTGTCAAAGAATGAGGTGATTATGAGTCCTATTAATTCGTTCTAGGTTGATTAGCATCAAAAGGAGAAATCCCATGACTATCACGTTCAAAACGATGCGTACATCTCACACAAGTCTTTTTTTATGGAGACCTTTTAATTATTTCATTAGTTCTCTAAAATTGTTGAAGAAAGAGATGATTTGTAGTCTTATTACTCTGTTCTAGATTTATTAGCATCAAAAGGAGCAATCACATGGCTACTGCGTTTAAAATGATACGTACATCTCTCACAAGTCTTCATGTTGGAAGACCTTTTTATTTTTTTCATTGGTTATCTCAAATTATCAAAGAAATATGAGATTAGGAGTCCTTTTTATTTGTTTTAGTTTTATTGGCATCAAAACAAGAAATCTCATGACTATCACGTTCAAAACGATGCGCAAATCTTAAACAAGTTTTCATTTAGGTAGACATTTTTATTGTTTCATTGGTTCTATCAAATTGTCAAATAAAGGGGTGATTAGGAGTTCTAGTACTTCGTTCTAGTTTGATTAGCATCAAAAGGAGCAATCCTATGATTATCACATTCAAAACGATGCGTACATCTCACACAAGTATTCATTTAGGGAGACTTTCTAACTGTTTCATAGGTTCTCTCAAATTGTCAAAGAATGTGATGGTTACGAGTCCTATTTCTTCATTCTAGTTTGATTGGTATCAAAAGGAACAATCTCATTAATATCGCGTTAAATATTATACGCACATCTCACACAAGTATTCATTTAGGGAGATATTTTTATTATTTCATTGGTTCTCTCAATTTGTCAAAAAAGAGGTGATTAGCATTCCTATTAGTTTGTTCTAGTTTAATTAGCATTCAAAGGATTAATCTCATGACAATTGCGTTCAAAACGATGTGTACATCTCATATAAGTCTTCATTTAGGAAGAACTTCTAATTGTTTCATTGGTTCTTTCTAATTGTCAAAGAATGAGATGATTACGAGTCCATCTTCTCCGTTCTAGTTAGATTGGAATCAAAAGGAGGAATCCAACTAACGCGTTCAAAATGATGCGTACATCTCGCACACGTCTTCTTTTAGGATGACCTTCTAATTGTTTCATTGGTTCTCTAAAATTGTCAAAGAATGAGGTGATTATGAATCCTATTAGTTCGTTTTTATTTGCTAAGTTGTCCTATTAGTTTGTTCTAGTTTGATTGGCATCAAAAGGAGCAATCCCATGACTATCACGTACAAAATGATGCGTACATCTCACACAAGTCTTTTTTTATGGAGACTTTTTAATTGTTTCATTGGTTCTCTAAAATTATTGAAGAAAGAGGTGATTAGGAGTCCTATTACTCCGTTCTAGATTGATTAGCATCAAAAGGAGCAATCCCATGGCTATCGCGTTCAAAACGATGCGTACATCTCTCACAAGTCTTCATGTTGGAAGATCTTTTTATTTTTTTCATTGGTTGTCTCTAATTGTCAAAGAAATATGTGATTAGGAGTCCTATTTCTTCGTTTTAGTTTTATTGGCATCAAAACAAGCAATATCATGACTATCACGTTCAAAACGATGCGCAAATCTCAAACAAGTCTTCATTTAGGGAGATATTTTTATTGTTTCATTGGTTCTATCAAATTGTCAAATAAAGGGGTGATTAAGAGTTAGTTTGATCAGCATCAAAAGGAGCAATCCCATGACTATTACTTTCAAAACGATGCGTACATCTCACACAAGTTTATTTTATGAAGACCTTTTAATTGTTTCATTGGTTCTCTAAAATTGTCGAAGAAAGAGGTGATTAGGAGTCATATTACTTCGTTCTACTTTAATTAGCATCAAAATGAACAATCCCATGGCTATCGCATTCAAAACGATGCGTACATCTCTCACAAGTCTTCATGTTGGAAGATCTTCTTATTTTTTTCATTGGTTGTCTCAAATTTTTAAAGAATCAGGAGATTAGGAGTCTTATTTCTTCGTTTTAGTTTTATTGGCATCAAAATGAGCAATCTCATGACTATCACGTTCAAAACGATGCACAAATCTCAAACATGTCTTCATTTAGGGAGATATTTTTATTGTTTCATTGGTTCTGTCAAATTGTCAAAGAAAGGGGTGATTAGGAGTTCTTTTACTTCGTTCTAGTTTTATTAGCATCAAAAGGAGCAATCCTATGATTATCACGTTCAAAACGATGCGTACATCTCACACAAGTCTTCATTTAGGGAGACCTTCTAATTGTTTCATAGATTCTCTCAAATTGTCAAAGAATGAGGAGATTACGAGTCCTATTACATCGTTCAAGTTAGATTGGCATCAAAAGAAACAATCCGATGAATATCGCATTCGAAACGATACGTACATCTCACACAAGACTTCATTTAGGGAGACCTTCTTATTGTATAATTGATTCTCTAAAATTGTCAAAGAATTAGGTAATTGGAAATCCTAGTAGTTCGTTCTAGTTTGATTAGCATCAAAAGGAGTAATTCAGTGGCTATCGCTTTTAAAACGATGCGTACATCTCACATAAGTCTTCATGTAGGTAGATCTTCTTATTGTTTCATTGGTTGTCTCAAATTGTCAAAAAAAAGTTAATAGTCCTATTTCTTCGTTCTAGATTTATTTGCATTAAAAGGAGCAATGCCATAACTATCCCGTTTAAAATGATGCGTACATCTCACACAAGTCTTCATATAGGGTGATATTTGTATTGTTTCATTGGATCTGTTAAAGTGTTAAAGAAAAAGGTGATTAAGAGTTCTATTACTTCGTTCTAGTTTGATTAGCATCAAAAGGAGCAATCACATGACTATCACGTTCAAAACGATGCTTACATTTCACTCAAGTCTTCATTTAAGGAGACCTTCTAATTGTTTCATAGGTTCTCTCAAATTGTCAAAAATGAGGTGGTTACGAGTCCTATTTCTTCGTTCTAGTTTGATTGGTATCAAAAGGAGCAATCCCATTACTATCGCGTTCAAAATGATGCGCACATCTCACACAAGTCTTCATTTAGGGAGATATTTTTATTGTTTCATTGGTTCTCTCAATTTGTCAAAGAAAGAGGCGATTAGAATTCCTATTAGTCCGTTCTAGTTTGATTAGCATCAAAGGATTAATCCCATGACTATCGCGTTCAAAACGATGCGTACATCTCATATAAGTCTTCATTTACTCCAGCTTCTAATTGTTTCATTGGTCCTTTCCAATTGTCAAAGACTGAGATGATTACGAGTCCTACTTCTCCGTTCTAGTTAGATTGGAATCAAAAGAAGGAATGCCATGACTATCGCATTCAAAACAATGCGTACATCTCGCACAAGTTTTCTTTTAGGAAGACGTTAGAATTGTTTCATTGGTTGTCTAAAATTGTCAAAGAATGAGGTGATTATGAGTCCTATTAATTCGTTCTAGGTTGATTAGCATCAAAAGGAGAAATCCCATGACTATCACGTTCAAAACGATGCGTACATCTCACACAAGTCTTTTTTTATGGAGACCTTTTAATTATTTCATTAGTTCTCTAAAATTGTTGAAGAAAGAGATGATTTGTAGTCTTATTACTCTGTTCTAGATTGATTAGCATCAAAAGGAGCAATCCCATGGCTACTGCGTTTAAAATGATACGTACATCTCTCACAAGTCTTCATGTTGGAAGACCTTTTTATTTTTTTCATTGGTTATCTCAAATTAGTCAAAGAAATATGAGATTAGGAGTCCTTTTTATTTGTTTTAGTTTTATTGGCATCAAAACAAGCAATCTCATGACTATCACGTTCAAAACGATGTGCAAATCTTAAACAAGTTTTCATTTAGGTAGACATTTTTATTGTTTCATTGGTTCTATCAAATTGTCAAATAAAGGGGTGATTAGGAGTTCTAGTACTTCGTTCTAGTTTGATTAGCATCAAAAGGAGCAATCCTATGATTATCACATTCAAAACGATGCGTACATCTCACACAAGTATTCATTTAGGGAGACTTTCTAACTGTTTCATAGGTTCTCTCAAATTATCAAAGAATGTGATGGTTACGAGTCCTATTTCTTCATTCTAGTTTGATTGGTATCAAAAGGAACAATCTCATTACTATCGCGTTAAATATTATGCGCACATCTCACACAAGTATTCATTTAGGGAGATATTTTTATTATTTCATTGGTTCTCTCAATTTGTCAAAAAAGAGGTGATTAGCATTCCTATTAGTTTGTTCTAGTTTAATTAGCATTCAAAGGATTAATCTCATGACAATTGCGTTCAAAACGATGTGTACATCTCATATAAGTCTTCATTTAGGAAGAGCTTCTAATTGTTTCATTGGTTCTTTCTAATTGTC
The DNA here is from genome assembly GCA_020205555.1 of Panax stipuleanatus. Classification (NCBI taxonomy): domain Eukaryota; kingdom Viridiplantae; phylum Streptophyta; class Magnoliopsida; order Apiales; family Araliaceae; genus Panax; species Panax stipuleanatus. Next base: position 102,000,396 of record CM035124.1, on the reverse strand, counting down.
AAAGAATGAGATGATTACGAGTCCATCTTCTCCGTTCTAGTTAGATTGGAATCAAAAGGAGGAATCCAACTAACGCGTTCAAAATGATGCGTACATCTCGCACACGTCTTCTTTTAGGATGACCTTCTAATTGTTTCATTGGTTCTCTAAAATTGTCAAAGAATGAGGTGATTATGAATCCTATTAGTTCGTTTTTATTTGCTAAGTTGTCCTATTAGTTTGTTCTAGTTTGATTGGCATCAAAAGGAGCAATCCCATGACTATCACGTACAAAATGATGCGTACATCTCACACAAGTCTTTTTTTATGGAGACTTTTTAATTGTTTCATTGGTTCTCTAAAATTATTGAAGAAAGAGGTGATTAGGAGTCCTATTACTCCGTTCTAGATTGATTAGCATCAAAAGGAGCAATCCCATGGCTATCGCGTTCAAAACGATGCGTACATCTCTCACAAGTCTTCATGTTGGAAGATCTTTTTATTTTTTTCATTGGTTGTCTCTAATTGTCAAAGAAATATGTGATTAGGAGTCCTATTTCTTCGTTTTAGTTTTATTGGCATCAAAACAAGCAATCTCATGACTATCACGTTCAAAACGATGCGCAAATCTCAAACAAGTCTTCATTTAGGGAGATATTTTTATTGTTTCATTGGTTCTATCAAATTGTCAAATAAAGGGGTGATTAAGAGTTAGTTTGATCAGCATCAAAAGGAGCAATCCCATGACTATTACTTTCAAAACGATGCGTACATCTCACACAAGTTTTATTTTATGAAGACCTTTTAATTGTTTCATTGGTTCTCTAAAATTGTCGAAGAAAGAGGTGATTAGGAGTCATATTACTTCGTTCTACTTTAATTAGCATCAAAATGAACAATCCCATGGCTATCGCATTCAAAACGATGCGTACATCTCTCACAAGTCTTCATGTTGGAAGATCTTCTTATTTTTTTCATTGGTTGTCTCAAATTTTAAAGAATCAGGAGATTAGGAGTCTTATTTCTTCGTTTTAGTTTTATTGGCATCAAAATGAGCAATCTCATGACTATCACGTTCAAAACGATGCACAAATCTCAAACATGTCTTCATTTAGGGAGATATTTTTATTGTTTCATTGGTTCTGTCAAATTGTCAAAGAAAGGGGTGATTAGGAGTTCTTTTACTTCGTTCTAGTTTTATTAGCATCAAAAGGAGCAATCCTATGATTATCACGTTCAAAACGATGCGTACATCTCACACAAGTCTTCATTTAGGGAGACCTTCTAATTGTTTCATAGATTCTCTCAAATTGTCAAAGAATGAGGAGATTACGAGTCCTATTACATCGTTCAAGTTAGATTGGCATCAAAAGAAACAATCCGATGAATATCGCATTCGAAACGATACGTACATCTCACACAAGACTTCATTTAGGGAGACCTTCTTATTGTATAATTGATTCTCTAAAATTGTCAAAGAATTAGGTAATTGGAAATCCTAGTAGTTCGTTCTAGTTTGATTAGCATCAAAAGGAGTAATTCAGTGGCTATCGCTTTTAAAACGATGCGTACATCTCACATAAGTCTTCATGTAGGTAGATCTTCTTATTGTTTCATTGGTTGTCTCAAATTGTCAAAAAAAAGTTAATAGTCCTATTTCTTCGTTCTAGATTTATTTGCATTAAAAGGAGCAATGCCATAACTATCCCGTTTAAAATGATGCGTACATCTCACACAAGTCTTCATATAGGGTGATATTTGTATTGTTTCATTGGATCTGTTAAATTGTTAAAGAAAAGGTGATTAAGAGTTCTATTACTTCGTTCTAGTTTGATTAGCATCAAAAGGAGCAATCACATGACTATCACGTTCAAAACGATGCTTACATTTCACTCAAGTCTTCATTTAAGGAGACCTTCTAATTGTTTCATAGGTTCTCTCAAATTGTCAAAAATGAGGTGGTTACGAGTCCTATTTCTTCGTTCTAGTTTGATTGGTATCAAAAGGAGCAATCCCATTACTATCGCGTTCAAAATGATGCGCACATCTCACACAAGTCTTCATTTAGGGAGATATTTTTATTATTTCATTGGTTCTCTCAATTTGTCAAAGAAAGAGGCGATTAGAATTCCTATTAGTCCGTTCTAGTTTGATTAGCATCAAAGGATTAATCCCATGACTATCGCGTTCAAAACGATGCGTACATCTCATATAAGTCTTCATTTACTCCAGCTTCTAATTGTTTCATTGGTCCTTTCCAATTGTCAAAGACTGAGATGATTACGAGTCCTACTTCTCCGTTCTAGTTAGATTGGAATCAAAAGAAGGAATGCCATGACTATCGCATTCAAAACAATGCGTACATCTCGCACAAGTTTTCTTTTAGGAAGACGTTAGAATTGTTTCATTGGTTGTCTAAAATTGTCAAAGAATGAGGTGATTATGAGTCCTATTAATTCGTTCTAGGTTGATTAGCATCAAAAGGAGAAATCCCATGACTATCACGTTCAAAACGATGCGTACATCTCACACAAGTCTTTTTTTATGGAGACCTTTTAATTATTTCATTAGTTCTCTAAAATTGTTGAAGAAAGAGATGATTTGTAGTCTTATTACTCTGTTCTAGATTGATTAGCATCAAAAGGAGCAATCCCATGGCTACTGCGTTTAAAATGATACGTACATCTCTCACAAGTCTTCATGTTGGAAGACCTTTTTAATTTTTTCATTGGTTATCTCAAATTGTCAAAGAAATATGAGATTAGGAGTCCTTTTTATTTGTTTTAGTTTTATTGGCATCAAAACAAGCAATCTCATGACTATCACGTTCAAAACGATGTGCAAATCTTAAACAAGTTTTCATTTAGGTAGACATTTTTATTGTTTCATTGGTTCTATCAAATTGTCAAATAAAGGGGTGATTAGGAGTTCTAGTACTTCGTTCTAGTTTGATTAGCATCAAAAGGAGCAATCCTATGATTATCACATTCAAAACGATGCGTACATCTCACACAAGTATTCATTTAGGGAGACTTTCTAACTGTTTCATAGGTTCTCTCAAATTATCAAAGAATGTGATGGTTACGAGTCCTATTTCTTCATTCTAGTTTGATTGGTATCAAAAGGAACAATCTCATTACTATCGCGTTAAATATTATGCGCACATCTCACACAAGTATTCATTTAGGGAGATATTTTTATTATTTCATTGGTTCTCTCAATTTGTCAAAAAAGAGGTGATTAGCATTCCTATTAGTTTGTTCTAGTTTAATTAGCATTCAAAGGATTAATCTCATGACAATTGCGTTCAAAACGATGTGTACATCTCATATAAGTCTTCATTTAGGAAGAGCTTCTAATTGTTTCATTGGTTCTTTCTAATTGTCAAAGAATGAGATGATTACGAGTCCATCTTCTCCGTTCTAGTTAGATTGGAATCAAAAGGAGGAATCCAACTAACGCGTTCAAAATGATGCGTACATCTCGCACACGTCTTCTTTTAGGATGACCTTCTAATTGTTTCATTGGTTCTCTAAAATTGTCAAAGAATGAGGTGATTATGAATCCTATTAGTTCGTTTTTATTTGCTAAGTTGTCCTATTAGTTTGTTCTAGTTTGATTGGCATCAAAAGGAGCAATCCCATGACTATCACGTACAAAATGATGCGTACATCTCACACAAGTCTTTTTTTATGGAGACTTTTAATTGTTTCATTGGTTCTCTAAAATTATTGAAGAAAGAGGTGATTAGGAGTCCTATTACTCCGTTCTAGATTGATTAGCATCAAAAGGAGCAATCCCATGGCTATCGCGTTCAAAACGATGCGTACATCTCTCACAAGTCTTCATGTTGGAAGATCTTTTTATTTTTTTTCATTGGTTGTCTCTAATTGTCAAAGAAATATGTGATTAGGAGTCCTATTTCTTCGTTTTAGTTTTATTGGCATCAAAACAAGCAATCTCATGACTATCACGTTCAAAACGATGCGCAAATCTCAAACAAGTCTTCATTTAGGGAGATATTTTTATTGTTTCATTGGTTCTATCAAATTGTCAAATAAAGGGGTGATTAAGAGTTAGTTTGATCAGCATCAAAAGGAGCAATCCCATGACTATTACTTTCAAAACGATGCGTACATCTCACACAAGTTTTATTTTATGAAGACCTTTTAATTGTTTCATTGGTTCTCTAAAATTGTCGAAGAAAGAGGTGATTAGGAGTCATATTACTTCGTTCTACTTTAATTAGCATCAAAATGAACAATCCCATGGCTATCGCATTCAAAACGATGCGTACATCTCTCACAAGTCTTCATGTTGGAAGATCTTCTTATTTTTTTCATTGGTTGTCTCAAATTTTTAAAGAATCAGGAGATTAGGAGTCTTATTTCTTCGTTTTAGTTTTATTGGCATCAAAATGAGCAATCTCATGACTATCACGTTCAAAACGATGCACAAATCTCAAACATGTCTTCATTTAGGGAGATATTTTTATTGTTTCATTGGTTCTGTCAAATTGTCAAAGAAAGGGGTGATTAGGAGTTCTTTTACTTCGTTCTAGTTTTATTAGCATCAAAAGGAGCAATCCTATGATTATCACGTTCAAAACGATGCGTACATCTCACACAAGTCTTCATTTAGGGAGACCTTCTAATTGTTTCATAGATTCTCTCAAATTGTCAAAGAATGAGGAGATTACGAGTCCTATTACATCGTTCAAGTTAGATTGGCATCAAAAGAAACAATCCGATGAATATCGCATTCGAAACGATACGTACATCTCACACAAGACTTCATTTAGGGAGACCTTCTTATTGTATAATTGATTCTCTAAAATTGTCAAAGAATTAGGTAATTGGAAATCCTAGTAGTTCGTTCTAGTTTGATTAGCATCAAAAGGAGTAATTCAGTGGCTATCGCTTTTAAAACGATGCGTACATCTCACATAAGTCTTCATGTAGGTAGATCTTCTTATTGTTTCATTGGTTGTCTCAAATTGTCAAAAAAAGTTAATAGTCCTATTTCTTCGTTCTAGATTTATTTGCATTAAAAGGAGCAATGCCATAACTATCCCGTTTAAAATGATGCGTACATCTCACACAAGTCTTCATATAGGGTGATATTTGTATTGTTTCATTGGATCTGTTAAATTGTTAAAGAAAAAGGTGATTAAGAGTTCTATTACTTCGTTCTAGTTTGATTAGCATCAAAAGGAGCAATCACATGACTATCACGTTCAAAACGATGCTTACATTTCACTCAAGTCTTCATTTAAGGAGACCTTCTAATTGTTTCATAGGTTCTCTCAAATTGTCAAAAATGAGGTGGTTACGAGTCCTATTTCTTCGTTCTAGTTTGATTGGTATCAAAAGGAGCAATCCCATTACTATCGCGTTCAAAATGATGCGCACATCTCACACAAGTCTTCATTTAGGGAGATATTTTTATTATTTCATTGGTTCTCTCAATTTGTCAAAGAAAGAGGCGATTAGAATTCCTATTAGTCCGTTCTAGTTTGATTAGCATCAAAGGATTAATCCCATGACTATCGCGTTCAAAACGATGCGTACATCTCATATAAGTCTTCATTTACTCCAGCTTCTAATTGTTTCATTGGTCCTTTCCAATTGTCAAAGACTGAGATGATTACGAGTCCTACTTCTCCGTTCTAGTTAGATTGGAATCAAAAGAAGGAATGCCATGACTATCGCATTCAAAACAATGCGTACATCTCGCACAAGTTTTCTTTTAGGAAGACGTTAGAATTGTTTCATTGGTTGTCTAAAATTGTCAAAGAATGAGGTGATTATGAGTCCTATTAATTCGTTCTAGGTTGATTAGCATCAAAAGGAGAAATCCCATGACTATCACGTTCAAAACGATGCGTACATCTCACACAAGTCTTTTTTTATGGAGACCTTTTAATTATTTCATTAGTTCTCTAAAATTGTTGAAGAAAGAGATGATTTGTAGTCTTATTACTCTGTTCTAGATTGATTAGCATCAAAAGGAGCAATCCCATGGCTACTGCGTTTAAAATGATACGTACATCTCTCACAAGTCTTCATGTTGGAAGACCTTTTTAATTTTTTCATTGGTTATCTCAAATTGTCAAAGAAATATGAGATTAGGAGTCCTTTTTATTTGTTTTAGTTTTATTGGCATCAAAACAAGCAATCTCATGACTATCACGTTCAAAACGATGTGCAAATCTTAAACAAGTTTTCATTTAGGTAGACATTTTTATTGTTTCATTGGTTCTATCAAATTGTCAAATAAAGGGGTGATTAGGAGTTCTAGTACTTCGTTCTAGTTTGATTAGCATCAAAAGGAGCAATCCTATGATTATCACATTCAAAACGATGCGTACATCTCACACAAGTATTCATTTAGGGAGACTTTCTAACTGTTTCATAGGTTCTCTCAAATTATCAAAGAATGTGATGGTTACGAGTCCTATTTCTTCATTCTAGTTTGATTGGTATCAAAAGGAACAATCTCATTACTATCGCGTTAAATATTATGCGCACATCTCACACAAGTATTCATTTAGGGAGATATTTTTATTATTTCATTGGTTCTCTCAATTTGTCAAAAAAGAGGTGATTAGCATTCCTATTAGTTTGTTCTAGTTTAATTAGCATTCAAAGGATTAATCTCATGACAATTGCGTTCAAAACGATGTGTACATCTCATATAAGTCTTCATTTAGGAAGAGCTTCTAATTGTTTCATTGGTTCTTTCTAATTGTCAAAGAATGAGATGATTACGAGTCCATCTTCTCCGTTCTAGTTAGATTGGAATCAAAAGGAGGAATCCAACTAACGCGTTCAAAATGATGCGTACATCTCGCACACGTCTTCTTTTAGGATGACCTTCTAATTGTTTCATTGGTTCTCTAAAATTGTCAAAGAATGAGGTGATTATGAATCCTATTAGTTCGTTTTTATTTGCTAAGTTGTCCTATTAGTTTGTTCTAGTTTGATTGGCATCAAAAGGAGCAATCCCATGACTATCACGTACAAAATGATGCGTACATCTCACACAAGTCTTTTTTTATGGAGACTTTTTAATTGTTTCATTGGTTCTCTAAAATTATTGAAGAAAGAGGTGATTAGGAGTCCTATTACTCCGTTCTAGATTGATTAGCATCAAAAGGAGCAATCCCATGGCTATCGCGTTCAAAACGATGCGTACATCTCTCACAAGTCTTCATGTTGGAAGATCTTTTTATTTTTTTCATTGGTTGTCTCTAATTGTCAAAGAAATATGTGATTAGGAGTCCTATTTCTTCGTTTTAGTTTTATTGGCATCAAAACAAGCAATCTCATGACTATCACGTTCAAAACGATGCGCAAATCTCAAACAAGTCTTCATTTAGGGAGATATTTTTATTGTTTCATTGGTTCTATCAAATTGTCAAATAAAGGGGTGATTAAGAGTTAGTTTGATCAGCATCAAAAGGAGCAATCCCATGACTATTACTTTCAAAACGATGCGTACATCTCACACAAGTTTTATTTTATGAAGACCTTTTAATTGTTTCATTGGTTCTCTAAAATTGTCGAAGAAAGAGGTGATTAGGAGTCATATTACTTCGTTCTACTTTAATTAGCATCAAAATGAACAATCCCATGGCTATCGCATTCAAAACGATGCGTACATCTCTCACAAGTCTTCATGTTGGAAGATCTTCTTATTTTTTTCATTGGTTGTCTCAAATTTTTAAAGAATCAGGAGATTAGGAGTCTTATTTCTTCGTTTTAGTTTTATTAGCATCAAAATGAGCAATCTCATGACTATCACGTTCAAAACGATGCACAAATCTCAAACATGTCTTCATTTAGGGAGATATTTTTATTGTTTCATTGGTTCTGTCAAATTGTCAAAGAAAGGGGTGATTAGGAGTTCTTTTACTTCGTTCTAGTTTTATTAGCATCAAAAGGAGCAATCCTATGATTATCACGTTCAAAACGATGCGTACATCTCACACAAGTCTTCATTTAGGGAGACCTTCTAATTGTTTCATAGATTCTCTCAAATTGTCAAAGAATGAGGAGATTACGAGTCCTATTACATCGTTCAAGTTAGATTGGCATCAAAAGAAACAATCCGATGAATATCGCATTCGAAACGATACGTACATCTCACACAAGACTTCATTTAGGGAGACCTTCTTATTGTATAATTGATTCTCTAAAATTGTCAAAGAATTAGGTAATTGGAAATCCTAGTAGTTCGTTCTAGTTTGATTAGCATCAAAAGGAGTAATTCAGTGGCTATCGCTTTTAAAACGATGCGTACATCTCACATAAGTCTTCATGTAGGTAGATCTTCTTATTGTTTCATTGGTTGTCTCAAATTGTCAAAGAAAAGTTAATAGTCCTATTTCTTCGTTCTAGATTTATTTGCATTAAAAGGAGCAATGCCATAACTATCCCGTTTAAAATGATGCGTACATCTCACACAAGTCTTCATATAGGGTGATATTTGTATTGTTTCATTGGATCTGTTAAATTGTTAAAGAAAAAGGTGATTAAGAGTTCTATTACTTCGTTCTAGTTTGATTAGCATCAAAAGGAGCAATCACATGACTATCACGTTCAAAACGATGCTTACATTTCACTCAAGTCTTCATTTAAGGAGACCTTCTAATTGTTTCATAGGTTCTCTCAAATTGTCAAAAATGAGGTGGTTACGAGTCCTATTTCTTCGTTCTAGTTTGATTGGTATCAAAAGGAGCAATCCCATTACTATCGCGTTCAAAATGATGCGCACATCTCACACAAGTCTTCATTTAGGGAGATATTTTTATTGTTTCATTGGTTCTCTCAATTTGTCAAAGAAAGAGGCGATTAGAATTCCTATTAGTCCGTTCTAGTTTGATTAGCATCAAAGGATTAATCCCATGACTATCGCGTTCAAAACGATGCGTACATCTCATATAAGTCTTCATTTACTCCAGCTTCTAATTGTTTCATTGGTCCTTTCCAATTGTCAAAGACTGAGATGATTACGAGTCCTACTTCTCCGTTCTAGTTAGATTGGAATCAAAAGAAGGAATGCCATGACTATCGCATTCAAAACAATGCGTACATCTCGCACAAGTTTTCTTTTAGGAAGACGTTAGAATTGTTTCATTGGTTGTCTAAAATTGTCAAAGAATGAGGTGATTATGAGTCCTATTAATTCGTTCTAGGTTGATTAGCATCAAAAGGAGAAATCCCATGACTATCACGTTCAAAACGATGCGTACATCTCACACAAGTCTTTTTTTATGGAGACCTTTTAATTATTTCATTAGTTCTCTAAAATTGTTGAAGAAAGAGATGATTTGTAGTCTTATTACTCTGTTCTAGATTGATTAGCATCAAAAGGAGCAATCCCATGGCTACTGCGTTTAAAATGATACGTACATCTCTCACAAGTCTTCATGTTGGAAGACCTTTTTATTTTTTTCATTGGTTATCTCAAATTGTCAAAGAAATATGAGATTAGGAGTCCTTTTTATTTGTTTTAGTTTTATTGGCATCAAAACAAGCAATCTCATGACTATCACGTTCAAAACGATGTGCAAATCTTAAACAAGTTTTCATTTAGGTAGACATTTTTATTGTTTCATTGGTTCTATCAAATTGTCAAATAAAGGGGTGATTAGGAGTTCTAGTACTTCGTTCTAGTTTGATTAGCATCAAAAGGAGCAATCCTATGATTATCACATTCAAAACGATGCGTACATCTCACACAAGTATTCATTTAGGGAGACTTTCTAACTGTTTCATAGGTTCTCTCAAATTATCAAAGAATGTGATGGTTACGAGTCCTATTTCTTCATTCTAGTTTGATTGGTATCAAAAGGAACAATCTCATTACTATCGCGTTAAATATTATGCGCACATCTCACACAAGTATTCATTTAGGGAGATATTTTTATTATTTCATTGGTTCTCTCAATTTGTCAAAAAAGAGGTGATTAGCATTCCTATTAGTTTGTTCTAGTTTAATTAGCATTCAAAGGATTAATCTCATGACAATTGCGTTCAAAACGATGTGTACATCTCATATAAGTCTTCATTTAGGAAGAGCTTCTAATTGTTTCATTGGTTCTTTCTAATTGTCAAAGAATGAGATGATTACGAGTCCATCTTCTCCGTTCTAGTTAGATTGGAATCAAAAGGAGGAATCCAACTAACGCGTTCAAAATGATGCGTACATCTCGCACACGTCTTCTTTTAGGATGACCTTCTAATTGTTTCATTGGTTCTCTAAAATTGTCAAAGAATGAGGTGATTATGAATCCTATTAGTTCGTTTTTATTTGCTAAGTTGTCCTATTAGTTTGTTCTAGTTTGATTGGCATCAAAAGGAGCAATCCCATGACTATCACGTACAAAATGATGCGTACATCTCACACAAGTCTTTTTTTATGGAGACTTTTTAATTGTTTCATTGGTTCTCTAAAATTATTGAAGAAAGAGGTGATTAGGAGTCCTATTACTCCGTTCTAGATTGATTAGCATCAAAAGGAGCAATCCCATGGCTATCGCGTTCAAAACGATGCGTACATCTCTCACAAGTCTTCATGTTGGAAGATCTTTTTATTTTTTTCATTGGTTGTCTCTAATTGTCAAAGAAATATGTGATTAGGAGTCCTATTTCTTCGTTTTAGTTTTATTGGCATCAAAACAAGCAATCTCATGACTATCACGTTCAAAACGATGCGCAAATCTCAAACAAGTCTTCATTTAGGGAGATATTTTTATTGTTTCATTGGTTCTATCAAATTGTCAAATAAAGGGGTGATTAAGAGTTAGTTTGATCAGCATCAAAAGGAGCAATCCCATGACTATTACTTTCAAAACGATGCGTACATCTCACACAAGTTTTATTTTATGAAGACCTTTTAATTGTTTCATTGGTTCTCTAAAATTGTCGAAGAAAGAGGTGATTAGGAGTCATATTACTTCGTTCTACTTTAATTAGCATCAAAATGAACAATCCCATGGCTATCGCATTCAAAACGATGCGTACATCTCTCACAAGTCTTCATGTTGGAAGATCTTCTTATTTTTTTCATTGGTTGTCTCAAATTTTTAAAGAATCAGGAGATTAGGAGTCTTATTTCTTCGTTTTAGTTTTATTGGCATCAAAATGAGCAATCTCATGACTATCACGTTCAAAACGATGCACAAATCTCAAACATGTCTTCATTTAGGGAGATATTTTTATTGTTTCATTGGTTCTGTCAAATTGTCAAAGAAAGGGGTGATTAGGAGTTCTTTTACTTCGTTCTAGTTTTATTAGCATCAAAAGGAGCAATCCTATGATTATCACGTTCAAAACGATGCGTACATCTCACACAAGTCTTCATTTAGGGAGACCTTCTAATTGTTTCATAGATTCTCTCAAATTGTCAAAGAATGAGGAGATTACGAGTCCTATTACATCGTTCAAGTTAGATTGGCATCAAAAGAAACAATCCGATGAATATCGCATTCGAAACGATACGTACATCTCACACAAGACTTCATTTAGGGAGACCTTCTTATTGTATAATTGATTCTCTAAAATTGTCAAAGAATTAGGTAATTGGAAATCCTAGTAGTTCGTTCTAGTTTGATTAGCATCAAAAGGAGTAATTCAGTGGCTATCGTTTTTAAAACGATGCGTACATCTCACATAAGTCTTCATGTAGGTAGATCTTCTTATTGTTTCATTGGTTGTCTCAAATTGTCAAAAAAAAGTTAATAGTCCTATTTCTTCGTTCTAGATTTATTTGCATTAAAAGGAGCAATGCCATAACTATCCCGTTTAAAATGATGCGTACATCTCACACAAGTCTTCATATAGGGTGATATTTGTATTGTTTCATTGGATCTGTTAAATTGTTAAAGAAAAAGGTGATTAAGAGTTCTATTACTTCGTTCTAGTTTGATTAGCATCAAAAGGAGCAATCACATGACTATCACGTTCAAAACGATGCTTACATTTCACTCAAGTCTTCATTTAAGGAGACCTTCTAATTGTTTCATAGGTTCTCTCAAATTGTCAAAAATGAGGTGGTTACGAGTCCTATTTCTTCGTTCTAGTTTGATTGGTATCAAAAGGAGCAATCCCATTACTATCGCGTTCAAAATGATGCGCACATCTCACACAAGTCTTCATTTAGGGAGATATTTTTATTGTTTCATTGGTTCTCTCAATTTGTCAAAGAAAGAGGCGATTAGAATTCCTATTAGTCCGTTCTAGTTTGATTAGCATCAAAGGATTAATCCCATGACTATCGCGTTCAAAACGATGCGTACATCTCATATAAGTCTTCATTTACTCCAGCTTCTAATTGTTTCATTGGTCCTTTCCAATTGTCAAAGACTGAGATGATTACGAGTCCTACTTCTCCGTTCTAGTTAGATTGGAATCAAAAGAAGGAATGCCATGACTATCGCATTCAAAACAATGCGTACATCTCGCACAAGTTTTCTTTTAGGAAGACGTTAGAATTGTTTCATTGGTTGTCTAAAATTGTCAAAGAATGAGGTGATTATGAGTCCTATTAATTCGTTCTAGGTTGATTAGCATCAAAAGGAGAAATCCCATAACTATCACGTTCAAAACGATGCGTACATCTCACACAAGTCTTTTTTTATGGAGACCTTTTAATTATTTCATTAGTTCTCTAAAATTGTTGAAGAAAGAGATGATTTGTAGTCTTATTACTCTGTTCTAGATTGATTAGCATCAAAAGGAGCAATCCCATGGCTACTGCGTTTAAAATGATACGTACATCTCTCACAAGTCTTCATGTTGGAAGACCTTTTTATTTTTTTCATTGGTTATCTCAAATTGTCAAAGAAATATGAGATTAGGAGTCCTTTTTATTTGTTTTAGTTTTATTGGCATCAAAACAAGCAATCTCATGACTATCACGTTCAAAACGATGTGCAAATCTTAAACAAGTTTTCATTTAGGTAGACATTTTTATTGTTTCATTGGTTCTATCAAATTGTCAAATAAAGGGGTGATTAGGAGTTCTAGTACTTCGTTCTAGTTTGATTAGCATCAAAAGGAGCAATCCTATGATTATCACATTCAAAACGATGCGTACATCTCACACAAGTATTCATTTAGGGAGACTTTCTAACTGTTTCATAGGTTCTCTCAAATTATCAAAGAATGTGATGGTTACGAGTCCTATTTCTTCATTCTAGTTTGATTGGTATCAAAAGGAACAATCTCATTACTATCGCGTAAAATATTATGCGCACATCTCACACAAGTATTCATTAAGGGAGATATTTTTATTATTTCATTGGTTCTCTCAATTTGTCAAAAAAGAGGTGATTAGCATTCCTATTAGTTTGTTCTAGTTTAATTAGCATTCAAAGGATTAATCTCATGACAATTGCGTTCAAAACGATGTGTACATCTCATATAAGTCTTCATTTAGGAAGAACTTCTAATTGTTTCATTGGTTCTTTCTAATTGTCAAAGAATGAGATGATTACGAGTCCATCTTCTCCGTTCTAGTTAGATTGGAATCAAAAGGAGGAATCCAACTAACGCGTTCAAAATGATGCGTACATCTCGCACACGTCTTCTTTTAGGATGACCTTCTAATTGTTTCATTGGTTCTCTAAAATTGTCAAAGAATGAGGTGATTATGAATCCTATTAGTTCGTTTTTATTTGCTAAGTTGTCCTATTAGTTTGTTCTAGTTTGATTGGCATCAAAAGGAGCAATCCCATGACTATCACGTACAAAATGATGCGTACATCTCACACAAGTCTTTTTTTATGGAGACTTTTTAATTGTTTCATTGGTTCTCTAAAATTATTGAAGAAAGAGGTGATTAGGAGTCCTATTACTCCGTTCTAGATTGATTAGCATCAAAAGGAGCAATCCCATGGCTATCGCGTTCAAAACGATGCGTACATCTCTCACAAGTCTTCATGTTGGAAGATCTTTTTATTTTTTTCATTGGTTGTCTCTAATTGTCAAAGAAATATGTGATTAGGAGTCCTATTTCTTCGTTTTAGTTTTATTGGCATCAAAACAAGCAATCTCATGACTATCACGTTCAAAACGATGCGCAAATCTCAAACAAGTCTTCATTTAGGGAGATATTTTTATTGTTTCATTGGTTCTATCAAATTGTCAAATAAAGGGGTGATTAAGAGTTAGTTTGATCAGCATCAAAAGGAGCAATCCCATGACTATTACTTTCAAAACGATGCGTACATCTCACACAAGTTTTATTTTATGAAGACCTTTTAATTGTTTCATTGGTTCTCTAAAATTGTCGAAGAAAGAGGTGATTAGGAGTCATATTACTTCGTTCTACTTTAATTAGCATCAAAATGAACAATCCCATGGCTATCGCATTCAAAACGATGCGTACATCTCTCACAAGTCTTCATGTTGGAAGATCTTCTTATTTTTTTCATTGGTTGTCTCAAATTTTTAAAGAATCAGGAGATTAGGAGTCTTATTTCTTCGTTTTAGTTTTATTGGCATCAAAATGAGCAATCTCATGACTATCACGTTCAAAACGATGCACAAATCTCAAACATGTCTTCATTTAGGGAGATATTTTTATTGTTTCATTGGTTCTGTCAAATTGTCAAAGAAAGGGGTGATTAGGAGTTCTTTTACTTCGTTCTAGTTTTATTAGCATCAAAAGGAGCAATCCTATGATTATCACGTTCAAAACGATGCGTACATCTCACACAAGTCTTCATTTAGGGAGACCTTCTAATTGTTTCATAGATTCTCTCAAATTGTCAAAGAATGAGGAGATTACGAGTCCTATTACATCGTTCAAGTTAGATTGGCATCAAAAGAAACAATCCGATGAATATCGCATTCGAAACGATACGTACATCTCACACAAGACTTCATTTAGGGAGACCTTCTTATTGTATAATTGATTCTCTAAAATTGTCAAAGAATTAGGTAATTGGAAATCCTAGTAGTTCGTTCTAGTTTGATTAGCATCAAAAGGAGTAATTCAGTGGCTATCGCTTTTAAAACGATGCGTACATCTCACATAAGTCTTCATGTAGGTAGATCTTCTTATTGTTTCATTGGTTGTCTCAAATTGTCAAAAAAAAGTTAATAGTCCTATTTCTTCGTTCTAGATTTATTTGCATTAAAAGGAGCAATGCCATAACTATCCCGTTTAAAATGATGCGTACATCTCACACAAGTCTTCATATAGGGTGATATTTGTATTGTTTCATTGGATCTGTTAAATTGTTAAAGAAAAAGGTGATTAAGAGTTCTATTACTTCGTTCTAGTTTGATTAGCATCAAAAGGAGCAATCACATGACTATCACGTTCAAAACGATGCTTACATTTCACTCAAGTCTTCATTTAAGGAGACCTTCTAATTGTTTCATAGGTTCTCTCAAATTGTCAAAAATGAGGTGGTTACGAGTCCTATTTCTTCGTTCTAGTTTGATTGGTATCAAAAGGAGCAATCCCATTACTATCGCGTTCAAAATGATGCGCACATCTCACACAAGTCTTCATTTAGGGAGATATTTTTATTGTTTCATTGGTTCTCTCAATTTGTCAAAGAAAGAGGCGATTAGAATTCCTATTAGTCCGTTCTAGTTTGATTAGCATCAAAGGATTAATCCCATGACTATCGCGTTCAAAACGATGCGTACATCTCATATAAGTCTTCATTTACTCCAGCTTCTAATTGTTTCATTGGTCCTTTCCAATTGTCAAAGACTGAGATGATTACGAGTCCTACTTCTCCGTTCTAGTTAGATTGGAATCAAAAGAAGGAATGCCATGACTATCGCATTCAAAACAATGCGTACATCTCGCACAAGTTTTCTTTTAGGAAGACGTTAGAATTGTTTCATTGGTTGTCTAAAATTGTCAAAGAATGAGGTGATTATGAGTCCTATTAATTCGTTCTAGGTTGATTAGCATCAAAATAAGAAATCCCATAACTATCACGTTCAAAACGATGCGTACATCTCACACAAGTCTTTTTTTATGGAGACCTTTTAATTATTTCATTAGTTCTCTAAAATTGTTGAAGAAAGAGATGATTTGTAGTCTTATTACTCTGTTCTAGATTGATTAGCATCAAAAGGAGCAATCCCATGGCTACTGCGTTTAAAATGATACGTACATCTCTCACAAGTCTTCATGTTGGAAGACCTTTTTATTTTTTTCATTGGTTATCTCAAATTGTCAAAGAAATATGAGATTAGGAGTCCTTTTTATTTGTTTTAGTTTTATTGGCATCAAAACAAGCAATCTCATGACTATCACGTTCAAAACGATGTGCAAATCTTAAACAAGTTTTCATTTAGGTAGACATTTTTATTGTTTCATTGGTTCTATCAAATTGTCAAATAAAGGGGTGATTAGGAGTTCTAGTACTTCGTTCTAGTTTGATTAGCATCAAAAGGAGCAATTCTATGATTATCACATTCAAAACGATGCGTACATCTCACACAAGTATTCATTTAGGGAGACTTTCTAACTGTTTCATAGGTTCTCTCAAATTACCAAAGAATGTGATGGTTACGAGTCCTATTTCTTCATTCTAGTTTGATTGGTATCAAAAGGAACAATCTCATTACTATCGCGTTAAATATTATGCGCACATCTCACACAAGTATTCATTTAGGGAGATATTTTTATTATTTCATTGGTTCTCTCAATTTGTCAAAAAAGAAGTGATTAGCATTCCTATTAGTTTGTTCTAGTTTAATTAGCATTCAAAGGATTAATCTCATGACAATTGCGTTCAAAACGATGTGTACATCTCATATAAGTCTTCATTTAGGAAGAGCTTCTAATTGTTTCATTGGTTCTTTCTAATTGTCAAAGAATGAGATGATTACGAGTCCATCTTCTCCGTTCTAGTTAGATTGGAATCAAAAGGAGGAATCCAACTAACGCGTTCAAAATGATGCGTACATCTCGCACACGTCTTCTTTTAGGATGACCTTCTAATTGTTTCATTGGTTCTCTAAAATTGTCAAAGAATGAGGTGATTATGAATCCTATTAGTTCGTTTTTATTTGCTAAGTTGTCCTATTAGTTTGTTCTAGTTTGATTGGCATCAAAAGGAGCAATCCCATGACTATCACGTACAAAATGATGCGTACATCTCACACAAGTCTTTTTTTATGGAGACTTTTTAATTGTTTCATTGGTTCTCTAAAATTATTGAAGAAAGAGGTGATTAGGAGTCATATTACTCCGTTCTAGATTGATTAGCATCAAAAGGAGCAATCCCATGGCTATCGCGTTCAAAACGATGCGTACATCTCTCACAAGTCTTCATGTTGGAAGATCTTTTTATTTTTTTCATTGGTTGTCTCTAATTGTCAAAGAAATATGTGATTAGGAGTCCTATTTCTTCGTTTTAGTTTTATTGGCATCAAAACAAGCAATCTCATGACTATCACGTTCAAAATGATGCGCAAATCTCAAACAAGTCTTCATTTAGGGAGATATTTTTATTGTTTCATTGGTTCTATCAAATTGTCAAATAAAGGGGTGATTAAGAGTTAGTTTGATCAGCATCAAAAGGAGCAATCCCATGACTATTACTTTCAAAACGATGCGTACATCTCACACAAGTTTTATTTTATGAAGACCTTTTAATTGTTTCATTGGTTCTCTAAAATTGTCGAAGAAAGAGGTGATTAGGAGTCATATTACTTCGTTCTACTTTAATTAGCATCAAAATGAACAATCCCATGGCTATCGCATTCAAAACGATGCGTACATCTCTCACAAGTCTTCATGTTGGAAGATCTTCTTATTTTTTTCATTGGTTGTCTCAAATTTTTAAAGAATCAGGAGATTAGGAGTCTTATTTCTTCGTTTTAGTTTTATTGGCATCAAAATGAGCAATCTCATGACTATCACGTTCAAAACGATGCACAAATCTCAAACATGTCTTCATTTAGGGAGATATTTTTATTGTTTCATTGGTTCTGTCAAATTGTCAAAGAAAGGGGTGATTAGGAGTTCTTTTACTTCGTTCTAGTTTTATTAGCATCAAAAGGAGCAATCCTATGATTATCACGTTCAAAACGATGCATACATCTCACACAAGTCTTCATTTAGGGAGACCTTCTAATTGTTTCATAGATTCTCTCAAATTGTCAAAGAATGAGGAGATTACGAGTCCTATTACATCGTTCAAGTTAGATTGGCATCAAAAGAAACAATCCGATGAATATCGCATTCGAAACGATACGTACATCTCACACAAGACTTCATTTAGGGAGACCTTCTTATTGTATAATTGATTCTCTAAAATTGTCAAAGAATTAGGTAATTGGAAATCCTAGTAGTTCGTTCTAGTTTGATTAGCATCAAAAGGAGTAATTCAGTGGCTATCGCTTTTAAAACGATGCGTACATCTCACATAAGTCTTCATGTAGGTAGATCTTCTTATTGTTTCATTGGTTGTCTCAAATTGTCAAAGAAAAGTTAATAGTCCTATTTCTTCGTTCTAGATTTATTTGCATTAAAAGGAGCAATGCCATAACTATCCCGTTTAAAATGATGCGTACATCTCACACAAGTCTTCATATAGGGTGATATTTGTATTGTTTCATTGGATCTGTTAAATTGTTAAAGAAAAAGGTGATTAAGAGTTCTATTACTTCGTTCTAGTTTGATTAGCATCAAAAGGAGCAATCACATGACTATCACGTTCAAAACGATGCTTACATTTCACTCAAGTCTTCATTTAAGGAGACCTTCTAATTGTTTCATAGGTTCTCTCAAATTGTCAAAAATGAGGTGGTTACGAGTCCTATTTCTTCGTTCTAGTTTGATTGGTATCAAAAGGAGCAATCCCATTACTATCGCGTTCAAAATGATGCGCACATCTCACACAAGTCTTCATTTAGGGAGATATTTTTATTGTTTCATTGGTTCTCTCAATTTGTCAAAGAAAGAGGCGATTAGAATTCCTATTAGTCCGTTCTAGTTTGATTAGCATCAAAGGATTAATCCCATGACTATCGCGTTCAAAACGATGCGTACATCTCATATAAGTCTTCATTTACTCCAGCTTCTAATTGTTTCATTGGTCCTTTCCAATTGTCAAAGACTGAGATGATTACGAGTCCTACTTCTCCGTTCTAGTTAGATTGGAATCAAAAGAAGGAATGCCATGACTATCGCATTCAAAACAATGCGTACATCTCGCACAAGTTTTCTTTTAGGAAGACGTTAGAATTGTTTCATTGGTTGTCTAAAATTGTCAAAGAATGAGGTGATTATGAGTCCTATTAATTCGTTCTAGGTTGATTAGCATCAAAAGGAGAAATCCCATGACTATCACGTTCAAAACGATGCGTACATCTCACACAAGTCTTTTTTTATGGAGACCTTTTAATTATTTCATTAGTTCTCTAAAATTGTTGAAGAAAGAGATGATTTGTAGTCTTATTACTCTGTTCTAGATTGATTAGCATCAAAAGGAGCAATCCCATGGCTACTGCGTTTAAAATGATACGTACATCTCTCACAAGTCTTCATGTTGGAAGACCTTTTTATTTTTTTCATTGGTTATCTCAAATTGTCAAAGAAATATGAGATTAGGAGTCCTTTTTATTTGTTTTAGTTTTATTGGCATCAAAACAAGCAATCTCATGACTATCACGTTCAAAACGATGTGCAAATCTTAAACAAGTTTTCATTTAGGTAGACATTTTTATTGTTTCATTGGTTCTATCAAATTGTCAAATAAAGGGGTGATTAGGAGTTCTAGTACTTCGTTCTAGTTTGATTAGCATCAAAAGGAGCAATCCTATGATTATCACATTCAAAACGATGCGTACATCTCACACAAGTATTCATTTAGGGAGACTTTCTAACTGTTTCATAGGTTCTCTCAAATTATCAAAGAATGTGATGGTTACGAGTCCTATTTCTTCATTCTAGTTTGATTGGTATCAAAAGGAACAATCTCATTACTATCGCGTTAAATATTATGCGCACATCTCACACAAGTATTCATTTAGGGAGATATTTTTATTATTTCATTGGTTCTCTCAATTTGTCAAAAAAGAGGTGATTAGCATTCCTATTAGTTTGTTCTAGTTTAATTAGCATTCAAAGGATTAATCTCATGACAATTGCGTTCAAAACGATGTGTACATCTCATATAAGTCTTCATTTAGGAAGAGCTTCTAATTGTTTCATTGGTTCTTTCTAATTGTCAAAGAATGAGATGATTACGAGTCCATCTTCTCCGTTCTAGTTAGATTGGAATCAAAAGGAGGAATCCAACTAACGCGTTCAAAATGATGCGTACATCTCGCACACGTCTTCTTTTAGGATGACCTTCTAATTGTTTCATTGGTTCTCTAAAATTGTCAAAGAATGAGGTGATTATGAATCCTATTAGTTCGTTTTTATTTGCTAAGTTGTCCTATTAGTTTGTTCTAGTTTGATTGGCATCAAAAGGAGCAATCCCATGACTATCACGCACAAAATGATGCGTACATCTCACACAAGTCTTTTTTTATGGAGACTTTTTAATTGTTTCATTGGTTCTCTAAAATTATTGAAGAAAGAGGTGATTAGGAGTCCTATTACTCCGTTCTAGATTGATTAGCATCAAAAGGAGCAATCCCATGGCTATCGCGTTCAAAACGATGCGTACATCTCTCACAAGTCTTCATGTTGGAAGATCTTTTTATTTTTTTCATTGGTTGTCTCTAATTGTCAAAGAAATATGTGATTAGGAGTCCTATTTCTTCGTTTTAGTTTTATTGGCATCAAAACAAGCAATCTCATGACTATCACGTTCAAAACGATGCGCAAATCTCAAACAAGTCTTCATTTAGGGAGATATTTTTATTGTTTCATTGGTTCTATCAAATTGTCAAATAAAGGGGTGATTAAGAGTTAGTTTGATCAGCATCAAAAGGAGCAATCCCATGACTATTACTTTCAAAACGATGCGTACATCTCACACAAGTTTTATTTTATGAAGACCTTTTAATTGTTTCATTGGTTCTCTAAAATTGTCGAAGAAAGAGGTGATTAGGAGTCATATTACTTCGTTCTAGTTTAATTAGCATCAAAATGAACAATCCCATGGCTATCGCATTCAAAACGATGCGTACATCTCTCACAAGTCTTCATGTTGGAAGATCTTCTTATTTTTTTCATTGGTTGTCTCAAATTGTCAAAGAAATAGGAGATTAGGAGTACTATTTCTTTGTTTTAGTTTTATTGGCATCAAAACAAGAAATCTCATGACTATCACGTTCAAAATGATGCGCAAATCTCAAACAAGTCTTCATTTAGGGAGACATTTTTATTGTTTCATTAGTTCTATCAAATTGTCAAATAAAGGGGTGATTAAGAGTTAGTTTGATCAGCATCAAAAGGAGCAATCCCATGACTATTACTTTCAAAACGATGCGTACATCTCACACAAGTTTTATTTTATGAAGACCTTTTAATTGTTTCATTGGTTCTCTAAAATTATAGAAGAAAGAGGTGATTAGGAGTCATATTACTTCGTTCTAGTTTAATTAGCATCAAAATGAGCAATCCCATGGCTATCGCGTTCAAAACGATGCGTACATCTCTCACAAGTCTTCATGTTGGAAGATCTTCTTATTTTTTTCATTGGTTGTCTCAAATTGTCAAAGAAATAGGAGATTAGAAGTCCTGTTTCTTCGTTTTAGTTTTATTGGCATCAAAACGAGCAATCTCATGACTATCACGTTCAAAACGATGCTCAAATCTCAAATAAGTCTTCATTTAGGGAGACATTTTTCATTGTTTCGTTGGTTTACTAAAATTGTCAAAGAAAGGGGTGATTAGGAGTTCTCTAACGTCGTTCTAGTTTGATTAGCATCAAAAGGAGAAATCCTATAATTATCACGTTCAAAACGATGCGTATATCTCACATAAGTCTTCATTTAAGGCACGTTTTATTTGTTTCATAGGTACTCTCAAATTATCAAAGAATGAGGTGATTACGAGTCCTATTACTTTGTTCAAGTTAGATTTGCACCAAAAGGAGCAATCCCAAGACTATTGCATTCGAAACGATACGTACATCTCACACAAGACTTCATTTAACCTTCTTATTGTTTCACTGGTTCTCAAAAATTGTCAAACAAATAGGGGATTAGGAATCCTATTAGTTCGTTCTAGTTTGATTAGCATCAAAAGGAGTAATTCTATGGCTATCGCTTTCAAAACGATGCGTACATCTCACACAAGTCTTCATGTAGGTAGACTTTCTTATTATTTCATTGGTTGTCTCAAATTATCAAAGAAAGTTAATATTCCTATTTCTTCGTTTCAGAGTTATTTGCATTAAAAGGCAGCAATGCCATAACTATCCCATTTAAAATGATGCGTACATCTCACACAAGTCTTCATATAGGGAGATATTTTTATTGTTTCAATGGATCTGTTAAATTTTTAAAGAAAAAAGTGATCAAGAGTCCTATAATATCGTTCTAGTTTCATTAGCATCAAAAGGAGAAATCACATGACTATCACGTTCAAAACGATGCGTACATCTCACTCAAGTCTTCATTTAAGGAGACCTTCTAATTGTTTTATAGGTTCTCTCAAATTGTCAAAGAATGAGGTGGTTGCGAGTTCTATTTCTTTGTTCTAGTTTTATTGGCATCAAAAGGAGCAATCTCATTACTATCGCGTTCAAAATGATGCGCACATCTCTCACAAGTCTTCATTTAGGGAGATAATTTTATTATTTTATTGGTTCCCCTAATTTCTGAAAGAAAGAGGTGATTAGGATTCCTATTAGTTCAATCTAGTTCGATTAGCATCAAAAGGATTAATCCCTTGACTATCGCGTTCAAAACGATGCATACATCTCACATATGTCTTCATTTAGGGAGAGGTTTTAATTGTTTCATTGGTTATATCCAATTGTCAAAGAATGAGTTGATTACGAGTCGTATTTCTCCATTCTAGTTAGATTGAAATCAAAATGAGCAATCCCATGTCTATCGCGTTCAAAACGATGCGTACATCTCATATAAGTTTTCTTTTAGGAAGACCTTCTAATTGTTTCGTTGGTTTACTAAAATTGTCAAAGAAAGAGGTGATTATGAGTCCTATTAGTTCGTTCTAGTTTGATTAGCATCAAAAGGAGCAATCCCATGACTATCACGTTCAAAACGATGCGTACATCTCACACAAGTTTTCTTTTATGGAGACCTATTAATTATTTCATTGGTTCTCTAAAATTGTCGAAGAAAGAGGTGATTAGGAGTCCTATTACTTCATTCTAGTTTGATTAGCATCAAAAAGGAGCAATCCCATGGCTATCGTGTTCAAAACGATGCGTACATCTCTCACAAGTCTTCATGTTGGAAGATCTTCTTATTTTTTTTCATTGGTTGTCTCAAATTGTCAAAGAAATAGGAGATTAGGAGTCTTATTTCTTCATTTTAGTTTTATTGGCATCAAAACGAGCAATCTCATGACTATCACGTTCAAAACGATGCGCAAATCTCAAACAAGTTTTCATTTAGGGAGACATTTTTAATGTTTCATTGGTTCTGTCAAATTGTCAAAGAAATGGGTGATTAGGAGTTCTATTACTTCATTCTAGTTTGATTAGCATCAAAAGTAGCAATCCTACAATTATCACGTTCAAAACGATGCGTACATCTCACACAAGTCTTCATTTAGGGAGACCTTCTAATTATTTCATAGGTTCTCTCAAATTGTCAAAGAATGAGGTTATTGAGAGTCCAAATACATAGTTCAAGTTAAATTTGGCATCAAAAGGAGCAATCCCATGACTATCGCATTCGAAATGATACGTACATCTCACACAAGACTTCATTTAGGGAGACCTTTTTGTTGTTTAATTGATTCTCTAAAATTGTCAAAGAAATAGGTGATTAGGAATCCTATTAGTTCATTCTAGTTTGATTAGCATCAAAAGGAGTAATTCAATGGCTATCGCTTTCAAAATGATGCGTACATCTCACACAAGTCTTCATGTAGGTAGACCTTCTTATTGTTTCATTGGTTGTCTCAAATTTTCAAATAAAGTTAAGAGTCCTATTTCTTCGTTCTAGATTGATTAGCATTAAAAGGAGCAATGCCATAACTATCCCGTTTAAAATGATGCCTACATCTCACACAAGTCTTCATATAGGGAGATATTTTTATTGTTTCATTGGATCTGTTAAATTGTTAAAGAAAAATGTGATTAAGAGTTCTATTATTCATTCTCGTTTGATTAGCATCAAAAGGAGCAATCACATGACTATCACGTTCAAAACGATGCGTACATCTCACTCAAGTCTTCATTTAAGGAGACCTTCTAATTGTTTCATAGGTTCTCTCAAATTGTCAAGGAATGAGGTGATTACGAGTCCTATTTCTTCGTTCTAGTTTGATTGGTATCAAAAGGAGCAATCTCATTACTATCGCGTTAAAAATGACGCGCACATCTCACACAAGTCTTCATTTAGGGAGAAATTTTTATTGTTTCATTGGTTCTCTCAATTTGTCAAAGAAAGAGGTGATTAGCATTCCTATTAGTTCGTTCTAGTTTGATTAGCATCAAAAGGATTAATCCCATGACTATTGCCTTCAAAACGATGTGTACATCTTATATAAGTCTTCATTTAGGGAGAGCTTCTAATTGTTTCATTGGTTCTTTCCAATTGTCAAAGATTGAGATGATTACGAGTCCTACTTCTCCGTTCTAGTTAGATTGGAATCAAAAGGAGGAATTCCATGACTAACGCGTTCAAAACGATTCGTACATCTCGCACAAGTCTTCTTTTAGGAAGACCTTAGAATTGTTTCATTGGTTCTCTAAAATTGTCAAAGAATGAGGTGATTATGAGTCCTATTATTTCGATTTTTTTGCTAAGTTGTCCTATTAGTTCGTTCTAGTTTGATTAGCATTAAAAGGAGCAATCCCATGACTATCACGTTCAAAACGATGCGTACGTCTCACACAAGTCTTCTTTTATGGAGACCTTTTAATTATTTCATTGGTTCTCTAACATTAATGAAGAAAGAGGTGGTTAGGAGTCCTATTACTCCGTTCTAGATTGATTAGCATCAAAAGGAGCAATCCCATGGCTATCGCGTTCAAAACGATGCGTACATCTCTCACAAGTCTTCATGTTGGAAGATCTTTTTATTTTTTTCATTGGTTGTCTCAAATTGTCAAAGAAATATGAGATTAGGATTCCTATTTCTTCGTTTTAGTTTTATTGGCATCAAAACAAGCAATCTCATGACTATCACGTTCAAAACGATGAGTAAATCTCAAACAAGTCTTCATTTAGGGAGATATTTTTATTGTTTCATTGGTTCTATCAAATTGTCAAATAAAGGGGTGATTAAGAGTTAGTTCTATTACTCCGTTCTAGTTTGATTAGCATCAAAAGGAACAATCATATGATTATCACGTTCAAAACGATGCGTACATCTCACACAAGTCTTCATTTAGGGTGACCTTCTAATTGTTTCATAGGTTCTCTCAAATTGTCAAAGAATGAGGCGATTACATGTCCTATTACTTCGTTCAAATTAGATTGGCATCAAAAGGAGCAATCCCTTGACTATCGCATTTGAAACTATACGTAAATCTCACATAAGACTTCATTTAGGGAGACCTTCTTATTGTTTCATTGGTTTTCTAAATTTGTCAAAAAAAATAGGTGATTAGGAATCCTATTAGTTCGTTCTATTTTGATTAGCATCAAAAGGAGTAATTCCATGGATATCGCTTTCAAAACAATGCGTACATCTCACACAAGTCTTCATGTAGGTAGACCTTCTTATTGTTTCATTTTTTTGCTAAAGTTAGACTGAATTAAAAATTGGAGTTACAAGACCTCATGGGAAAACCCCAATCAAACTATAGCGTAGACATCATAGGACATACCCTATGATGTCATGACTATAGAAGAACGAAAGGCCAAACAAGCCAAGAACAAGAAACAACAAATAAAATAAACCAGTAGGCTAGCATCCTAGAAAGAAAACAGCAGACACAACTGTAGGATCAAACACTCAAAAGCAGCAACATGGAACAAAAACAGGCCACATGCAGCAAAAGCAGACCACACGAAGCATGCACAACATAGTACATGCAGCAGCAGGCCAACATGAAGAAATAGGCCCAGCAATAACCTAACATGCATCCAGCATGAGCAGACCAACCCAATCAGCAAGGAGCAGGTCATGACAGAAGCCCAACAACAAGAATGCAAGGGTAGAACAAGAACATGCCAAAGCATCAAACCGGCCATGACAGTAGCCCATCCACAAAACCAATCCTAAGATAGCCAAAGACAAGGCCTTAAGGAGCACCAGCAAAAACACATGGCAAACCTGCAGCAGCACATCAGCTCCAAACGGAACACAGCAGCAGAGGCACAGCCAAGGAAAGGCACATAGATGCTGTAAAAGAGACCAGCAGATGCACAACACAGGCAAGGGGCGAAAAATAACCCTTCAAACTAGCAGCCGTAAACAGCAGCCAGCAGGAATAACAAAACCCAGCACCAAAAATAGCTGTAAACTCCAGCCAACCCAGCAAGCAAAAATCCTGCAAAAAACCCGGTACACCAGACAGATTGCAAACTCCAGCCAACCCAACAGCAATCAACCACAGCAAGTAGACTGCAGCAACCAAGATCAGCCCAAAAGCAGATTTCAACAGCAACCAACAGAAAAGGTCAAAACAGCTGCACGGGATATTATAAAACCAGCAGCCGAAAAAGGGGAATCCACCAAGAACAGCTAACAAACAGGCAAACTGACAGCAACACAGACCCGCAGCCCAAACTGGACCAGTTGGACCAGTTGGTTGCAAACAAAACAAGGATCCAGGAGCGAACCCAAAAAACACGAGACCCATCCTTATAAAGAGAGGTGATGAAAACATGGTCTAGATTTAAATTTCTAAAATTTGGCATTTGTGTGGAGACCACACTTAAGAAGATGAATAAGGTCTCTGATAATGACCCGAGCAGGAGTGGACTTATTGGAAAAGATCCTAGCGTTCCGTTCTTGCCAGATCCTATAGACAACAATAGCAAACCCAAGGTGTAATAAACTGTGGTGGAATTTGGGGCCAGATCTGTTACATATAAAATCAATGATTGAAGTCCAGCTCCTGCAGAAACCTCTCCACCCACATCTGCGCAGCACAGCAACCAAGAGTTGAAAAGAAAAGTTACATTGAAAGAAAAGGTGATGAAAGCTTTCTCTCTCAGAACGACATAGGACACACATGGGGTTAACCGCAAGGCCAAAAAGAGTCAGTTTATCAAGAGTCCTTAGACCTTTGTGAAAAGCAAGCCAAAGAAGGAAGGAGTAACGTGGGGGAAGATTTTATGCCACACAAGACTATGCCACTCCACAGTTCGCCCAACTTGACGAATAGAGCTCCAAATGGTAAAGGCTTTAACATCCGTAGCCAGAATACCATTCCAAAGAAGCCCATCCTGGATATCAGAATTGCAAGTCCTAGATATGTCAATGGATGCTCTAAATTGAATGACATCATTATGGTTTGAGGATGGTAGAGTCCAACGAGATTCATGGATGATACAACTCACAGTATCATTAGGACTCATACCAGAATTTGTAATCAGAGAGGAGTGAACAGAACGAGCCAATGGAGAGCAATGTAACCATGGGTCAAACCATAGGCTTGTATTGGCACCATTACCAATAGAGAAGGTAATGTGCCTACAAGCAAGAGACCGAAGTTGGAGAACTTTCCTCAATATCCAAGAACAATCATTAGGAATAGGGATAATCCAGAAATATTTGTTTTTAAGATGGAAGGCCCGGATCCACTCCGCCCAAAAGGAAGAAAGAGATGGATTAACCACCTTCCAGAGATGCATCAAAATCAGAGCTTTGTTCCAGTCCTCAAGATTTTTTATAGCAAGACCACCTTCATCAAGAGGGAGTGAAATTTTGCTCCAAGCAACTTTAGAGCCATGCTTCTGCATTGAGGGGCCTTTCCAAAGAAATCTAGAAATGGAAGATTTAATGTCTTTCAATACAGAGGCTGGGAAAATAAACTGAGCAGACCAGTAGGCCTGGATAGCGAAGATAACAGATTTAATCAATTGCAATCTACCAATGTAAGAGAGGAATTTGTTAGTCCATGAAGAAATTCTGGCTTTGATCCTTTCGAGAAGGGGTTGGCAATCAGAGAGACTGATCTTAGATGTGATAAGAGGTACCCCTAAGAACTTGGCAGGGAACACACCCAACTGGAATCCCAAGAGAGATAGGATAGCATCAGTTTGATCAGGAGGAACATTTGAGAGGAAACATAAACTTTTTGAGGTGTTAATGTGAAGGCCTGACAGGGAAGCGAAATGGTCTAGACAATGCCTGATGATCTGAACAGAATCAAAATCACCATGGCAGAAGATAATGAGATCATCCGCGAAACATAGATGAGTAAGAGAGACAACAGCAGTTTTCCAATGAAAATGGAAGGATGGGAGCCTTGACGCTTTAGAGCGCAAAAGCGAGAGCACTTCCATAACAATGACAAATAGGTTGCCCCCTTTAAAATAGCCACAGAGAGCGCCATTCACCTTAACAGAGAAGCTTGTAGTGGTGATGCAAGCTTTAATCCAAAAAAGGAATTTGGGAGGAAAGTTAAACTGTTTTAGTGCAGCCAACAAGAAACCCCAAGACACCGAGTCAAAAGCTTTCCTTAAATCAATTTTCAAAGCACATCTAGCTGGACCAGAATTTTGATGATAGTTCCTGAAAAGCTCTTGAGCAAGAAGAATATTTTCCCCAATCCTCCGTCCCTTGATGAAAGCAGATTGGCATGGCGAGATAAGATCTGAAAGAACATTCTTAAGACGGGATGCAATGATCTTTGATATGCACTTGTAAGTAGTATTGCAGCACGAGATAGGCCTAAAATCATTCATGGAGGTTGGGTTAGGGATTTTAGGTACAAGGGCAATGACCGTAGCATTAGTTCCTCTAAGCAAACAACCGCGGCGAAAAAAATGAGTGGATGGCAGTAGTGAAAATAGGACCAACAATGTTCCAAGTAAGGAGAAAGAAGTTCACATTAAATTC
Source organism: Panax stipuleanatus (assembly GCA_020205555.1). NCBI lineage: Eukaryota > Viridiplantae > Streptophyta > Magnoliopsida > Apiales > Araliaceae > Panax > Panax stipuleanatus. Next base: position 101,971,311 of record CM035124.1, on the reverse strand, counting down.
GTCAGGGCCAGGGCTTTTGTTCTTTTTGATAGACTTTAATGTAGCCAGGATTTCAGTATCAATTATATCCTTTTCCAGCATTTCAGCTTGGCTTGGGGTCACCTTGGTTTCCACTAATTGCTCCAGAGCTTGGATATCGAGATCATTACCAAGAGAGGAGCTACCCATAAGAGAACCAAAATGGTCTACAGGGACAGCCGAGTGCCCATAACATAAATCACCCTCAACATTCTCAATTGCTAAGATTTTATTCTGATTCCATCTATTTTTAATTTGGTTAAAGAAGTAACCAAAATTCTTGTCCCCTTCCTTAAGCTATTGAATCCTGGATTTCAGCTTTAAAAGTCTCTCTTCACAAAGAAGATCATCCCACAGAGTAGTAGATTTGGTTCGTTGAAGAGCAAGGAGCAAGGGATCAGCAGGATTAACAGAAAGAGCTTGATGCGTAGCATGAAGAAGGTCTCTAGAATTGGCCACATTTGAAGTGAGATTACCATTGACTCTATTTAGGTGGATTAAGGCTCTCTTAACAGCTCTAAGCTTCCCCGAAAGGATCTGTAAAGGATCACCAGGAATGGGAGCACTCCACGCAGACTGCACCACTTCATAGAAATTATCCAGCCCAGCCATGAAGTTAAAGAATTGAAAAGGCTTTGGAATGGAGGGAAGAGCCAGTCCCAAACGAACCACCACAGAGCAATGATCAGAGAGCTCATGAGGAGTAAAAAGGGCCTGAGAGTTAGGGAAAGAGCCAAGCCACAAGCTGTTAACCAATGCTTTGTCCAGCTTTTTGTAAGTGGGACAAGATAGCTGGGAATCCCACCAGGTGAGAAGAGGGCCCGAAGCCATAAGATCAACCAGAAATAAGTCAGAAAGCAAGTCCTTGAAGTCTTGCATGCCATAATCCCACGAACAAGCACCACCATCAATTTCAGAAAGAGATTGCACAACATTAAAATCACCAAGTAGGGACCAAGATTTATCAATAGACAACGCAATAGCCCTCAAGTCTTTCCATAAAACCTTCCTCTCAGAGGGAGTATTACGACCATAAATAACAGTAACAAAAAATTGGACATCAAGAGTCAAAGAAGAAATAGAACAATGCATAAGTTGAGACGTTTTAGAAATAATAATAACATCCCAAATACTCGGGTCCCAACCAACCCAAATCCTACCATTAATATGATAATCATAATTAAAGTGCCATTTCCAATGCTTACATATAGTTTTAGAAATAGATAAGGCTTTAGTGCAATTGGTCTCCACAAGGCCCAAAAAGGAGAGACTATGTTTACAGATGAGAGCTTTGACACTAGCCTGCTTAGGGGACATATTTACACCTCTAATATTCATAGAGAAAAAACTTGACATGAAAAATAGAAGAGTTAGTTAGGGGACTTGAGGCTCCCCCCTCCTTTAACCTGTTTCTTAGATGCTTGGCCAGAATCAAAAGTACTTTTGGCCTTATGTTTGAGGTCCTTGACAGCCTTCTCATCAATTTGCTTAAGTTTAACAACAAGAGGATTGGGAGATGGAGTGTTGTCCGTATCAGAGAACCCTTCCAAGGGGGTAATAATATCAAAAGTATTGGTGGTATGAGCAATATGGGGGGTAGAGCTCTTTGCTACAAAATGGCCACCCTGCTGCTTAGGCCCCTTTGCAACCAAAGTCTAATTTTCAGAAGAACCAGCAGGAGGAGCAGCAAGTGGAACAATAACAGGAGGAGACAGATATTCATTGGGTTACTGCTGTTGGGTTGCTGCTTTTGGGTTGCTGCTGTTACTTTTGATATTCATTGGTTTGTTGCTGCTGTTGGTTGCTACAATTTAAAGCTGCCTGTTCAAAGCTGATGTCCCTTTGTTCTGCTGATTTCTGCTGTTTACTGCTGGTTTATGCTCTAGTTGATGTTGCTTTGTCTGTTGCTGCTGTGGTTTCCTGGAAGATGTTGTATGGCCTGCTATTTTTGCTGCTGTTAATTTTCTTTTACCTGTTCATTTGCTGTTGGATCTGGGATTTTTGTTGCTGTTGCTGCAGTTCTGCTGCTGATTCGCTGGTTTTCTGCAGTTGGTTTGGTCTGTCTTGGGCCAATTTGCTGTAGGTGCTACTGTTGCTATTTATGCTGCCGAAAATCTGTTTGGTTTTCAATATTGTGCCTCTGTTTGGTTTTGGCAGTTTGGTCCTTTTGGCTGCTGCAGGTTTTACTTGGCTGGGTTATCCCGCTTGCTGCTCTGCTGTTTTCTGTTCATGTTGGGTCGGCTGGGTTTGCCGTGCTGCTGCTGAAGCTTGCATGCTGCTGCTGTAGCTTTGCTTTTGCTGAAGCGATTTTTGTTGAACCCACTGTCTTGACTAGTTGAGCTGCTGTTTACAAATTAATGTTTGGCTTTGCTGTCTGGATTCTGCAACTGCTTTGTGCAGCTATGTTTGTTTGTTGTTTCTTGTTGTTGGCTATTTGACCTTTGGTTCTTCAATAGTCATGACATCATAGGGCTTGTCCTATGATGTCTATGCTTTTGTCTGATTGGTTTTTCCCATGAGGTTTGTAACACCTTTTAATTTTAATTCAATCTAAATTTAACAAAAAGTCCTATTTCTTCGTTCTTGATTTATTTGCATTAAAAGGAGCAATGCCATAACTATCTCATTTAAAATGATGTCTACATCTCACACAAGTCTTCATATAGGGAGATATTTTTATTGTTTCATTGGAGCTGTTAAATTGTTAAAGAAAAAGGTGATTAAGAGTCCTATTACCCCCACCTAATTTTCCCGACCTTCACCTAACTTTCTCGTTCCCCCCTTTTCGACGGTTTTCTATCCCCCTTCTTGTTTCGAGTTTCGGATCTCATCATTCTTGGTCTTTCCCTTCACATTTCTTCTTTTCTCTCTAGTGCTCTGCTCTCTTCTCACTTTCTTCTCCGTCTTGCTTTGTCCTCTCCATCCTTCCCGTCCTTTTGTTCTGGAGCCATGGTTGACCATCAACATCTGTCTGCCAGAAATTCGGCGAGTAGTCAGTCCCGTGATTTATTTGCTAAATATGGGGTTTCTAACCCAAATTCTCCCCTAAACTCTGTTGAAATGGTGGAATGTGAGGCTATCCCCTCAAATGTGTCTGTTAGCTCTGATGACTCTAACTCTTTTGATGTTTTTTGTGGGAGTCCTTTGGTCCGGCATCCCCCACGGCTGCTCAAGAGATATTCAAAGCTGCCCAATACTTCTCTAGAAACGATCGTGAAGAAACTCTTGCTGAAAGGAAGAAGAATGCAAAGCTTATGGATTATATCTCTGCTTTGGGTCTTCCTCTTGAAGATGTTAATAACCTATCTTCTATTGGGACCTTTGCAACTTTAGCTAATGCACGTAAGGTGTTTGATGAATGTCCTGTGCTTGGACAAGGCTCTTTAAAGATGGTTTCCCTTGCATCCCTTTCTGCTCCGGTGCCTGGGAATGTTCTTATCCAAACATTCTGTGTTGGGGAGTCCTCAAAACCCCCCCTCTATGATTGATCCTAAAGGTCAGTTGTTGCCTGCTTCTCCCATTGTTCGGACTAGTCCTTCTTCTGGCTATGGTCTAGGTAGGCCCTGCTCTGCTTCTCCATTGGAGGAGGGAGAGGTCCCATGCCTTGTTCCTGGAATCTCAAAATCATGGTGTGATATAGTAGCTGCAAATCCTCCAAAGTCTTCTCTGGATCTATCCTATTTCAATCCTTCTCTCGTAGCGGATGATGGCAGTATCCTTGTCAAACCTCCTGTGGATGTTCTCCTAAGAGGTAACAAAATGTGGTCTTCTAGCCTAGTAGGGTACTTTCTACACTCTAAGCTTCCATATAAAGTTGTGGAGCCTATTGCTAACCGTCTTTGGGGTAACCTTGGGCTTCCTAAAGTTTTTCTTCATGATAAAGGCTACTACATTTTTAAGTTTAAATCAGTCTCGAATAAGGACAATGTTCTGGCATCAGGCCCTTAGTATTTTGCTTCTAAAGTCCTTATTCTTCAGCCTTGGAAGGCTGGTGTTGAAGTTTCTAAAACTGAGTGCTCTAAAAGTCCCCATCTAGGTTAAGTTAAGTCAGGTCCCTTATCCTTACTGGTCTGCTAAAGGTATAAGCTACATTGCTAGTAATATTGGGAAGCCACTTTTTTCTGGTGAGATGACTGCTAAACTGGACCCTATGAGCTTTGCTAGAGTCTGCATTGAGGTGGATGCTAGCTTCTCTTTCCCAAGCTCCATCAAAGTTGTTGTTTTTTAATGAGGATTTAAATGAGGAAGTGGTGCTTATTGTGGCTGTTGATTATCAGAGAAGACCCCCCTCCTGCCAAGCTTGTAATGTATTTGGCCACTCCTCTTTGAAATGCCCAAAATCCAACTTCCAGCGGATTCCCAAGGTTGTTCCCTCTGGTACAGCTAATACCTCTCTTAACACTGATCTAAGCCCATTGCAGGCTATATCTTCAGACCTTGCTGTTCATAGGCCATCCAATGAGCTGGATCCTGATGGCTCGGAGTGGGTTACTGTCTTTAAGGGGGGTAAACCCTCTACTTTGGCTGGTAATAATTCCTCTCCTGGAAGCAAGGCAATCGCTAACCCCTTCTCCCCTTTAGCAGTCTCTGCAAGCTGTATTCAGGCACAATCTGATATTGAATCCCCTATCGCCCACAACCCTATATTGTTGACAAGGTTAAGTTGGTTGATGAAAAAGACTGTAAGGATATGAGACAAAGGGCTAGAGCTGGGAAAGAACTCTCAAAGTTGGCCAAAAAGAAAAATAAAGGTCAGGGAGTATCTTCTGCTCCAACTTCATTTATGTTAGCTACATATAATGTCAGAGGTCTCAATAAAAAGCCGAAGCAGGCTTATGTTCGTCAAATGATTTCTGACAATAATATATCTTTTATTGGGTTGCTTGAAACTAGAGTCAAGAAACAAAACTATTATAGAATTTCAAACTCTATTTGCGGGAACTGGAACTAGATTTGTAACTATGACCACCATGCTAATGGTCGCATTTGGGTTGGTTGGAATCCCATCATTTGGAATGTGGATTTCCTTTTTGTTTCCTCCCAATTAATTCATTGTAAAGTCAAGCAACTCAATAGTAACTCCAGTAGTTTTTTTGTCTCTATTGTGTATGGGATGAACTCAATTGTGGAGAGGAGAGACTTATGGAATTCTTTACTTTCTCTTAATTCCAATCATTGTTGGTGTATCTTGGGCGACTTTAATGCCATTAGAGACCTTGTCGAATCTGACAGGGTGGATGATTCTTGGAACTGTGGTGTGGAGGACCTCAGATATTGCATGGAACAAATTGGGGCTGAGGACATCAGAGGGGTTGGCCCTCTTTTCACTTGGTGGAATAATCAAGTTAAAAATCCTATTCATAGGAAGTTGGATAGGGCTATTGGCAATGAGGACTGGTTCTCTTCATTTCCAAATGCTCAGGTTACTTTTAGGCCAAGAGGCATCTCTGACCATTCTCCAGTCATTCTCACTACTGGATCCCCTCTTGTCAACTCCAGAAAGCCTTTTCAGTTTGTTAATCACTTATCCAAGCTTGATGGGTTCTTGGACTGTGTTGCTGCTGTCTGGAGTCGTCCTGTGCAGGGTAACCCCTTCTTTATTTTTTCTGAGAAACTAAAAAGGCCTTTGTGACGAACAAGATTTTTGTAATTTAATTTGAATATTTATTGAATTAAATAAATATTTTTCGATGATTTAATTATTGAGTTAAATAATTAATTGATGAAATTGTGGTAGATTAATTTAATTATATATGTTACATTAGTTAAATTAATGTGGTGAATTTTTATATTCAAAGTATGTATTTAATTGAGATTATTTAATTAAACGAATTATTTAAATAAGCATAATGTTATTCTAATTAAATTAATAATTAATTAGAGATTTAATGATTTGACATAATTAATAAATAAGAATTTTAATTATGTGACTATGTGATTTAATGTGGATTTATGCTATTTTATTTAATTTATTTAAATAACATTATTTGATTAAATTGAGTGTGACATTAATTAACTATATAATAAGAGCTTTATTAAAATAAATGGAAAGGGAGAATAAGAGAGCTAGCAAACATGGCCCTAAGGGGAGTTACACCAGTTAACCCATTACGGATTAACTGACGCCACTCACCCATTACTCACCCATTACATACGTATTATATTTTATATCATATAACTACATCAGACTCTCATATTCATATATCAGAGAAGAAAAGAGAGAATTCAGAGAGAAAAGTTAAGAAAACATAGATTTGAGAAGAGTTGGGAAAACTCAAGTTATATTATCATCAAACAGAGTTAGCAAGGGTATAATCCTTCATCTCATGTTTTTAATTTCGTTAGTTTATTTTTCAAACCCAACTTCAAACTCTCTGTATATGATTGTAGTGATGAATACATGAGATGTAATCATATATGTGTTATTGTATGATTATAACATGTTTTATATTTGGTATGAATGGTTTAAAATAGTTGAATTCATGAAATTAGGCCTTAATTGGGTTTACGAAAAGTTACAGAGTTTTCCATTTACGTGTTTTAAAATTCTCTAAGAATGGGAAAATTTACATTTGTTCATGATATGGCTATATATATATTAATTGATGTTCATAACATGTTGTATATCATATATGCATAAATTACAGTGATTAATTTCATGTAATTATGTGGTAATTGGGATTATTTACGCTTTAGCGTTGAGATATTGTGCGCAGTATGGTACTAAGGGCTGATCCCCCTAAGTACGAGAAGTAGAGTCCATAGTCTTATGACTGTTAAAGGTTTAAAGTTTAAACACTTTACAACCTAGGACATAGTTCGAGGTCTTATGACCCTCAGATGTTATTTTGATTCTTGTTATTCATTCTTGAGTCAAAAGTTGAGTTTATTTATTCAGATGTCTTTGATTCACTCGCATGTTATTATATTGTTGTCATATTATTATACTTGTGGGCAATCGTGCTCACTTTTGCGTAATAATAACATTGCAGTTAAGAACGAAAGGTCCGACGAGCCTTCTACTAGCAAAGGCAAGGGCAAGGGCAAAGTCAACAAGTGATGAAGGCTTGTTGTTTATTTTATGTGTTTATGTTTCAGACTTATGTTAAAGTTGTGTAAGACCTATTTAATTGTTTATGTTTTCGCATTTGAGATTTAAAGTTAAGTACGACCTGGGATTGATGTATTTATTTTCAGTTGTTGTAACCCCATAAGGGGGGATTATTTCTATTTATTTCATAGTTTGCTTTTATTATGGGTAGATAGATAGATGATATTTGTACAATGAACACCAAATCCCGTGGAATTGAAGTATCCGGATTTGGGGGTGTCACAGATTGGTTGAGCTGTAGGTTATGAACCTTAGGTGGGGGAAAACCTTAGGATAGTAGCCTTTTTAGAGATCGAGAACATAGTAATGATAACTCTTATCGAGTTTTAAGAAAGATAATAACTTACCTTATATGCTATGTGCTTATACTTATATACGCGAGTATCGATTAGCATCACGTATACTAAGACTTAAAATTTTATTTGTCAGGATGACGGATGCTGGAGAACCTAGTCAACCTAGGGACCTTGTACCCCTAGAGGCTAGAGAGGAGGGGAGCCCCAAGATATCCACGTAGTCTGGGAGCAGTTAGTCCGACAAGAGCCATCACCCTTGATCACAGTCATTGGTAAGGAGCATGTGCCGGTGTCTGATTTAGAGGAGTACTCTGAGGAAGACCCTGAGGAGGTTGAGGTGCAGGCTGAGACAGCCGAAGAGGAGGAGGAAGACCTTGAAGAGTTCCCACCGAGCTCTATCAGTGCTGAGATGTATGACGAGCTGTATGACCGTAACATAGAGTTACGTGATTCTGTTCAGGAGCTGAGGGAGACTGTTCAGGAGCTGAGGGAACGATCGGTTACTCAACGGTCTACCATCGAGCTGAGGGATGGAGAGGTTGAGGCTCTTCACACACGGTTGGAAAATTTAGAGTGGGATTTGGTTCACGAAAAAGGCCAAACCTGAGCAGAAGTAAGAGGAAATAGAGGAGTTGAAGAATGAACTGAAAGAGAAATCAACAAGGCTGGCCATAGCAGAGGAGGCCTAAGTAAGGGAATCACGACGAGCAGATCTCGCAGAAGACAACTGTCGGGCGAAGAAGGCCAAGCTTGAGGAGACGTACTCTACATTTCAGTATGCAATTGATGAAGCCCAAGAGCGGGTTATGAGGTACCCAATTCAGTTCGAAGGACTACCGTCATATATGCTAGATCGCAGGACGATGTCCCGGATTATGGAAGAAGAGCGTGGCAAAGCTGTTCGTCGCCTTAATGGGCAGCGATAAGAACATTTGATTTTGTGAAACCTATCTGGTAGTTAATAATGTAAATTCCAATGTGTTTATAAACAGAGGAATATTTTATATTTTAAATCCTGTAAATTCTTTATATCGGGATAGTTGATGTAAATAGCAGTGATGCTATTGTATTATGTTAAAACTTTTGATTTAGATATATATTAGAGTTTATTTGAGATAATGTGTTAACTGATTGTGTCTAAATGTTTAAGTTAAGCCTTAAATATTTAAAAAATTGAATAAAGATCTAATAAGCGTATATCTTAACAGAAATATGCCGCCAAGGAGAAGACCAAACCGTCGACCGGCCCAGGAAGGGTCAACTAACAACAACGACGACGCCAATGCTAACCCCGTTCAGCAGTTGGCGAACTTACTTGCTGGAGAGCTTAACAACCAACCTCAAGCTCCACCGAACATAACGTTCAAGGACTTCAAGGAGGTGGGACTGCCAGAGTTTAAAGGCACCATGAACCCGATAGAAGCTCAAACCTGGGTCATGGAGATGGAGAAAGTTTTTGATGTCATCAGAGTCCGAGAAGATCAGAAAACTGCCAATGCAACATTCATGCTGAAATCCGAGGCCAACTATTGGTGGCAAGCGAATAAGGTCCGGGGAGGTGAAGGTGTGATTACCTGGGAGAGATTTAAGGAGATGTTCTTCCAGATGTACTTTTCGACCAGCTCAAAGAATCAAATGGAGGTCTAATTTCTAGACCTGAAATAGGGGAATATGTCTGTAACAGAGTATGCGGCGAAGTTCAATGAGTTGGCTAGGTTTGCCACGTATCAAGTGCACACCTATCAGAGGAAGGCAAGGAGGTTTGAACAGGGCCTGAAGCCCTGGTTGTATAGCAAAGTGTCAATGTTCCAATTGAACACTTTTGCTGGGGTTCTAGAGAAGGCCATTCTCGCTGAAGGCTGGAGTGACGCTGTTACAAAGTATAACCAAGATCAGAAAAAGAAGAAGAGTGAAGGTGAAGGAGTTAACAAGGCTAGTGGTAGCAACACGGGAGGGAGTAATAATCAGAAGAGGAGGTGGAATGATAACTCATCAACTGGAAATCAGCAAGGAGGTCAGAAGAAGAGGATTGAAGCTTGTCCGACCTGCGGGAAAGCTCACCTGGGGGTCTGTATGAAAGGAAAATGAGTATGCTACAATTGTGGTCAGGAAGGCCACATAGCACCTACCAAAGAAGGGCGCTTACTTCACTTGGGGCTCAAAGGACCATCTGGCAAGGGACTATCCCAAGAAGGGATCTGGAGGGGCAGGATCAGGAGGGAATAGGGGAAACAGCGGTGGAAGTGCTCTAACTATCACGGGACCAGCCGCAACCAACCGACCAACCGCCAGGACCTTCAACATGACCGTGCAGGATGTTGTACAGTCTCGCGATGTGGTGTCAGGTATCATTCCGATCAATAAAGTTAATGCTTATGTACTATTTGATTCGGGTGCTACTTGTTCATTTATATTCGATGATTTTGCTAAGAATTTAGAATTGCCCATGGAAGAGTTAGAATACCCCATGAACATAGAGATTGCGAATAGAGAAGTGATCCCTGATAAGTACGTACACAAGAACTGTAGGGTGGATATTAAGGGTAACATTAGGAACGTAGATCTTATCCCGATTAGGCTTGGGGAATTCGATGCTATTCTGGGAATGGATTGGCTAGTCAATTATGGGGCTGTAATTGATTGCTAGAAGAAGTGTATCAACCTTATGACCCCGTCAAAGGTAGTGTTATATGGCAGCAAATCGCCTAGACAAGCGAGTTGTCTGACGATGATGCAGGCCAGGAAGTTGGTAAGACAAGGCTGTGTAGGATATCTAGGCTACATAGTCGATAGTCGTAAGGAAAACTCGAAAGTGGAAGATATACCAGTTGTGAGGGACTTCATAGACGTATTTCCGGACGATCTGCCAGGACTTCCGCCAGACAGAGAGGTTGAGTTTGTGGTCGATTTGGCGCCAGCGACGGCCACAATATCGAAGGCACCGTACCGGATGGCTCCGGTAGAGATGAAAGAGTTGATGGTACAACTACAAGAGTTACTGGACAAGAAGTACATCCAACCGAGCGTATCGCAGTGGGGAGCGCCGGTGTTGTTTGTAAAGAAGAAGGACGGGACGATACGGCTTTGCATCGACTACAGAGAACTGAATAAGGTCACAATTAAGAATAGATATCCATTACCGAGGATCGACGATCTATTTGACCAATTGAAGGGTGCAAGGTACTTTTCAAAGATAGACTTGAGGAGTGGCTATTATCAGCTGAAGGTGAGGCCAGAGGATGTTCCAAAGACAGTATTTAGGACTTGATATGGTTACTACGAATTTCTGGTAATGTCATTTGGTCTAACGAATGCTCCTGCAGCATTCATGGGCTTAATGAATGGAGTGTTCAAGCCGTTTTTGGACAAATTCGTCGTGGTCTTTATCGACGACATTTTGGTATACTCGAAGACCAAGGAAGAACATGTAGAACATCTGAAGTTAACATTAGAGGCGTTGAGAAGAGAGAAGTTGTACGCCAAGTTTTCAAAATGTGAATTCTGATTGAAAGAGTGCAATTTCTTGGACATGTGATATACAAGGACGGAATTTCGGTAGATCCCTCTAAAGTCGAAGCTGTGATGAACTGGGATCAGCCGAAAACACCGTCAGAAGTGAGGGGTTTTCTTGGATTGGCGGGTTATTATAGAAGATTCATTCAGGACTTTTCCAAGATCGCAACTCCGCTGACAAATTTGACTAGAAAATCGGTGAAATTCGTTTGGACAGAGAGGTGTGAGGAAAGCTTCCAAGAACTTAAGAGGAGGTTGAGTTCAGCACCTGTGTTATCCCTTCCGGACGACACAGGAAATTTTGTGGTTTATAGTGATGCGTCGCATAAAGGACTTGGTTGTGTGATTATGCAAAACTGGCAGGGTCATTGCATATGCGTCACGACAATTGAAAGACTATGAGAAGGGGTATCCGACCCATGACTTGGAGTTAGCTGCAGTGGTATTTGCTTTAAAAATTTGGAGACACTATCTCTATGGGGAGAAGTGTGAAATATATACAGACCACAAGAGTCTGAAATATATTTTTACACAAAAGGACTTGAATATGCGCCAGAGAAGGTGGCTGGAGTTGATTAAAGACTATGACTGCGAGATTTTATACCATCCGGATAAGGCTAATGTTGTTGCCGACGCCTTAAGCAAGAAGGGTCGGGAGAAATTGACGATGTTGACAGCTCAGGAGGAGCTAATTTTAGCAATGGAAAAGCTGGAATTGGAGGTGAAGTATCCAATGAAGATTGACGAGAAGTTGTTTCAGATGCAAGCTGGCACAACCCTATTGGATAAAGTTAATGAAGCTCAACTTCAGGACGATGATTGTGAGAAGGTGAAGAAAAAGATATCTGAAGGAACCGAACCAAGATTCAAGATAGACAATGAGGGACTACTGAGATTTGAGAACAGAGTGTCGGTACCGTCAGTGCCAGAGATTAAGGAGGACATTTTGAGCGAGGTTCATAGCTCACGGTATTCGATTCACCCCGGTAGTACCAAGATGTACCAGGATCTTCGACAGCACTTCTGGTGGCCGAATTTGAAACGAGATGTTGCTGAGTGTGTTGCAAAGTGTCTAACCTGTCAGAAAGTGAAAGCAGAACATGACCGAGTGGTTTGCTATAACCCCTGGAAATCCTAGAATGGAAATGGGAACACATTACAATGGATTTCGTGGTTGGCCTTCCGACTACTCAGAAAGGCAGTATGGGTTATCGTTGACCAACTAACAAAATTCGCACACTTCCTTCCGATCAAAATCAGATTCAACTTAGACCAGCTGGCAAGGCTATATATGAAAGAGATTATTTCGAGGCACGGAGTTACGGTGTCAATAGTTTTCGACAGAGATCCGCGCTTCACATCGAACTTCTGGAAGCGACTAAAGGAATGCATGGGGACACAGTTGAGAATGAGTACGGCTTATCACCCTCAGACAGACTGGCAGAGTGAAAGAACGATCCAGACATTGGAAGATATGTTGAGAGTATGCATCATGGATTTTAAAAGAAATTGGGATGATCACCTACCGCTTGTGAAATTCGGTTACAACAACAGTTACCACGCTAGTATTGGCATGCCGCCTTACGAAGCGTTGTACGAAAGAAAATGCAGAACTCCGCTATACTGGGATGAAGTTGGCGAGAGACAATTGCTAGGTCCAGAGTTGGTACAACAGACAGCAAAGATAGTCAAAGTGATCCGGACAAAACTGGTAGCCGCTCAGGATAGGCAGAAGAAATACGCCTATCCACACCGTAAAAATGTTAAGTTTGAATCGGGTAGCTATGTGTTCTTGAAAGTCTCTCCCTAGAAGGGAAAGATCAGATTCGGTAAGAAGGGAAAATTAAGCTCGAGGTTCATTGGACCCTTTGAGGTACTGCGAAAGATAGGAGAAGTTGCGTATGAGGTAGCCTTACCTTCGTCGCTCGAGAATGTCCCCAACGTTTTCCACGTTTCTATTTTACGACCCTACAAACCCGATTACAAGCACGTGATTGAATATGAACCCCTACATTTTGAGAAAGACTTATCTTATGAAGAAATTCTTGTTCAGATTGTTGACAGGAAGGAACAAATTCTCAGAAACAAAATCATACCTTCTGTTAAAGTAATTTGGAGGAACCACAAACGCTGAAGAAGCTACGTGGGAACTCGAAGAGAATATAATAAAGAATTACCCACATTTATTTACTTAATTATGTGTATACGATTCTGGGGACAGAGTCTTTGTAATGGGGGGGGGGAGAATGTAACGGGACGAAATTTAATTGAACCGTGATTCTGGGACAGAATCCTTTTAAGGGGGGAAAGATGTGACGAACAAGATTTTTATAATTTAATTTGAATATTTATTGAATTAAATAAATATTTTTCGATGATTTATTGAGTTAAATAATTAATTGATGAAATTGTGATAGATTAATTTAATTATATGTGTTACATTAGTTAAATTAATGTGGTGAATTTTTATATTCAAAGTATGTATTTAATTGAACTTATTTGATTAAACGAATTATTCAAATAAGCATAATGTTATTCTAATTAAATTAATAATTAATTAGAGATTAAATGATTTGACATATTAATAAATAAGAATTTTAATTATGTGACTATGTGATTTAATGTGGATTTATGCTATTTTATTTAATTGATTTAAATAACATTATTTGATTAAATTGGGTGTGATATTAATTAAATATATAATAAGATCTTAATTAAAATAAATGGAAAGGGAGAATAAGAGAGCTAGCAAACATGGCCCTTAGGGGAGTTACACCAGTTAACCCATTACGGATTAACTGACGCCACTCACCCATTACTCACCCATTACATACGTATTATTTTTTATACCATATAACTACATCAGACTCCCATATTCATATATCAGAGAAGAAAAGAGAGAATTCAGAGAGAAAAGTTAAGAAAACATAGATTTGAGAAGAGTTGGGAAAACTCAAGTTATATCAGTCATAAAACAGAGTTAGCAAGGGTATAATCCTTCATCTCAAGTTTTTAATTTTGTTAGTTTATTTTTCAAACCCAACTTCAAACTCTCTGTATATGATTGTAGTGATGAATATATGAGATGTAATCATATATGTGTTATTGTATGATTATAACATGTTTTATATTTGGTATAAATGGTTTAAAATAGTTGAATTTATGAAATTAGGCCTTAATTGGGTTTACGAAAAGTTACAGAGTTTTCCATTTACGTGTTTTAAAATTCTCTAAGAATGGGAAAATTTACATTTGTTCATGATATGGCTATATATATATATATATTAATTGATGTTCATAACATGTTGTATATCATATATGCATAAATTATAGTGGTTAATCTCGTGTAATTATGTGGTAATTGGGATTATTTACGCTTTAGCGTTGAGATATTGTGCACAATATGGTACTAAGGGCTGATCCCCCTAAGTACGAGAAGTAGAGTCCATAGTCTTATGACTGTTAAAGGTTTAAAGTTTAAACACCTTACAACCTAGGACATAGTTCGAGGTCTTATGACCCTTAGATGTTATTTTGATTATTGTTATTCATTCTTGAGTCAAAAGTTGAGTTTCTATATTCAGATGTCTTTGATTCACTCGAATATTATTATATTTTTGTCATATTATTATACTTGTGGGCAATCGTGCTCACTCTTGCGTAATAATAACATTGCAGTTAAGAACAAAAGGTCCGACAAGCCTTCTTCTTGCAAAGGCAAGGGCAAAGTCAATAAGTGATGAAGACTTGTTTATTTTATGTGTTTATGTTTCAGACTTATGTCAAAGTTGTGTAAGACCTATTTAATTGTTTATGTTTCCGCATTTGAGATTTAAAGTTAAGTACGACCTGGGATTGATGTATTTTATTTTCAGATATTGTAACCCCATAAGGGGAGGATTATTTTTATTTATTTTCATGGTTTGCTTTTATTATGGGTAGATAGATAGATGATATTTGTACAGTGAACACCAAATCCCGTGGAATTGAAGTACCCGGATTTGGGGGTGTCACAGCCTTAATCTCCCTGAACTGACTTTCAGGAAATGTTACCTTTTCTGTCAAACTTACTACAGATGCCCTCCACCATTCTCAAATCCTTCTTCAGGGTAACCCTCAGTATGTGGCTCTCATTGATTCTGAAAAAATCTATCTTCATACTCTCTGGCAGGCTCTTGAAGTGGAGGAAGCTCTATTGTACCAAAAGTCTAGGGTTACTTGGCTTGCTACTGCGGACAGCAACACTAAGTTTTTCTCCAACATGGTAAAAAGTAGATGGAATTCTAATAAGATCCTCTCTATCCTGAATGATGATGGGGTGCTTGTTCATGGCCAACATGCTGTGGAATTAGTTGCCACTAATTACTTCCAACAGCTTTTCAATCCAGATTCTGCACCTATCTTGCAACTGGATATGGAATTCTCTCCTGCAAATTTCGTTAGTCCTGGCCAGGCTGCTCACCTCACAGTTCCTATCACGGATGAGGAAATTTTCTCCACCTTAAATTCTATGAAGAAGAATATGAACCCGGGTACTAATGGGTTTAACGTTAATTTCTTCTCTCATTGCTGGGATATAGTTGGAAAAGATTTCTCCAATCTTGTCAAACATTTTTTCGCAACAGGTTATATTTTTTTTGGATAATGTGAAGTATCTGACCCGCGGGTCGACTAAATCTTCCCAGCCCGATACCAGAGCGGTTTCCTACCCGGCTTGCGCCTTAGGGAGTACCGTGGCCACCATAGGGCTTTTTACAGCCTTAACTTTGTTGCAAGCTGGACTCGAACCTAGGATGTCCGGGTTTACGGCTCACCCCAGGGCGAGCTTGAACCGCTGCGCCAAAGCTGGTTATATGCCTAAAGGTATTAACTCTACGACCATTTCTCTCATCCCCAAATGTGGAAATTTGTCTGCAATGTCTGATTTCAGACCCATTTCGTGCTGCAACACTATATATAAATGCATCTCCAAGATCCTTGCGTGCAGGCTTAAGGCTGTCCTTCCCACTATTATTAGCAAGTCTCAATCTACCTTCATTAAGGGGAGGAATATAAGTGACAATATCCTTCTTGCTCAAGACCTCTTTAGGAACTATCATCGATCCTCTGGCCCTCCTCGCTGTGCCCTTAAAATTGACCTTAGAAAGGCTTTTGATACTGTTGATTGGGATTTTCTCCTCTCCTCCCTTCATCATTTTCATTTCCCTCCTTTATTCATTAGATGGATTCGTGCTTGTATTTCTACAACAATGTTCTCCATTAAGGTCAATGGTTCTCTTGCGGGTTATTTTTGGAGCACTAGAGGTTTAAGGCAAGGGGACCCCCTTTCCCCTTACTTATTTGTTCTTGTCATGGAAATGCTTTCCTCTATGATCTCTAAGAGTGATATGCTCCCGGATTTTAAATTTCACTGGAGATCTAAAGAGTGCAATCTCACCCATCTTTTCTTTGAGGATGATATCCTTGTCTTTTGCCATGCTAGCATCAAATCTGTTAGCATCATTATCTCCTGCATCCAATCCTTCTCTCTCTTTTCTGGCATCATTCCTAATGTCCACAAAAGCCAATGTTTTTTGGCCAACATTGATCCGAGGACATCCTCAACTATTCTTTCTCTGCTTGGGTTTCAAGTGGGTACCCTCCCTATCAAATTCCTAGGGGTCCCTCTTATTTCTTCAAAGCTTTCCTTCATGGACTGCCTCCCTCTTACATACCGAATCACCTCTAGAGTTTCATCTTGGACTTCCATAGCCTTAGCCTATTTTGGTCGTCTCCAACTTATCAAATCTGTTCCTTTTCTCCATCCAATCATTCTGGAGCACTCATTTCATTTTTCTCAAAGCTGTGTCCAGAGCTATTCAATCTATTTTGTGCAGGTTCCTTTGGAAAGGCCCTTCTCTGGGAAAATTTGGTGCTCGTGTTGCATGGCATAAGCTATGTCTCCTAGTCTCTAAGGGGGGGTTAGGGTTAAAGAGCATCATTGAGTGGAATAAATCTTTGATTATAATGCACTTGCTTAATATCATCCGAGCTGATTCGTCCTCCTTATGGGCTACTTGGATTAACACCAGTGTCTTAAAAGGGAGAAATCTATGGAATTATCAGGCCCCCTCAGATTGCTTTTGGATCTAGAAACAGGTCCTCAAGCTTAGGCCAACTGCCAGAAATCATGTCTCTTACCTTGTGGGTAACGGCTCCAACACTAGTTTATGGTTTGACCCTTGGATAAATGGTCAGATCTTACTGGCCAACTCTAGGCTTTCCCCCATGGCCAAAGTGGCTGATATCATTATTGATTCCTCTTGGTCCCTTCCCCTGAGTTTCCACCATGAGATGATTGAGCTTAAAAGACTCATTGAAGTTCAGCCTATTCATCCTGTGACACCCCCAAATCCGGGTACTTCGTTTCCACATGATTTGGGGTTCACTTTCTAATATAACATACATCTACCCAATGAATAATGCAAAATAAGCTACAACTTAAATTAAAATAAATAAATCTCCCTTACAACAAGGGTTACAACCTTTTTAAAATAATCCCGGGTTACTCTAAACCTGACATAAAATAATAAAGTGCGGAAACATAACATTCCTGTCTCATTACAATCATTTCAAAATAATTAAAACAAGTCTTCACTTGCTTTGCTTTCCTTTTCCCTTACTTGTAGACGGAGCATCATCATTATCAACCTTTACTGAAATTGTTATTTAATACAAGAGTGAGCAAACCACAGCTCACTGGAGTTTAACAATAATATAGATATGAAAGGATATATTTAAAAGAATCTGAACAACTTAGCTTGCTTCAATAATAAAGAATTGAATAATAATTCTCTATCAACATTAAAATTCTAATATAGAATTTATCTGAGGGTCATAAGACCTTTGAACTCTTCTTGTCCTAGGTTATAAATATTTCTATTTAAACCTTTAATAGTCAATAAGACTATGGACCTTAACCCGTACTTAGGGGGATCAGCCCTTTATACAATGTATTGTGCACAAACATCTTAACGCTATGCGTAATCATCTTCCCTAACAATTAGGGTTATTCAACTCAGTAATTTGAATTCAAGTCCGCACTAAAGAAAGTTTGGTTTGCATAAGCTTACAAAGGTAATTTAGAATTCACGTTCATCAACTAAGGATTAGTTGAATCGACTTTCAATAATTCATAAATAAAAGAATTATGAATTAACATATGCTTTAGAAGTAAACTTAAAGCATTTAAAATAATAAACTGGATCTTACTGGAACAATAAGTTAAGATCATTTCAATTAAATAGACAATTGTTCAATACAGAAATGAAAAGAACCTTCTCAAAAATGAATATATGAACTCAAAGAAATTGTATAGAATTAACTAGTTTAGGGTTTAGAAAACTTGCCTTAAGCGCAAGCTACTTAACACAATTCACGTACTTTAATACTTCCTACACATATATATTAAGTCACAAAAACCTAAATTAGTTAACACATAACTAATTCACACAAGTGGTTAACCCTCATGATTAACTCACTCTAATTAAATAAATAATCAACTATCACATAATTAATTACATCACACACATACTCACATAATTAAATTAATTATATATTTAACTAAATTATAATTAAACAATTATAATTCAAACACTTAATCAAATTATAATTACTTAAATTATAATTACCTTTTAAATTATAAACAAATTATAATTTATAATCAATTAAACTATATCATGCATTATAATTACACAAATTATAATTAATCATGCAGTTATCAATTTATAATTCACAATTAAACATGCATTTATTAAATTATAATCACATAGATTATAATTTAAATTAACATCTAATTGATTAAAATAAATCAACTTCTATACCTTATAATTTCACAAAAATTATAATTTAAATTAAGCATTTACTCTTAATTATAATTAATCACATTATAATTAAGTAGTTCAATTAAACAATTATAACTTATAATTTAAATACTATATTAGGTTTTCAAATCCTCTTTTTTTTTTAATTTCCAAACATGCAATCGTCACATTCATATTAACAACATGTTATAGCAACTAGATATATACTCATTGTCATAGAATAATTAAACTAAGCTTAGAAATAACATTGCACAAAAACTAAAGTCACTACCCCTGCCCAAGACACGGCGCAGCTGCGCCACCTTTAGCATTGATACCGGCGCAGCTGCGCAGGGGTCAACCCTGAGAAAATCCAGCGGCGCAGCTGCTGCCGCTTCTACCCTTACTGTCTACGCAGCTGCGCTGGCAGCGGACAAAAATAGAGCAACTTTGCGAACAGTGCAGAGAAAAGCCAAATTGGCTTAATTCACAGTTTTATCTAGATGTATGTTATATGAGAGAAAGTGTCGCTCTCCAGTATGCTGGGATGAGGTGGGTGAAGCAACATTATTAGGACCGGAGTTGGTACGTATGACTACAGAAAAGATCCAAATGATCCGACAACGTATACAAACCGCTCAAGATCGACAAAAGAGTTATGCGGATCTTCATCGAAAGGACGTGGAATTTAATGTTGGGGACCATGTGTTATTACGTGTTGCTCCGTGGAAGGGAGTTACGAGGTTTGGCAAGAGAGGAAAGCTCAATCCACGATTCATTGGTCCATTTGAGATCCTTGACCGAGTAGGAAAGGTGGCCTATAGACTCGCTTTACCTCCAAGCATGTCTCGTGTTCATAACGTGTTTCACATATCCGTGTTACGTAAATATGTGAAGGATCCAAACCGTATTATTGAGTTAGAACCAGACGAGATAGCCGAAGATTTAACGTACGAGGAGGTACCTGTCAAGATCTTGGATAGGAAGGAGCATGTCCTACGCTCGAAAATTATACCTCAAGTTAAAGTTTTGTGGAGAAACCATATAATTGAGGAAATGACCTGGGAGTTGGAATCGGAAATGAAAGCGAGGTATCCTCACCTTTTCGACATACCAGGTACGTACGTCAATTTCGAGGATGAAATTTCATAAGGAGGGGAGGTTGTAAGACCCTAACTTTTATGAATAAAGATTTAATTTTCTTTATATATTATTTCGAAATAGTAAGGTGTTGTTTTGATAAATGTGAAAAGTTATGGGTGAAATGTGCAAATATTTTAAAATGAGCTTGGTTATAAAATATTCTTGTTGTCGGGGAATATTCGTTTGGTCGTGGAATATTCTTGTTGTCGGGGAATATTCGTACGACGGCGTAGCTATTTGTGGACCCCACAACGGAATAACTGTCGGATATAGAAAGTGACAGAAATAACCTTTTTATAAAATAACGGCGTAGTTGTTACCGTTAGTACTGTTGAAATACCCGGTGATAAAAGTACAGTAATACGCGGTGTTGCACGGTAGCACACCGTATTGCATAGTAGCACACGGTATTGCACAGTAATTTTAATTATTGATTATTACGTGAGAAGTCATTACTCAATAATTGTTACAGTAATTACTGTTCAATATTTTATATTATTGATTCAATAATTGCATGATATTTTATTGATTCAATAATTGCTACGTTGATATTTTATATCAATAATTGCTACGTTGTTATTTTATATGATTGATTCAATAATTGCTACAGTTGATATTTCGTATTATTGATTCAATAATTGTCACTGCACAGTATTTCACATTATCAACTCAATAATTCATATTATTTGAATAATATTATTAAATAGCATTATTGACAATGTCTAAGGAAGTTCTGTCTAGGAGGGGTTATTTAATTGCGCGCCAGTAAGGAGAAGT
Source organism: Panax stipuleanatus (assembly GCA_020205555.1). Lineage (NCBI taxonomy): Eukaryota > Viridiplantae > Streptophyta > Magnoliopsida > Apiales > Araliaceae > Panax > Panax stipuleanatus. Next base: position 101,950,612 of record CM035124.1, on the reverse strand, counting down.
CCTTATCGGAAGGTCCCCCTCTTTCCTAGGAACGACCTGGTTCTCAATATTGTAGTTCTGTAATATTATTTGTGAATAATTAATTATTGATTTATATGATAAGGAAATATTTATTTTGTGGATATAAAAGAAGAAATTAGCGCTGATGTGTTTTTATCAGTATTTTGGTGTGAAAAATCATCCGTTTATGGATTTCGGATAATTTATGTTTGAAATTTGGAAAAACTTCCTTCTACAAAGTTGTAGAGAATAAATTTCCTATGGCAAGACATAGAGTTTGTATTTTTCTGACAAAATGGCTATTTATTATGAATTATTGAAGTTTCGAAAAATAAATATTTTTTAAATAAAATGGTGGGCCCCACTTTTGGTTGTTGTGGAAAAATTTGAATTTTCTTTCCCATGAGGCGGCTGAGGCGGCTAAAAAAATATTATTTTATTACTTTAGTCTTCTTTGGCATCCTAAGTTTTTCCTATAAATAGGGTGCTTAGGTTAGAATTGAAAATCACACCAGAATCAGAAGTTTTCTCTCTATAATATCGAGCGTATTTTTGTGAGTATCTAGATACTTTGAGTGTTACTATTCAGTGCAAGTTTTTTTCGGTATTATATCTGATATTTCAGTCAGAGGTACTATTCTTTTGAGGTAATGGATGTTATTTTCTTTCGTAAATGATGTTATTCTTTTCAATATCATTATACCAAAATATTGTCATGGATTTTATTATGAAATTCTTACTTTTTCCGTCGGAGTTACTATTCACGTATACGACACTATTCACGAAAAAATTAAATTTTATTCTATATGTCCAAGTTGCTTGTTAAAGTTCTTATCTTTGACTTGGATCTAAGTTTTGAGCTTTGTTCTTGAATTTTGCTCCACAAAGTATTATTATAGAATATTCTTGAACTTTGATAAACTAAAATACGAATCCTTAATCTTTGTCCTTTATCTCACTAGATTCGTTATTTATATGATTTTTCATCATCCTTAGTCCTAAAAGGTGATATAACTGAATATCTTTAGCCTGTAGAGCAAAGATGAATGATTACCTGATGAATATCTTTGGCCCGTAGTGCAAAGATGAACAGGTGTTGAGATGAACATGACCATTGGTGATACAAATGAATATCTTTGGCCTGTAGTGCAAAGATGAATATTTGATTCGAGATGTATATTGATTGGTGTTACAGGGATAAAATATTGATGATGGACTTTTCAATTATAGAAGATAGTAGACTTCATTCTCTACTTAACTCTTCTAATGAATTATTATTTCTGCTGCGAATATTGATCTAAAATTTGTTGTCCATTATATTTTATCTGATTTATTGAAGGCTAACGATAATTTATTTTCCATTATCTTAGTCATAATATTCTTTACTAGGCTAGTTGAGCTCACCCTTTTCATCTATTGTCCTCTTCAGGAAATGAGAATGTTGCGGGCACTAGTCGGGGGACAGAGTGATGGTCCGAGTTAAAGCAGTAGTAGTCCTCACTATTTTTAATAAATAGTGTGATAATAATTATAATGAGGAACTTAGTTTGAATATTAATATTTTTTACATATTTGTATTGGCACTCACAGTTGTGTGGTCGTATTTTGTACGACCGTGTGATATAAAGTTTGTATTTGAATTCTGTACCATGTATTTGGCGACTCAGACTGGGTTGGGTTGACTGGACCTATTCTGGGGGGCGTCACAGTTGGTATCAGAGCTTAGGGATACGATCTCTGGTGGAGATCGGAGAATAGAACTAGGAGGGGAGAGACGAGTAAGTCCTTCACTAGTATGTCCTACCTAAGCTTATGTGGTATTTAATTGGCCAGTCGGAGCATAGGGTTAATATGTGATATGTTATTTGTTTAATTAACCCTTGTTTTATGACAGTATTTGAGAATGGCAGCTGAGAATGTTAACAACGAAGTGAATGAGACCGTGGAGACACCTTTAATCACTAACTAGGAGAACGTGCAATAAGAAGGCAATGTTCATCCTGAAAACAACGCTAGTCAGACGATAAACAATGAGATGTTTAGAAGTTTTTTGCAGTTCATGCAAAACCAGACGAGGGAGACTCGTGTGCAAAATACAGGTGGAGATAATAACAACTCGCGGCTTGTCACTGCCAAGCAGTTCAAAGAATTGGGACCACCAGAGTTTCTGGGAAATGCCAGATCCGATTAAGGCGGAGACGTGGGTTAAGCAAATTACCAAGATATTTGATGTCTTGGGATGCACGGAGGGATAGAAGGTTCCATTCGCCACCTTTATGTTTCGTGGAGAGGCAGATTACTGGTGGGAGTCTGTGAAGCGTACCCAGCCTGCCGCACTCAAGATGTCTTGGGAAGCGTTTCAAAAACTGTTCAAAGACAAGTACTTTCCTGAAAGTATTCGTCATATGAAGGAGGTAGAGTTTATCCGACTAGAACAAAACAACATGACGGTATCCCAGTACGAGGCTAAGTTCGCGGAGCTGTCCAGGTTTGCACCTCATTTGGTGGAGAATGACGAACGTATGACGCGGATGTTTCTGAGAGGTTTGAAACCCGAAATACGTCAATACCTCATTTCTCACAAATTTTCTCTATATTCGGATGTAGTGAACAGGGCCCAGTTGTTAGAACGAGACAATGATTATGTTCAACCAAGGGACCACAACCAAGGTCGTACCAGTGGCAGCAGTCATCAGATCAATGACAACCAGCGAGGAGGAAAGTATGACAGAAGCGGTAACAACTCTGGTGGTAATCGTGGCCATGATAGTAGAAAAAGCGAATCGGGAGGAGATTTCAAGAAGAGAAGGTACAACAATGAGAACGTGAAGACGTCGACATCAGCACCAGCATCAACTCGTTTCGAGGGGAGGAAAACGACCGCCGGTCGTATGCTATAAATGCGGGAAAGAGGGACACATCAGCCCAAACTGCCCACAACAATTCAAAGCATGTTATAACTATGGAAAAGAAGGACATATAGCTCGAGATTGTTATGTTGCGAAACCAAATCCAGCGGGGGTGGTGATTCCAAAGGCGGTTTCGGACAAGTCAAAGTCGGTGGTTCCTGGAAGAGCGTTTGTCGTGACAGCCCAAAACGCGAGGAACCCACACGAGGTGATTATGGGTAAGCTAATCATAAACTCTTGCGAAATTTACACCTTGTTAGATACGGGTGCTACCCATTCTTTTATTTCACCTGCTTGTGCTCAACGTTTGAACTTGACTTCTGATAAATTAGACTTTGACTTATCTGTTGAAACTCCGTTGGGAGAAACCTTTGTTACATCCACAGTTTACAAATCTTGCTTGATTCAAATTGGTACCATTACCTTACCTGTTGATCTTATATCTTTGAAAATACTTGCATTTGACATGATTTTAGGAATTGACTGGTTAACCACTTACCATGCCAAAATTGATTGTTTTCGTAAGGTTATTAGTTTTCATATTCCTAATCAACCTGTTGTGCGAACCCAAACCACCAAACCACTAAAATCAGTCAATATCATTTCAAGTCATAAAGCTATTCGTTTATTGAAAAACGAATGTCAAGCTTTCTTAGCTCATGTCACTGATCTAAACCAGAATACATTAGGTTTGAATGATATTTCCGTTGTTAAGGAGTTTCCTAATGTATTTCCCGAAGAACTTTCCGGTCTACCCCCAGAACGTGAAGTTGAATTCTTTATTGACCTTGAGCCCGGTACAAAATCCATTTCTAAAATCCCATATCGAATGGCTCCTATTGAACTTCAGGAGTTAAAGGTCCAATTACAGGAATTGTTAGACATCGATTTTATTTGTCCTAGTACGTCTCCTTGGGGTGCTCCTGTTTTATTCGTAAAGAAAAAAGACGGGAGTATGCGACTTTGTATTGACTATCGGGAGTTGAACCATGTCACCATCAAGAATAGGTATCCGCTACCTCGTATTGATGACCTGTTCGACCAGTTGCAAGGAGCGCAATTCTTTTCAAAGATCGATCTTCGTTCTGGATATCATCAGCTGAAGATTAAAACTGAGAATATTCCAAAGACTGCTTTCAGAACTCGGTACGGGCATTATGAGTTCTTAGTCATGTCTTTTGGATTGACTTAATGCTCCTGCTGCTTTTATGGATATGATGAACCATGTATTTAAGGAATATTTAGATCAATTCGTTGTTGTCTTTATTGATGACATCCTCATCTATTCTAAAAGCCGTGAAGATCATGAGCACCACTTGAAGCTAGTACTTCAAAAGCTTCGTGAGAACAAGCTATATGCCAAGTTGAAGAAATACGAGTTCTGGCTTAAGGAAGTAGCATTCCTTGGGCACGTGGTATCGAAACGTGGAGTATCTGTTGAGCCGACGAAGATTGAAGCAATACAAAGCTGGGAGCAACCTAAGTCGGTGACCGAAGTACGAAGCTTTCTGGGCTTAGCTGGTTATTATCGGAGGTTCGTAGAGGAATTTTCTAGAATCGCTACTCCATTAACTCAGTTGACTCGAAAAGATACAAAATTCGTTTGGAGCGAGGAATGCGAGAAGAGCTTCCAAGAGCTCAAGAGGAGACTCATTTCAGCACCTGTTCTGACAATACCATCTGGTTCGGATGGATTTGTTATTTACAGTGATGCTTCAGGCAAAGGGTTAGGATGTGTTCTCATGCAACATGGGAAAGTCATAGCCTATGCCTCGCGACAACTCAAAGAATATGAGAGGAATTATCCTACTCATGATCTAGAGTTGGCAGCTGTCGTTTTCGCGTTGAAGATCTGGAGACATTACCTGTACGGAGAGAAAGTAGTGATTTATACGGATCATAAGAGCCTTAAATATTTCTTCACTCAGAAGGAACTCAACATGCGGCAACGACGTTGGCTTGAGCTGTTGAAAGATTACGATCATACCATCCAATACCATTCTGGAAAAGCGAACGTGGTAGCTGACGCGTTGAGTAGAAGATCATATGTGGGAACGAGTGCGATGATGTCAAGTATACGCGTAGAACCAGCTTTGGTTGATAAAGTTAAAGCTGCTCAAGCTACGGATGCGGAGCTGATGAAGATGAAAAAGAAAGTGCAAGAAGGTGCCATTCCAGAAGCAAGAATCGATGAAGAGGGAATACTTCGAGTCAACTCCAGACTTTGTGTTCCTAACGATTCTGACTTGAAGCATAGAATCATGATGGAGGCACATAACACACCGTTTGCAATCCATCCTGGGAGTACTAAAATGTATCGTGATCTTCGACATACATTTTGGTGGAGCAATATGAAAAGAGAGATCGCAGAGTTTATTTCGAGATGTTTGACTTGTCAACATGTAAAGGCGGAGCATCAAGTACCGAAGGGTCCATTGCAACCACTTGAGATTCCGAAATGGAAGTGGGAACACATTACGATGGATTTCGTTACGGGTCTTCCCAAGGTTTCTCAAGGCATAGATGTGATTTGGGTTATTGTTGATAGATTAACCAAGTCTGCTCATTTCTTGCCGATACGAGAGACTTATTCCCTTGAACGTCTTGCTCATATGTACGTGAATGAGATTGTGAGATTGCATGGCATGCCAGTATCCATAGTTTTGGATCGTGACCCCATATTTAGTTCACGATTTTGGATCAGTTTGCAGAAAGCTATGGGCACGAATTTACGATTCAGTTCGGCTTATCATCCTCAAACAGACGGACAATCGAAAAGGACTATTCAAACTCTTGAAGATCTATTGAGACTCTGTGTTCTAGACTTCAAAGGGAGTTGGGATAAGTACTTACCATTGGTGGAATTCGCCTACAACAACAGTTATCAGGCAAGTATAGGCGTGGCTCCATTTGAGGCATTGTATGGGAGAAAGTGTCGCTCTCCAGTATGCTTAGATGAGGTGGGTGAAGCAACATTATTGGGATCGGAGTTGGTACGTATGACTACAGAAAAGATCCAAATGATCCGACAACGTATACAAACCGCTCAAGATCGACAAAAGAGTTATGCGGATCTTCATCGAAAGGACGTGGAATTTAATGTTGGGGACCATGTGTTATTACGTGTTGCTCCGTGGAAGGGAGTTACGAGGTTTGGCAAAAGAGGAAAGCTCAATCCACGATTCATTGGTCCATTTGAGATCCTTGACCGAGTAGAAAAGGTGGCCTATAGACTCGCTTTACCTCCAAGCATGTCTCGTGTTCATAACGTATTTCACATATCCGTGTTACGTAAATATGTGAACAATCCAAACCGCATTATTGAGTTAGAACCAGACGAGATAGCCGAAGATTTAACGTACGAAAAGGTACCTGTCAAGATCTTGGATAGGAAGGAGCATGTCCTACGCTCGAAAATTATACCTCAAGTTAAAGTTTTGTGGAGAAACCATACAATTGAGGAAATGACCTGGGAGTTGGAATCGGAAATGAAAGCGACGTATCCTCACCTTTTCGACATACCAGGTACGTACGTCAATTTCGAGGACGAAATTTCATAAGGAGGGGAGGTTGTAAGACCCCAACTTTTATGAATAAAGATTTAATTTTCTTTATATATTATTTCGAAATAGTAAGGTGTTGTTTTGATAAATGTGAAAAGTTATGGGTGAAATATGCAAATATTTTAAAATGAGCAAGTGGTTATAAAATATTCTTGTTGTCGGGGAATATTCGTTTGGTCGTGGAATATTCTTGTTGTCGGGGAATATTCGTACGACGACGCAGCTATTTGTGGACCCCACAACGGAATAACTGTCGGATATAGAAAGTGACAGAAATAACCTTTTTATAAAATAACGGCGTAATTGTTACCGTTAGTACTGTTGAAATACCCGGTGATAAAAGTACAGTAATACGCGGTGTTGCACGGTAGCACACGGTATTGCATAGTAGCACACTGTATTGCACAGTAATTCTAATTATTGGTTCTTACGTGAGAAGTCATTACTCAATAATTGTTACAGTAATTACTGTTCAATATTTTATATTATTGATTCAATAATTGCATGATATTTTATTGATTCAATAATTGCTACGTTGATATTTTATATCAATAATTGCTACGTTGTTATTTTATATGATTGATTCAATAATTGCTACAGTTGATATTTCGTATTATTGATTCAATAATTGTCACTGCACAGTATTTCACATTATCAACTCAATAATTCATATTATTTGAATAATATTATTAGATAGCATTATTGACAATGTCTAAGAAAGTTCTATCTAGGATGGGTTATTTAATTGCGCGCCAGTAAGGAGAAGTCCTTATCGGAAGGCCCCCTCTTTCCTAGGAACGACCAGGTTGTCAATATTGTAGTTCTGTAATATTATTTGTGAATAATTAATTATTGATTTATATGATAAGGAAATATTTATTTTGTGGATATAAAAGAAGGAATTAGCGCTGATGTGTTTTTATCAGTATTTTGGTGTGGAAAATCATCCGTTTATGGATTTCGGATAATTTATGTTTGAAATTTGGAAAAACTTCCTTCTACATAGTTGTAGAGAATTAAATTTCCTATGAAAAGATATAGAGTTTGTATTTTTCTGACAAAAGGGCTATTTATTATGAATTATTAAAGTTTCAGTAAATAAATATTTTTTTAAATAAAATGGTGGGCCCCACTTTTGGTTGTTGTGAAAAATTCTGAATTTTCTTTCCCACGAGGCTGCTGAGGCGGCTAAAAAAAATATTATTTTATTACTTTAGTCTTCTTTGGCATCCTAAGTTTTTCCTATAAATAGGGTGCTTAGGTTAAAATTGAAAATCACACCAGAATTAGAAGTTTTCTCTCTCTATAATATCGAGCGTATTTTTGTGAGTATCTAGATACTTTGAGTGTTACTATTCAGTGCAAGTTTTCTTCGGTATTATATCCGATATTTCAGTCAGAGGTACTATTCTTTTGAGGTAAGGGATGTTATTTTCTTTCGTAAATGATGTTATTCTTTTCAATATCATTATACCAAAATATTGTCATGGATTTTATTATGAAATTCTTACTTTTTCCGTTGGAGTTACTATTCACGTATACGACACTATTCACGTATACGGCACTATTCACGAAAAAAATTAAATTTTCTTCTATATGTCCAAGTTGCTTGTTAAAGTTCTTATCTTTGATTGGATCTAAGTTTTGAGCTTTATTCTTGAATTTTGCTCCACAAAGTATTATTATGGAATATTCTTAAACTTTGATAAACTAAAATATGAATCCTTAATCTTTGTCCTTTATCTCACTGGATTCGTTATTTATATGATTTTTCATCATTCTTAGTCCTAAAAGGTGATATAACTGAATATCTTTGGCCTGTAGAGTAAAGATGAATGATTACCTGATGAATATCTTTGGCCCGTAGTGCAAAGATGAACAGGTGTTGAGATGAACATGACCATTGGTGATACAAATGAATATCTTTGGCCTGTAGTGCAAAGATGAATATTTGATTCGAGATGTATATTGATTGGTGTTACAGGGATAAAATATTGATGATGGACTTTTAAATCATAGAAGATAGTAGACTTCATTCTCTACTTAACTCTTCTAATGAATTGTTATTTCTGCTGCGAATATTTATCTAAAATTTGTTGTCCATTATATTTTATCTGATTTATTGAAGGCTAACGATAATTTATTTTCCATTATCTTAGTCATAATATTCTTTACTGGGCTAGTTGAGCTCACCCTTTTCATCTATTGTCCTCTTCAGGAAATGAGAATGTTGCGGGCATTAGTCGGGGGATAGAGTGATGGTCCGAGTTAGAGCAGTAGTAGTCCTCACTATTTTTAATAAATAGTGTGATAATAATTTTAATGAGGACTTAGATTGAATATTAATTTTTTCTACATATTTGTAATGACACTCACAGTTGTGTGGTCGTATTTTGCACGACCGTGTGATATAAAGTTTGTATTTGAATTCTGTACCATGTATTTGGCGACTCAGAATGGGTTTGGTTGACTGGACCTATTCTGGGGGGCGTCACACTTACTGCCTGTGCAACTGCGCCGGCAGCGGACAGAAACAGAGCAGCTTCGCGAACAGTGCAGAAAAAAGACAAATTGGCTTAATTCTATACAATGAGTTCACAATTCAGCCAACATTTTTCACATAAAACTTTACAAAAACAAAGTGCAAAGCTTCTAACATGTTTTGAACACACTGATACAAGATTACAACGCTTAATTTTTATAAAAATTTAAGGAAAATACCAATGTCAGTGTTCTAGATAAAATTGAACACTGTGGATTTGTTTTGAAACCAATTCTCACAATTCCAATCCCAATCAACTAATTTCTAAACATAATAACATATTCCACAAATAATTTCAACAATCAACATATATTTTGATTTCTATGAAAAACTTTATTTTTCCCAGACACTTCACTGTGACTTTTGAAAAACATAAATTCTCCATTTATATCATATATATTCATGAATTAAACAACTAATTAAGCATACTATCACATATAGACATGATATGAACACAATTATATATATATATATATATATATATATATATATATATATATATATCCATCATGCTATACAACTTCCAAAACACGTTTTACAGAGAATGAAAATATCAGGATCATAATTTTAAAACTGGTTTTTGAAAATCTTTCCATGGCATACAATTACATATGCAAACATATGAACATCATATATACATAGTCATAATTATACAACTTCATGAAAATATAATTTGACAAGAAAAAATACAACACATAAGAATTGATTCTATGGTTAAGAGTATAATCTTACAAGCTTGAATTGGAAGAAAAGATGGAGATGATGTATAGTTTTCCTCTTATTTTCTCAAAGTTCTCTTCTTTGTATTATCTCTTCTCTGCTCTTCTTTCTCCTTTGTTTTCTTCTAGTTTAGACTTAGGTTTTTAGAAAAACTAACGTACTGATAGTATATAAATATAATATATAACACAAGTAATATATAATATATGTAACTCCCATATAATAAGTATATGCACTAACTACTAATTATAATGTAAGTTACAAAATTCAAAAGTCCTTTTTGCTTGTTTGGCAACAGAAAAATTAGAAACTAGTTTTACTAACTTAGGCATGGTTTAGGTAAATTGGGTTTAAGCTAGTGTAAGGGCCCTATTTGGCAACAGTCCTTTAAAACAAAAGCAAGGGCCTTGTTTGTTTAAAATCATTTAAAATCCTTTTTCTTTATTTTAATAATTTATTTAACACATATTTTAATGTCACATTTTAATTAATTAAATATCAATAATAATTTAATCAATTAAATCTAACATCAATAAATCACATAAAATTGCCACATAATTATAATTACTCGCTAATTATAATTCATGTAACACTTCATCACACAATTCATCTAATTCAATTTTCTCAATTAAATTAGAACTATAATATAAAATTAATATACATTAATTAAATAATTCTTACACATTCATTTAATTAATATATAACACTTAATTAAATCACTCCATAAATCACATGATTTATTTACTTAACTCAATAAATAAATCACCTAAAATATTTATTTAATTTAATAAATATTTAAAATTAAATATATAATCTCAATCGTTACACATCCCCTCTCTCCTGATCGTATTGAATGGAATGGACTTTCTCTTGTGAGTATCAAAGCACGACACATTTGGGATTGCATTAGAACTAAACAGTCTATACCTCCTTGGCATAAAATTGTTTGGCATAAACTCCATGTTCCCTACTTCTCGTTTATTTTGTGGATGGGATTCCTTAAAAAACTCCCCACAAATGATATTACTAGGCACTACCCTTCGGGCAGTATTTCCACCTACCCTCTCTGTCAGCGGCATGATGAAAGCTTTGACCATTTGTTTTTTGAATGCCCATACTCCTCTTCCATTTTGCAGCGAACTCTGAAATTGGGTGATTGGTCTAACGTCCCCATGGACTGGACCGGTGCTACTTCTTTCATCACTTCATTCCAAGGTAGGAAACTTTTAAAGCTCATCCTCTATCTTCTTCTTTTTTTGCTAAATTTAGACTAAATTTAATAAATGAAAAGGGGAATACAAGACCTCATAGGAGAGACCCAACCAGAAAATAGCGAAAACATCGTAGGAAATGCCCTTTGATGTTAAGACTATATAGGATTACAAGGAGAACGCCCAACAAACAAGGCAATAACCCAAAACAGCAAACAAAAAAACTATAACAACAAGACATTACAGACCAAGATCAAAACATGCTTCAAGCAAAACTGCAAAAACCAAACAAAACAAGCTCAATGTTTGCTACTAATTCCTCTATCTTACCTTTGCTACTACCTTCTACAAGATTTGGGAATCGAGAAATGTGAAGATCCACTCGAACAAGCTTACCCCCCCTTACATTGATGCAAAGGACACTATTAATATCATCAAATCAAGGCTGTCATCTTCTTCTCATTTTATTAAAGCGTCTCATTCTTTTCAATACTATTGTAACTGTAACTAACCACCAGCATTGGTGCAGCGGTTCAAGCTCGTCCTGGGGTGAGCCGTAAACCTGGACATCCTAGGTTCGAGTCCCGCTTGCAACATTGTTAAGGCTGAATTAAGCCCCATGGTGGCCACAGTATCCCCGATGCAAGTCGGGTAGCAAATCTCTCTGGTATTGGGCCGGGGAGATTAGTCGACCAGCGGGTCGGAAACTCCACATTATCAAAAAAAAATACTATTGTAACTAGTTACTTTTTTTGATTTTGATGCTGCTTTCTTGCTGGCTTGGGTGTGCTCTGGGGTTTTGATACTGCTTTGCATTGCTTGCTATGCTATCAAATGTGCTTGAGAATTGGTGGTCTATTTTTTATATATCAGTGGTCTACAGCCATTTTGATTTTGGGTGGGTCTTGGTGGGTTGCTGCTGCAAGTTCGGTTGCTGTTTGTCAAGGTGGTCTGCTTTGATTTTCAGCTGTTATACTGTTTTGGTTGATTATTATTTTGAGTTTGATTCTGATTTTGGTTGGAAGCTGGTTTAGGTTGGTTGTTATGATATGCTGTTTCCATTTGGTTTGCTGGGTTGGGTGTTTTGTTTGATGTTCTGCCCAACAGTTTTCCATGCTGATATGCTGTTTTGGTAGGGTCGGGTCCTTCTGTTTGGTTAGCTTTCAATGTTTGCTTGTTGTTCCTTCTGGCCTTCATGTTGGGCCTGCTGATCTCCTTCTGCCTCCGTGTTGGGTGTCTGTTTCAAATAAATTGGGCTGGGCCGGTTTGTTTGCTATGCTTTGGTCTGCATGGGCTTGTTGGCATGTGGGGTTTTTTTTTGCTTCGGGTGGGGATGTCCACCTTGGGCTCTTTTGAACATTTTGAATCTTGGATTTTTGGGTTGGGTAGTTTGTTCACTTTGGGCTCTTTTGAATCTCGGGGTTTGAACTTTTGGCTGTTGGATCAATTGCTTCTTGCCGGCTGCTTTGCTTTGTTAGTGGGTCGGCTTGCTACCTTGTTTTGTTTTGGTTTTTGTTGTCCAATTTTGTGTTCTTTTGTAATAGGTTTGGTCTTTCACGTGGTTTTTTCATCTTGTCGGCTTGGTTTTTTGGCCTGCTTTTTATAGTCATGGCATCATAGGGCCTGTCCTATGATGTCTATGCTATATCCTATTGGAGTCCTCAAATGTCCCTTGTAACCTGTTCTTTTTTTTATATAGTTTTTAAAATTTAGCAAAAAAAAAAACGATGCGTACATTTCACTCAAGTCTTCATTTAAGGAAACCTTCTAATTGTTTCATAGGTTCTCTTAAATTGTCAAAGAATGAGGTGGTTACGAGTCCTATTTCTTCATTCTAGTTTGATTGGTATCAAAAGGAGCAATCCCATTACTATCGCGTTCAAAATGATGCGCACAACTCACACAAGTCTTCATTTAGAGAGATATTTTTATTGTTTCATTGGTTCTCTCAATTTGTCAAAGAAAGTGGTGATTAGCATTCCTATTAGTTCGTTATAGTTTGATTAGCATCAAAAGGATTAATCTCATGACTATCGCGTTCAAAACGATGCGTACATCTCGTATAAGTCTTCATTTAGGGAAAGCTTCTAATTGTTTCATTGGTTCTTTCTGATTGTCAAAGAATGAGATTATTACGAGTCCTACTTCTCCGTTCTAGTTAGATTGGAATCAAAAGGACCCATGACTATCGCGTTCAAAATGATGCGTGCATCTCGCACAAGTCTTCTTTTAGGAAGACCTTCTAATTGTTTCATTGGTTCTCTAAAATTGTCAAAGAATGAGGTGATTATGAGTCTTATTAGTTCGTTTTTTTTGTTTTTTTTCTAAGTTTTCCTATTAGTTCGTTCTAGTTTGATTAGCATCAAAATGAGCAATCCCATGACTATCACGTTCAAAACGATGCGTACATCTCACACAACTCTTCTTCTTTTTTTCGCTAAGTTTGTTTATAGATTGAAAAGAAAGAAAGATAATACAATCGCAAAGGGGCATACCCCAGAAGCTTTAGGATGATCATCATGGGACAACCCCCATGAGGATTACACTAAAGACGAATCAAAACCGATAGAGAGAACAAGCACTAAACCTAAAACAAGCATACAAAAGAAAGCAAAGCAATAAGCCTAAACAACCATACAACTGCATCGAATCTTCCTAAGAAGACCAATTTTCCCTATGAGTCTGCCTTTCACAGTAAAGAGCCCAGAACCCCAATAAACCAAGGCAATGAGGAAACCTAAAGAAATAAACAATAGTAGCACAAAAGCCAGCAACAACAGCCAGCCGCCAGCAACCAATACCGAACAGCAGCAACCAGCCCGAACCCAGCCCAGCAACAGCGCTGGCAACTGGACCCAACAACAGCAGCCCAGCCCGAACCCAGCCCAGACCAGGCAGAACCCAGCCCTCCCAGCAACTGGACCCAACAGCAACAGCCCAGCCCAACAGCACCAACCCAAACCAACATCCCTCCGAAACCAAACCAGCAAAGGTTATTTAGCAATAAAAAAAAAAAAACCAAACCAGCCAAACCCAGCCCAGCACCCCTCCCGAACCTAACCAACCAAGCCCAGCCCAACAACCCACCGGACCAGAAAGAGGTGATTAGGAGTCTTATTACTCCGTTCTAGATTGATTAGAATCAAAAGGAGCAATTACATGGCTATAGCGTTCAAAACAATGCGTACATCTCTCACAAGTCTTCATGTTGGAAGACCTTTTTATTTTTTTCATTGGTTGTCTCAAATTGTCAAAGAAATATGAGATTAGGAGTCTTATTTCTTCGTTTTAGTTTTATTGGCATCAAAACAAGCAATTTATGACTATCACGTTCAAAATAATGCACAAATCTTAAACAAGTCTTCATTTAGGAAGACAGTTTTATTGTTTCATTGGTTCTATCAAATTGTCAAATAAAGGGGTGATTAAGAGTTCTATAACTTCGTTCTAGTTTGATTAGCATTAAAAGGAGCAATCCTATGATTATCACGTTCAAAACGATGCATACATCTCACACAAGTCTTCATTTAGGGTCATCTTCTAATTGTTTCATAGGTTCTCTCAAATTATCAAAGAATGAGGTGATTACAAGTCCTATTACTTCGTTCAAGTTAGATTGGCATCAAAAGGAGCAATCCCAAGACTATCGCATTCGAAACGATACGCACATCTCACACAAGACTTCATTTAGGGAAACCTTCTTATTGTTTCATTGGTTCTCTAAAATTGTCAAATAAATAGGTGATTAGGAATCCTATTAGTTTGTTCTAGTTTGATTAGCATCAAAAGGAGTAATTTTATGGCTATCGCTTTCAAAACAATGCATACATCTCACACAAGTCTTCATGTAGGTAGACCTTCTTATTGTTTCATTGGTTATCTCAAATTATCAAATAAAGTTAAGAGTCCTATTTATTCGTTCTAGATTTATTTGCATTAAAAGGAGCAATGCCATAACTATCCCATTTAAAATGATGCGTACATCTCACACAAATATTCATATAGGAAGACATTTTTATTGTTTCATTGGATCTGTTAAATTGTTAATGAAAAAGGTGATTAAGAGTCCTATTACTTCGTTCTAGTTTGATTAGTATCAAAAGGAGCAATCACATGACTATCACGTTCAAAATGATGCGTACATCTCACTCAAGTCTTCATTTAAGGAGACCTTCTAATTGTTTCATAGGTTCTCTCAGATTGTCAAAGAATGAGATGGTTATGAGTCCCATTTCTTCGTTCTAGTTTGATTAATATTAAAAGGAGCAATCCCATTACTATCGCGCTCAAAATTATGCGCACATCTCACACAAGTCTTCATTTAAGGAGATAATTTTATTGTTTCATTGGTTCTCTCAATTTGTCAAAGAAAGAGGTGATTATGAGTCATATTAGTTCGTTCTAGTTTGATTAGAATCAAAAGGAGCAATCCCATGACTATCGCGTTCAAAACGATGCGTAAATTTTACACAAGTTTTATTTTATGAAGACCTTTTAATTGTTTCATTGGTTTTCTAAAATTGTCAAAGAAAGAGGTGATTAGGAGTTATATTACTTCGTTCTAGTTTAATTAGCATCAAAAGGAGCAATCCCATGGCTATCACGTTCAAAACGATGCGTACATCTCTCACAAGTCTTCATATTGGAAAATCTTCTTATTTTTTTCATTGGTTGTCTCTAATTGCCAAAGAAATAGGAGATTGGGAGTCCTATTTATTCGTTTTAGTTTTATTGGCATCAAAACGAGCAATCACATGACTAACACGTTCAAAACGATGCGCAAATCTCAAACAAGTCTTCATTTAGGGAGACATTTTTTTATTGTTTTATTGGTTCTGTCAAATTGTCAAAGAAAGGGGTGATTAGTAGTTCTATAACTTCGTTCTTGTTTTATTAGAATCAAAAGGAGCAATCCTATGATTATCAGGTTCAAAACGATGCGTACATCCTTACACAAGTCTTCATTTAGGAAGACCTTCTACTTGTTTCATAGGTTCTCTGAAATTGTCAAAGAATGAGGTGATTACGAGTTCTATGTTCAAGTTAGATTGGCATGAAAAGGAGCAATCCGATGACTATCGCATTCAAAATGATACGTACATCTCACACAGGACTTCATTTAGAGAGACATTCTTATTGTTTCATTGGTTCTCTAAAATTGTCAATGAAATAGCTGATTAGGAATTCTATTAGTTCGTTCTAGTTTGATTAGCATCAAAAGGAGTAATTTCATGGCTATCGCTTTCAAAACGATGCGTACATCACACAAGACTTCATGTAGGTAGACATTTTTATTGTTTCATTGGTTGTCTCAAATTGTCAAATAAAGTTTAGAGTCTTTTTTCTTCGTTCTAAATTTATTTGCATTAAAAGGAGCAATGCCATATAACTATCCCGTTAAAAATGATGCGTACATCTCACCCAAGTCCTTCATATATGGAGACATTTTTATTGTTTCATTGGATTTATTAAATTGTTAAAGAAAAAGGTGATTAAGAGTCCTATTACTTCATTCTAGTTTGATTAGCATCAAAAGGAGCAATCACATGACTATCACGTTCAAAACGATGCGTACATCTCAATCAAGTCTTTATTTAAGGAGACCTTCTAATTGTTTCATAGTTTCTCTCAAATTATCTAAGAATGAGGTGGTTAAGAGTCCTATTTTTTCGTTCTACTTTGATTGGTATTAAAAGGAGCAATCCCATTACTATCGCGTTCAAAATGATGCGAACATCTCACACAAGTCTTCATTTAGGGAGATATTTTTATTGTTTCATTGGTTCTCTCAATTTGTCAAAGAAAAAGGTGATTATGAGTCCTATTAGTTCGTTTTAGTTTGATTAGCATCAAAAGGTGCAATCCCATGACTATCCCGTTCACAACGATGCGTAAACCTCACACAAGTTTTCTTTTATGAAGACCTTTTAATTGTTTCATTGGTTCTCTAACATTGTCAAAGAAAGAGGTGATTAGGAGTCATATTACTTCGTTCTAGTTTAATTAGCATCAAAAGGAGCAATCCCATGGCTATCACGTTCAAAACGATGCGTACATCTCTCACAAGTCTTCATGTTGGAAGATCTTATTATTTTTTTCTTTGCTTGTCTCAAATTGTCAAAGAAATAGGAGATTAGGAGTCCTATTTATTCGTTTTAGTTTTATTGGCATCAAAACGAGCAAACTCATGACTATCACGTTCAAGACGATATGCAAATCTCAAACAAGTCTTCATTTATGGAGACATTTTTTATTGTTTTATTGGTTCTATCAAATTGTCAAAGAAATGGGTGATTAGTAGTTCTATAACTTCGTTCTAGTTCGATGAGCATCAAAAGGAGCAATTCTATGATTATCGCGTTCAAAACGATGCGTACATCCTTACACAAGTCATCATTTAGGGAGACCTTCTAATTGTTTTATAAATTCTCTCAAATTGTCATCGAATGAGGTGATTACGAGTTCTATTACATCGTTCAAGTTAGATTGGCATCAAAAGGAGAAATCTAATGACTATCGCATTCGAAATGATATGTACATCTCACACAAGACTTCATTTAGGGAGACCTTCTTATTGTTTCATTGGTTCTCTAAAATTGTCAAACAAATAGGTGATTAGGAATTCTATTAGTTCGTTCTAGTTTGATTAGCATCAAAAGGAGTAATTTCATTGCTATCGCTTTCAAAACAATGCGTACATCTCACATAAGTCTTCATTTAGGTAGAACTTCTTATTGTTTCATTGGTTGTCTCAAATTGTCAAATAAAGTTAAGAGTGCTTTTTCTTTGTTCTAGATTTATTTGCATTAAAAGGAGCAATGCCATGTAACTATCCCGTTTAAAATGATGCGTACATCTCACCCAAGTCCTTATATATGGAGACATTTTTATTGTTTCATTGGATCTATTAAATTGTTAAAGAAAAAGGTGATTAAGAGTCCTATTACTTCGTTCTAGTTTGATTAGCATCAAAAGGAGCAATCACATGACTATCACGTTCAAAACGATGCGTACATCTCACTCAAGTCTTCATTTAAGGAGACATTCTAATTGTTTCATAGGTTCTCTCAAATTGTATAAGAATGAGGTGGTTACGAGTCCTATTTTTTTGTTCTAGTTTGATTGGTATTAAAAGGAGCAATCCTATTACTATCGCGTTCAAATGCGCACATCTCACACAAGTCTTCATTTAGGGAGATATTTGTTGGGTTTGTACGAAATCGTGACGCAATCAAATTGCAAAAATTAGCGGAAGCATGGTATATCAGAGTTTAAAAAAATTTCTACAAAACCATTACCCGGATCATCCTTTATGCAAATTATTAATTTAAAACGATAAATAAGAAGTTATGGAATCATACCCTTGTAGAACGAAGCTTCCACAGGTACTAGTTCAACTCCTTGTTCTTCGTGATCTCCTTGAATTTCCGGGTTAGATTCCTTCCTTTGATCAACGTTAGCCACCCAAGTGTTTGGCCTCTAGAGGTGATCCACCAAGGAAGAGAAATTATCAAGAAGGAGGGTGTTTGGCTTAGTGTTCTATCCTCTATAGAAAAGGAGTACTCTCTAACAATTAGAATTGCATCATTTAATATCTATTATAAGACTTCTCTTATATAGACATTGGTCAACCCTTCTAATCCTATTAGACATGGGATTTCTTTTAATTAATTAAACTCTTTTAATTAATTTAGGCTTCCCACCACATGGGAATAATTAATTAAATTCATTTAATTAATTTATCTCCTAATCTTATTAGGAATAAATGAGAGTACTAAATATTAAATTAATTACTAAACTCCTTTAGAAATTAAAATAATAATAATTGTAATAATATTAATAAGACTCTTCTTATTAATTTATATTTAATATTTCCAAAATATTAAATAATAAACATTAAGCTATTTAATTTATTCTATCACCATAGATTAAATTAATTATACTTAATGCATTATTACGATTATGCCATTACCTTCTTAAATAATTATTCTTCCTTTTATGGTGTGACCCTTTAGGTTCTCCATATTAAACCGGTTGTGAATAAATCAATTAAAACAATTTTAATCTTATTTAAATAAATAAATTAAACTAATAATCTATTTAAATAAATAATATTTATTCTACAATAGGGATAAGCCTCCCTAGCGATCAAAGACTTTCCAGATAATATAGATTTCAACATTAATCATAAAAGAACCTGTGAGTTAATAGTTACCATACAATTCAATCCTTCCACCATACAATGTCCCAATTAAATATAAGACATGGATTTACTGTCAAGTCTTATTTTATTTAATTATATGTATTTCGATTAGAAAATGCACAACTCCAAATAATGCAAATTAAAAACTCCTTTCTAATTTCATTTCACCTTGGCCAAGGATTCCTGGGTTGTCATTTAACGAATCACATAGGACATATCTCCTCTTTTACTAGAGGTGGTAGATTCTTTATTGATCATTCATTATCTCCATATGTAACTCATTATACCCAAGCATACCCTATATATGCCTTAAAAGGTCTTAAGGAATAAGTCAAAGTATAATTTGTTACATACAAGATACTATGATGATCTCAAGTCCAAGGATCACTTGTACTACTATCACATTAGGAATTCCTATTGACATGCGAGTAAAACTCCATTAGGTATTCCATAGCGAATCACGTTTAGTGAACTTATTCTCCAATAAGCACCTACATACTTGCTTTAGTGTCTCCACACAAATGATCATGAGATCAATCATCCTCATCCAATGAGCAAGCAACATATGTACCAATCTATCCGGATTTACTAATCCCCTTTTTAGTAATCCCACGATTGGGAACTATTTAAGTTTTAAAACTTTCTAAGAATTTAGATCTCATTAGCATGATCATCATCATGATTCTAAAAGCATTGCTTAAAACTATGGGTTATTTACATATTATAAAAACAGCAACATGTAGATAATTAAATGCCTTTAATAAATGAATATTTTATTAATAAATAAATAAGATTGTTTACAAAGTACGTGCTTTATCATCATACATGATTGGCTTGTATGCACACTACTATCAATCTCCCACTTGCACTAAAGCCAATCGCCATGGTATCTCATACCCATCTTCTCTAAGTGACGATCAAACTGCTGTTGTGTTAAAGCTTTAGTAAATGGATCTGCAATGTTGTCTTGAGAGTCTACACGCTCCAAGGTGACGTCTCCTCTTTCAATGATCTCCCTGATCAAGTGAAATCGCCGCAACACGTGTTTAGATTTCTGATGAGACCTGGGTTCCTTAGCCTGTGCAACTGCTCCTGTGTTGTCACAGTAAAAGGGAACTGCTTCTCCAATGCTAGGAACCACACCAAGTTCAGTTATGAACTTCTTCATCCAAACAGCTTCCTTTGCAGCTTCACTTGCAGCTATATACTCTGCCTCTGTCACTGAATCAGCAACTGTTTGCTGCTTGGAACTCTTCCAACTCACTGCGCCTCCGTTCAAGGTAAAAACATACCCCGAAACAGATTTACTGTCATCTTGGTCCGTTTGAAAACTTGAGTCTGTGAAGCCCTCGAGTTTTAATTCAGACCCACCGTAGACAAGAAAAATATCTTTAGTCCTTCTCAAGTACTTTAGGATATTCTTCACTGCCTTCCAGTGCTCTTCTCCAGGATTCGACTGGTATCTGCTCGTTACACTAAGTGCATGAGCAACATCCGGTCTAGTACATATCATACTGTACATGATAGATCCTATTGCAGAAGCATAAGGGATCTTACTCATACGGTCTCTCTCCTCAGGTGTCTTTGGGGCCTGTTTCTTGGAGAGATGTATTCCATGGCTCATCGGCATGAGACCTCTTTTGGAATCTTCCATGCTAAACCTCTTTAGCATCGTATCAATGTACGTTCCTTGGGATAAACCAAGCATCCTTTTAGATCTATCTCTATAGATCTTTATCCCCAAAATATAGGATGCTTCTCCCAAGTCCTTCATGGAGAAGTGTTTAGATAACCAGATTTTAATCGATTGTAGCATAGGAATGTCATTCCCTATCAGTAATATATCATCAACATATAATACAAGGAATGAAACTGTGCTCCCACTAACCTTCTTGTACACACATGGTTCATCGTCATTTTTGATAAAATCAAACTCTTTGATTGTCTCATCAAAACGAATGTTCCATCTACGAGAAGCTTGCTTCAATCCATAAATGGATCGTTGCAGCTTACAGACTTGATTTATTCCAACCTTTGAAACAAATCCCTCTGGCTGTGTCATATACACATCCTCCTCAAGTTTTCCATTGAGGAAGGCCGTTTTCACGTCCATCTGCCAGATCTCATAGTCGTTATAAGCTGCAATTGCAAGCAAAATTCGAATGGACTTGAGCATAGCTACTGGTGAAAAGGTTTCATCATAGTCAACTCCTTGTCTTTGTTTGAAACCTTTTGCAACCAGTCGGGCCTTATAGGTCTCCACCTTGCCATCCGCTCCAGTCTTTCTTTTAAAGACCCATTTACACCCAATAGGCTTAATGCCTTCAGGTGGTGAAACCAAAGTCCATACTTTGTTTTCATACATGGAGTCCATTTCGGATTTCATGGCTTCAAGCCATTTTCCTGAGTCTTTATTACTCATAGCTTGTTCGTAATTCAATGGATCATCATCATCCATGATGTGTACCTCATCGTCATCCTCTATAACGAATCCATACCTCTCAGGTATCTTAGGTACTCTCCCAGATTTACGAACAGGGTGTGGTATAGTAGGTTCTTCTACTTGGTCAGGTACCTGACTTTGATCTGTGGTAATTTGTGGTTCTTGAGCTTCTTCAAGATATATCTTACTCCCACTGACCCCTTCATGGATAAACTCCTTTTCCAAGAAGGCAGCATGTTTCGCAACAAACACCTTTTGATCAGTTGGATGATAGAAATAATACCCTACAGTTTCTTTAGGGTATCCCACAAATCTACACTTTTCGAATTTAGTTTGTAGCTTATCATGTTCAAACTTTTTGACATAAGCTGGACAACCCCAAGTCTTAACATGCTTAAGATTTGGTTTCCTCCCCTTCCACATCTCATATGGAGTCTTTGGGGTGGATTTGGTAGGTACCTTGTTAAGTAGGTATGCAGCCGTTTCTAGGGCATATCCCCAGAAGGAAATTGGAAGGTCGGTAAAACTCATCATGGATCGAACCATGTCTAATAGTGTTCGATTTCTCCTTTCAGATACTCCATTTAACTGTGGTGTACCTGGTGGAGTCCATTGTGAGATTATACCATTTTCTTTGAGACAATTGAGAAACTCACCGCTTAAGTATTCTCCACCTCGATCTGATCGAAGTGTCTTTATACTCTTGCCCGTTTGTTTCTCTACTTCACTTCTGAACTCTTTGAACTTTTCAAACGATTCTGACTTTTATTTCATCAAATACACATATCCAAATCTTGAGTGATCATCAGTGAAAGTAATAAAATAAGAATACCCACCCCGTGCACTTGTTGTCATAGGTCCACAAACGTCTGTGTGAATCAATGCCAACAACTCTGTAACTCTTTCTCCTTTTCCACTAAAAGGAGATTTAGTCATTTTACCCATGAGACAAGATTCACAAGTTGGATATGATTCATAATCGGATAGCTCGAGGAGCCCATCTTTATGCAACTTGGATAATCTTGTTTCATTGATATGACCGAGTCTACAGTGCCACATGTAGGTATAATTAATATCATCTCTTTTTCTTTTCTTAGTTTGTTCAATTTGAAATATATTTTCTTGTAAGTCAAGTGTATAAAGTCCATTTCGTAAATTTCCAATACCATATAAAACATCGTCTTTATAAATAGAACAACTATTGTTCTTTATAACAATGTTAAATCCTTCCATATCCAATACAGAAATTGAAATAATGTTTTTAATAATATTTGGAACATAATAACAATTATTAAGATAAATGGACTTGCCCGAAGGCATTGCTAAATAATAAGTTCCTACAGCTAATGCAGCAACCTTTGCTCCATTCCCCACTCGTAGGATCACCTCATTATTGTTCAGCTTTCTACTTCTGACCAGTCCCTGCACAGTATTACATATGTCACTACAAGAAAAGAGGCTATCAGCGACCAAATATATCAGCGACCGCAAAATACGGTCGCTAGTGGTGGAATCAGCGACCGCCTTTGGCGACCATCATAAAATCTGGTCGCTAATTTATATCTGCGACCGCATGCGGTCGCTAGCCGGTCGCAGGTGTGTTTTTGCCGCCTAAAAATTGGCGTGAATTGTTCGCGGTCTTTTCTTCAGCGACCAAGGAGTGACAGCGACCGCATGCGGTCGCTGATATATCCACGTCATTAAAAACTAGCGACCGTATGCGGTCGCTGAAAGCGGTCGCTGATGCTTTTAAATGTTCTCAGCAACAGGCCTGGACAACAGACGCGAAACGGAAAGAAAAAGAGGGAGGCAGAGAAGGAGAGAAGAGGGAGAAGGGAGAGAAGAATAGGGAGAAGAGGTGCCGCCCATTGCTACCGTCTCGCTGCCACCGCCCGCTGCTATCGTCGCCGACATTTAGGTATATATTAGTTATACTATGAATGATTTTGATATACAATGAATGATTAATTTGGGTAATGTATACATATATGCATTGATATGTTGCTATGAATATATATATATATATACATATATACATGTTATTATATTAATTTGTTGCTATGAATATGTATATATATATACATAAATTTGATTAATTTGGTGTATGTATACCCCATTGTTAAGAACCCTTAATTAGGTTTAATTTGGATAATTAGATTTAATTTGGGTAATTAGGTTTAATTTGGGTATTGTATACTATATATATATTCTTTGTAACATTACTAAGTTACCATTTACTTAGTTGTCAACTAATAAATAAATAAAAATTTGTGATCACATATGTATTTAGTGATCATTTTGGATGACTAATATAGAGTACTGATTATAATTTTATAATTGTAATAGCCAACCCAACCCAATATAGAGTACTGATTTTCCAATATGCAAACTTAGATGCTATATTATGAATTAGGTATTAGGAATCCCAAATAATTTTAAACAAGTCTACCATAAATTAAAAAGCACAGCCTTTACTTGGCTTACCCACCCAATATCAATGAATCTTCTCTTTTTCTTAGTATCTTATTTTTCTTAGTTAAAAAAATAAATTATAAGTCAACAAACTCTACCACCCACGGCAACGTACAAGAAATATTACTTCTTGACACATTCAAATGGAAAAGGTATGGTTTCAATAAAATAGTGTAATAATAAGTTAAAAAGCTAATATTATAAGTAAGCAAATTCACTAAATTTCTCTCTACTGTTGGATGGATGAGAATTTATTTACGACCAACGAATAGGAGGCATACAACCCACATATATAATCACATACAGTTTACTTAGTTTGCATAACAGAACAGCTAGAAAATAGTGCCTAATATTTTTAGGTACAAAACACAATCTTAATATAACCTACTACAAACTTGCTTCAAAAAAGAATAAGAAAATGACTGACATCCAAAAGAATAGAGCATCGGATGAACTGCCTCTCCGAGTCTTCTCTATGTAAGCTCCTCTTCTTCACATATAAAGCATAGACTATTAGTATCAAATATAAAGGGTTATCTAGGAAGCAAAATTAATTAAACACTAAACAAAAAGAACAAGAATGAAATTGATCTAGTTGAACTGTTATAATGGGAAGATGTTATAGGTTTAAGGGGCTTAGGTTATGTTAACAAGAATAATCTATGATCCTATAGAAGAACTATGACTAATCAAGTTAGGATTCTACAGCTATATCATAAATCCAGGCAGGACGGAAGTATTCAGACAAGAGAATTAAATGCGTCACCAATCAACTAGTTTCCTTTGAAGCTTGAAGATGGGAGAAGTATGGTTTGAACATGTATGGTTGGAGCTGTGTTGTTGTTTGAAGACCCTCAAACAATAACAGCTTACATGTATGTTGAAATGTTAATCATATACGTGTATATGCTCAAGTCATATGTTTACAATTATGCTTAAATGTTAATGGGAGAAGTATGGTTTGAACACGGGAAGTTGGCTTGTCCGTATTGTATGGAGCATACAAAGTCTTTCAATCTATCAAAAGGTCGAAAGCCTTGCTGGTTTGACTGTCATCGTCGTTTCTTGCCGGTAGACCACCCGTTTCGAAGAAATAGAGAACACTTCAGGAAAGGGAAAGTAGAGAATGATATTCCTGCACCGCGATTGTCGGGGACGGAGATACGTGACCGTGTGATGAGATTGCCGGTCATCCCATTTGGTAAGATTGATGCCACAAACATAATCAATGGGTTTGGCGAGTCTCATAACTGGGTTCGGAGAAGCATCTTTTGGGAATTGCCTTATTGGTCTACAAATTTGATTCGTCATAATCTAGATGTGATGCATATTGAGAAGAATGTGTTCGACAATGTGTTTAACACCGTGATGAATGTTACGGGGAAGACAAAAGATAATGATAAGGCACGTTTGGACATGAAAGATATTTGTAAGCGTCCTGAATTAGAACTTTATGAATCTCCTAATGGTAATATTGTCAAACCGCATGCAAGGTACACATTGTCCAAAAAGCAAGTTGAAGATGTGTGCACATGGGTTAAGTCTCTGAAACTACCAGATGGATATGCGTCAAACATTGCAAGGTGTGTTACGGGTGGAAAATTGCAAGGGATGAAGAGTCATGACTGTCATGTGTTCATGGAGAGACTCATGCCTATAGCATTTCGGGATCTGCTTGATAAACCAATATGGGATGCTTTGACGGATCTTAGTCGTTTCTTCAAAGACTTATGTTCAAAAACATTAAATGAGAAGGACATGTCTCTACTTGAGAAGAACATCATAGAGATCACGTGTAAACTGGAAAAAATATTCCCGCCTGGTTTTTTTGACTCCATGGAGCATTTGCAAATCCATCTTCCCTATGAAGCTCGTATTGGGGGTCCAGTTCAATATAGATGGATGTACCCTTTCGAAAGGGTGATGGGAAACCTTAAGAGGAAGGTTAAGAATAGAGCTTATGTCGAGGGGTCGATATGTGAGGCATACAGTTTCGATGAGATATCTACGTTTGTCTCAGACTATTTTCCGGACGAAGTCTTGACAAAGGCCAATCGAGTCTCGAGACATGATGATGGGGGAAATGTTGAACTAAATGGTCGGCTTTCTGTATTTGGTCTATCGGGCCGCGCTTATGGAAAAGGGAAGCGCATATTCCTCTCTGAGCTGGAATTACATGCTGCACATACTTACATTCTTCTCAATTGCGAGGAGATTGACCAATTTGTGAGGTACACACGTAAACTTGAAAATTTATCCCTTAACTTTCAATGACATGTAATATACATTCCAATATATTAATGTTTATAACATTGTATAGATTGTACGATGACGAGTTAAAAGTGAAGCATCCCGGCATAACTGATAAAGATATTCAAATCAATCGTGATAAAAAATTTGCACTTTGGCTAAAGGACAAAGTAAGTTCAATTTCTTAAGCACGACATATATATATATATATATATATATATATATATATATACTCCATATTAACGATGACTTCATTTAATAAGATGGAGTTTTTGTAGGCTTTGACTGAGGGATCAACGATTCCGGCTAATGTACAAGTCCTAGCTATGGGACCAGATAGGGACCAAGTCAGCCACAATGGTTACAAAATAAATGGTTCTGAATTTCATACAAAGCCATATGGGCGCGGTAAAAGAACAACAAACTCTGGAGTGTGTGTCCAAGGAGATTGTTACAATGAGCTTGGTCGTGCCTTTTATGGGGAGTTGGAGGAAATCGTAGAGTTGTCGTACAAGGGCACGTACGGGGGTCATATTAACTTGTTCAAGTGTCGTTGGTTTGATTCAGAAAAAGGGATACGTGTTGACAGATATGGAATCGTCGATATTGACCTCCATAGGTCTGCGTACTCCAACGAACCATTTGTTTTACCAACTCAAACAGTACAAGTATACTACACTCCTAGTCCTATTAGGAAAAGGGATAGACCGCCTACAGATTGGCAAGTTGTAATTCATACTCCCGCGCGCAGTCGTGTAGAAGTAGTTGATGGGGAGATTTACCAAGAGCATATGCTTCATGCTCAAACTATAATAAATGTGGAGGACGACAATGAAGTAATCCAGTTAGATGGTGGAGATGAACCACATGAATTAGATCCTGAGTCAATACTTGTGTTAGATGACATTGATACTGAGGAGGAAGAGTTACTAACTGAATCTGACACTGAATCTGAAGCAGATGATGGTTATGAATCTGCAATACGTATACAAGATGATTCTGAATCAGACATTGACACTTGAACAAATGAAATGTATGTTTAGCATTACATGTTTAGCATTTTCTGTCATTATTGTCATTTTATATTCATATATATACATGTAATCAAATATAACTCATACTAACATCTTTATATCACTGACATGTTTATGTACTTAACTATTTAAGTGCAATTTCCTGTCATTATTGTCAATTTATATTCATATATACATGTAATCAAATAGAACTCATACTAACATTTTGAAATTTGTAATATATAGATGGCTTCTGAAGCAGCGCAGAAAAAGCGCGGCTTGGGTAGGGGGCCTAATCATGTGCCCAAGGCCCCTACTAATCCGGATGATCGGATTCTTATTCAGATTCGTCCTCCTCCGAATAGCACGTACGTCCCGCATCATTTATATATAAGCATTTTAGATTCCATTTATACAAGATATATAACTAATGTAAATTGCTTTAATATATCTACTTATCTTTGATGTAAATTATTGTATATTATAGTGATTTTTCAGATAATAAGATCGTCAAGTGCATATCACAATTGTGCTTACAGAATTGGCCCACACCTGTGATTACGTGGGCGACCACACCTATCGCCCACAAGGATGCAGTTTGGGCTGAATTTCAGGTATTTCTTTTAATTATGATAGATAATATAATATTCTAAGGATAATTGTTTAATAGTGTTGGATTATATGTTAAAAGTATCATTTTAATATTATTATTGTTATTTTATTTGTAGAAAAGGTATAGATGGGAAGACGCGCAGGCTTCAGTGATACAGACACTATTTTGGCAGAAGTGCGCCGCCCGCACCAAAGACAATTTGAACAAAGAACGACAAAAAGCCCTTCACAATGCATCGATCGACCATCCAGGCCAGGGTGAGGATTACATGCATGAGCATAGCCCCTGGTGGTGCACCCAGTCCATATGGGCTGAGATGTGTGCCCAATGGAGAGATGAGACCTGGGTCAAAAGACGCAAGACTGCCGCCACTAATAGATCCTCGGGTGTACCTGATGGCGAAAAGGCTAAAGGAACCTACAGAGGCAGCAGTATTTCACAGTTGCAGCATATCACTGCCAGGGTACGTATGAATAGTTTTAATATGTTTGCAATTATAAATTGTAGAATATCACATGTGTACTTAGTAATATTGGAATATATTTTGTATAGGAGTCTCAGTCTCAAGGTCAGCCTATCCATTGGCTGGATGTGTACGTGGCCACCCGTGATGGTCTGCCTGATGCTGTCCACATAGCGGTAATAAGTTTCAACAACTTAATCTTGCTTATCAAGTTTTACGTCATTCTTTAGAATTTTACCAATTTATTTTTAACTATTTAATTGTTAACATGATGACAGGATACTTATAAGCTTTTATTGAATGAGCGCTATCCTGAAGGCACCCCACGTCCGCCAATTGATCAAGAATTGTGGGAGAGGGCGTCTGTTGTGAAGAAGAACTACGTCAAAGGTCAAGGACAACGACGACGCCCATCCTTCAGTGGCTCAGGCAGCTCTGCTACCCAGTCTTCACAGTCATCGAGTCATCCAGCCATTCATACTCCTGCTGACTGTGTGAGAGCTATATGTCAAGATCGCGATCTTCTAAAGATACTGGGCGGGCATTTGGCGGCTCTGAGTGCTGATGAGTTAGCTGATGCAGTGGCGGCAGCAGCAGCATCACAGCATGGGCATGGCGACGAGGTAATCAATCTTATTTATTACAATCAAAGTAGTGACTTATATATATATATATATATATATTGTTGTGTTTAAAAACAACTGTATATTGTCGATCGTAACACCAGTATCAACATATATACTATATTATATGTAATTTGTTTTATTTTTTTGTTAATTACAGGGTGATCAAGATCAAGGAGAAACTAATTTGGACAATGATGCTTGATGACTGATTTAGTGTTGTTTTGTAGTTATTTGAGAATCTTATACTTTTATATTCATTCTTTGGATGTCTGTATGTTGCTTAAAGATTATATTTGTTTATATTTATTCAATTTATATCGGTTTTTAAAGGTTTATATAGTTTATATATAATTTATATACTAGTTTGGTGTATGTGTCGGTAATGGACGATGGATGTTATATTGTTGTGAATGTTTATGTGTTGGGATAAAGCAGGTACAAAACAGGTACAGTTTTTTGGGAATTCGACAAAACAGCAAAATTCTGGTTCCAATGTTTTTTTACATCAGCGACCGCATGCGGTCGCTGATAAGTATAAAGCAGTCGCTAATCATATGGGGATTTCAGCGACCGCATGCGGTCGCTGATTGCAGTCGCTGACACGTGGCACACGTCAGCCTGTGGCCCTGAACCATGCTGACTCATTTTAGCGACCGAAAGGACAATAACGGTCGCTAATTTCGGTTGCAGATAATACGGT
The DNA here is from genome assembly GCA_020205555.1 of Panax stipuleanatus. Classification (NCBI taxonomy): domain Eukaryota; kingdom Viridiplantae; phylum Streptophyta; class Magnoliopsida; order Apiales; family Araliaceae; genus Panax; species Panax stipuleanatus. The sequence continues at coordinate 101,920,884 of CM035124.1, read as the reverse complement.
CGCTAATAGTGGTCGCTGATGTGCATTCTAGCGACCAGATTTTATGCGACGCATATCAGCGACCGCAAACGGTCGCAGATGGTTATCTGCGGCCGCATGCGGTCGCTGATATGCGGTCGCAGATAGGCTTTTTTCTTGTAGTGTGTGAGAACCACAGCCGGTATCCAATACCCAAGTAGAATTATGACTTTCAGAAAAATTAATTTCAATTATAAACAAACCTTGATTGGAAGTCGAAGCTTCTCCAAGCTTCTTTTCTGCTAGATACTTCTTGCAGTTCCTTTTCCAATGTCCCGGCATGTTGCAATGAAAGCACATTCCTTTAGCTGGTTCAGGTTTCTTTTGTTCCTTTTCTTTCCCCTTTCCCTTAGCCTTCTTAGATTTCTTCTTTTCAGAAGATACCTTGGGCCTCTTCCTTTTATTGGAAGAATCCACCATCAAGACATGGTTCTTCTTGGATGGGAAGTGACCTTCTGCAGTTTTCAGCATGTTAAGCAGCTCAGGCAAGCTGACATCTAGCTTATTCATGTGAAAATTAACCACAAACTGCGAGAAGGTCTCAGGGAGTGACTGCAAGACCAAGTCTTGACTCAACTCCCCATCCATGACGAACCCAAGCTGTCCAAGGCGTTCAATCAAATTGATCACTTTCAGGACATGAGTCTCGACGGCAGTACCCTCGGTCATCCGAGATCGGAAGAGCTCCTTAGATATCTCATATCTAGCAGTCCTACTCTGTTCACCATACAACTCCTTGAGGTGAAGCAGCATAGCAGGAGCATCCATATTTACATGCTGACGCTGAAGCTCGTTATTCATGGATGCGAGCATGATGCATTGAGCCACAGATGCATCATCTTGCCACTTATTGAAAGTGGCAATCTCTTCCTCAGAGGCTGTTTCTGAAACAGATTCAGGGACAGTTGAATTTAGGACATAAGAAATCTTTTCAGCAGTGAGAACAATTCTCAGATTTCTTAGCCAGTCCTCATAATTCGGCCCGGTAAGCTTGTTTGCATCAAGTATGCTTTGTAGTGAGATTAGTGATTTAGACATTTTTAAAATTCTGCATGTGAAAGAAAATAACATTTTAGCAAACATTCATTTTATTAACTTTGCATACCAAAATAAATTTAGGTCTTTATTTTAAATTGGTATCTCCCACTATTTTCATCAAACTATATTACCCTCACTTATATAGTTCGGCAACATCTAATTAAAGATTTGCTAGTGAGAATAAGGATCCCATTTCAAATGTATATAACCTTGTGGATAGCACAACAAGCGATATACAAATAAATAGGTAGACAACTCTTGTCAATTACATCACCATGTAATTCCTTTTATTTTGCCTCTTAAATCATAATGGTCAAGTGTGTGCACATCCGAACTAAAATAATTTAAGTTAAGTCCAGCCTAGCACTTTCATAAATTCAAAAAAGAAAAATGTTCGTCCTTGTGGATAGCACAACAAGACTAGATCGTTCAATTTTCTTGATAAGCATCAAATGTGATTAATTAACATCTTAAATACGCAATACTCGCCTTGTGGATAGCACAACAAGCTCATATTAAATATCTAATATTCTATTAATTTATCATGCTAGAAGGCGACGTTCGATATTCCAAATATCATTTGAACGCTTCGGACTTAATATTATTTCTTTGAGGGGTTTGTTATTATTAGTCTCATCTTTGTTTAGGGCGCACGCACATATATATATAAAATACGCGTCATTTTATTAAACATGCGAAGCATGTTTGCATAAAATATAATATATATAATATTTAGCATGCAATATAGAATACTATATTCTACCCGGATTGATTATGGACTTTTATTCTAGTTTGGTTCACTAGAGCCACCAAGTGAACCAAAAGGTCAAACCTAGGGGTGAAAGAATTTAAATTTAAACGTAACTATTACATTTAAACCCGGGCTCCATACAAACGGGTCTTCACGCGCTCCTTGCTCCTTGGTCTCTAATTTTTAAAGATAATTCTAACTATTTCTATTACATTAAACTATTTAATTTAAATAGAAACCTTGATCAACAGTCAAGGGGAAGTACATAGGAGGGAGATAGAATTTTACATCAAGAAAAAAAATTAGAGAAGACGAGGTACGTAGACCCCATTTAATAAAATCCATTCATTCAAGCATTCAACTAAAATAAAATCCAATCACATTGGTCAAATAGTCCATAATCAATCCCCATTTATTTTCATACATATCACCATATATATCAATAAATAAATATTCATCTCATGAATTAAAACATTCCATATATATATGAGTATCATTTAATGGGCAATTTTAAATTGCATGAAATCCAATTTCAAGATTAAAATAAACTCTTTATTTTAATTATAAAATTATTTAGAATATAATATATAAATATATCATATTTATTTTTTAAAAAGAAGTCACCTTCTTTTATTAAAAGAGTCCTGCAGGTTTATTAAAAAAGTCATTTCCTGATGGGTCACCTTCTTTTTGGAGTAAGAAAGAGACAACACCTTTTCTTTGCAAAATTCAAGATTAGCACAAAAAAAAAATTGTGATTCGTCCCAAAAAAAGTCTTTTTTTTTTCTTAAAAAATATAATTTTATACAATAAAATTATGCCCAATAAATTATTTTAAATACATACCCATATGTATATGAAATCAAAAATAAATTAATAATTGCATAAAGATTTGGCTCTGATGCCACTGTTGGGTTTGTACGAAATCGTGACGCAATCAAATTGCAAAAATTAGCGGAAGCATGGTATATCAGAGTTTAAAAAAATTTCTACAAAACCATTACCCGGATCATCCTTTATGCAAATTATTAATTTAAAACGATAAATAAGAAGTTATGGAATCATACCCTTGTAGAACGAAGCTTCCACAGGTACTAGTTCAACTCCTTGTTCTTCGTGATCTCCTTGAATTTCCGGGTTAGATTCCTTCCTTTGATCAACGTTAGCCACCCAAGTGTTTGGCCTCTAGAGGTGATCCACCAAGGAAGAGAAATTATCAAGAAGGAGGGTGTTTGGCTTAGTGTTCTATCCTCTATAGAAAAGGAGTACTCTCTAACAATTAGAATTGCATCATTTAATATCTATTATAAGACTTCTCTTATATAGACATTGGTCAACCCTTCTAATCCTATTAGACATGGGATTTCTTTTAATTAATTAAACTCTTTTAATTAATTTAGGCTTCCCACCACATGGGAATAATTAATTAAATTCATTTAATTAATTTATCTCCTAATCTTATTAGGAATAAATGAGAGTACTAAATATTAAATTAATTACTAAACTCCTTTAGAAATTAAAATAATAATAATTGTAATAATATTAATAAGACTCTTCTTATTAATTTATATTTAATATTTCCAAAATATTAAATAATAAACATTAAGCTATTTAATTTATTCTATCACCATAGATTAAATTAATTATACTTAATGCATTATTACGATTATGCCATTACCTTCTTAAATAATTATTCTTCCTTTTATGGTGTGACCCTTTAGGTTCTCCATATTAAACCGGTTGTGAATAAATCAATTAAAACAATTTTAATCTTATTTAAATAAATAAATTAAACTAATAATCTATTTAAATAAATAATATTTATTCTACAATAGGGATAAGCCTCCCTAGCGATCAAAGACTTTCCAGATAATATAGATTTCAACATTAATCATAAAAGAACCTGTGAGTTAATAGTTACCATACAATTCAATCCTTCCACCATACAATGTCCCAATTAAATATAAGACATGGATTTACTGTCAAGTCTTATTTTATTTAATTATATGTATTTCGATTAGAAAATGCACAACTCCAAATAATGCAAATTAAAAACTCCTTTCTAATTTCATTTCACCTTGGCCAAGGATTCCTGGGTTGTCATTTAACGAATCACATAGGACATATCTCCTCTTTTACTAGAGGTGGTAGATTCTTTATTGATCATTCATTATCTCCATATGTAACTCATTATACCCAAGCATACCCTATATATGCCTTAAAAGGTCTTAAGGAATAAGTCAAAGTATAATTTGTTACATACAAGATACTATGATGATCTCAAGTCCAAGGATCACTTGTACTACTATCACATTAGGAATTCCTATTGACATGCGAGTAAAACTCCATTAGGTATTCCATAGCGAATCACGTTTAGTGAACTTATTCTCCAATAAGCACCTACATACTTGCTTTAGTGTCTCCACACAAATGATCATGAGATCAATCATCCTCATCCAATGAGCAAGCAACATATGTACCAATCTATCCGGATTTACTAATCCCCTTTTTAGTAATCCCACGATTGGGAACTATTTAAGTTTTAAAACTTTCTAAGAATTTAGATCTCATTAGCATGATCATCATCATGATTCTAAAAGCATTGCTTAAAACTATGGGTTATTTACATATTATAAAAACAGCAACATGTAGATAATTAAATGCCTTTAATAAATGAATATTTTATTAATAAATAAATAAGATTGTTTACAAAGTACGTGCTTTATCATCATACATGATTGGCTTGTATGCACACTACTATCAATATTTTTATTGTTTCATTGGTTCCCTCAATTTGTCAAAGAAAGAGATGATTATGAGTCCTATTAGTTCGTTCTAGTTTGATTAGCATCAAAAGTAGCAATCCTATGATTATCGCGTTCAAAACGATGCGTAAATCTCACACAAGTTTTTTTTTATGAAGACCTTTTAATTATTTCATTGGTTTTCTAAAATTGTCAAAGAAAGAGGTGATTAGATGTCATATTACTTCGTTCTAGTTTAATTAGCATCAAAAAGAGCAATCCCATGTCTATCACGTTCAAAACGATGCGTACATCTCTCACAAGTCTTTATGTTAGAAGATCTTCTTATTTTGGTTGTCTCAAATTGTCGACGAAATAGGAGATTAGGAGTCCTATTTATTCGTTTTAGTTTTATTGGCATCAGAACGAGCAATCTCATGACTATCACGTTCAAAACGATGCGCAAATCTCAAACAAGTCTTCATTTAGGGAGACATTTTTTTATTATTTTATTGGTTCTGTCAAATTGTCAAAGAAAGGGGTGATTAGTAGTTCTATAACTTCGTTCTAGTTTGATTAGAATCAAAAGGAGCAATCCTATGATTATCACGTTCAAAACGATGCGTACATTCTTACACAATTCTTCATTTAGGGAGACCTTCTACTTGTTTAATAGGTTCTCTCAAATTGTCAAAGAATGAGGTGATTACGAGTTCTATGTTCAAGTTAGATTGGTATCAAAAGGAGCAATCGATGACTATCGCATTCGAAATGATACGTACATCTCACACAAAACTTCATTTAGAGAGACGTTCTTATTGTTTAATTGGTTCTCTAAAATTGTCAAAGAAATAGGTGATTAGGAATTCTATTAGTTCGTTCTAGTTTGATTAGCATCAAAAGGAGTAATTTCATGGCTATCGCTTTCAAAACGATGCGTACATCTCACACAAGTCCTCATGTAGGTAGACCTTTTTATTATTTCCTTGGTTGTCTCAAATTGTCAAATAAAGTTAAGAGTCCTTTTTCTTCGTTTTAAATTTATTTGCATTAAAAGGAGCAATGCCATATAACTATCCCGTTTAAAATGATGCGTACATCTCACCCAAGTCCTTCATATATGGAGCCATTTTTATTGTTTCATTGGATCTATTAAATTGGTAAAGAAAAAGGTGATTAAGAGTCCTATTACTTCGTTCTAGTTTGATTAGCATCAAAAGGAGCAATCACATGACTATCTCGTTTAAAACGATGCGTACATCTCACTCAAGTCTTCATTTAAAGTGACCTTCTAATAGTTTCATAGGTTCTCTCAAATTATCTAAGAATGAGGTGGTTACGAGTCCTATTTTTTTGTTCTAGTTTGATTGGTATTAAAAGGAGCAATCCTATTACTATCGCGTTCAAAATGATGCGCACATCTCACACAAGTCTTCATTTAGGGAGATATTTTTATTGTTTCATTGGTTCTCTCAATTTATCAAAGAAAGAGGTGATTATGAGTCCTATTAGTTCGTTCTAGTTTGATTAGCATCAAAAGGAGCAATCCCATGATTATCGCATTCAAAACGATGCGTAAATCTCATACAAGTTTTCTTTTATGAATACCTTTTAATTGTTTCAATGGTTCTCTAAAATTGTCAAAGAAAGAGGTGATTAGGAGTCATATTACTTTGTTCTAGTTTAATTAGCATCAAAAGGATCAATCCCATGGCTATCACATTAAAAACGATGCGTACATCTCTCATAAGTCTTCATGTAGCTAACCTTCTTATTATTTCATTGGTTGTCTCAAATTGTCAAATAAAGATAAGAGACCTTTTTCTTTGTTCTAGATTTATTTGCATTAAAAGGAGCAATGCCATATAACTATCCCGTTTAAAATGATGCGTACATCTCACCCAAGTCCTTCATATATGGAGACATTTTTATTGTTTCATTGGATCTATTAAATTGTTAAAGAAAAAGGTGATTAAGAGTCCTATTACTTCGTTCTAGTTTGATTAGCATCAAAAGGAGCAATCACATGACTATCACGTTCAAAACGATCCGTACATCTCACTCATGTCTTCATTTAAGGAAACCTTCTAATTGTTTCATAGGTTCTCTCAAATTGTCTAAGAATGAGGTGGTTGCGAGTCCTATTTTTTCGTTCTAGTTTGATTGGTATTAAAAGGAGCAATCCCATTACTATCGCGTTCAAAATGATGCGCACATCTCACACAAGTCTTCATTTAGGGAGATATTTTTATTGTTTCATTGGTTCTCTCAATTTGTCAAAGAAAGAGGTGATTATGAGTCCTATTAGTTCGTTCTAGTTTGATTAGCATCAAAAGGAGCAATCCCATGACTATCGCATTCAAAACGATGCGTAAATCTCATACAAGTTTTCTTTTATGAAGACCTTTTAATTGTTTCATTAGTTCTTTAAAATTGTCAAAGAAAGAGGTTATTATGAGTCATATTACTTCGTTCTAGTTTAATTAGCATCAAAAGGATCTATCCCATGCCTATCACATTCAAAACGATGCGTACATCTCTCACAAGTCTTCATGTAGCTAACCTTCTTATTATTTCATTGGTTGTCTCAAATTGTCAAATAAAGTTAAGAGTCCTTTTTCTTTGTTCTAGATTTATTTGCATTAAAAGGAGCAATGCCATATAACTATCCCATTTAAAATAATGCGTACATCTCACCCAAGTCCTTCATATATGGAGACATTTTTATTGTTTCATTGGATCTATTAAATTGTTAAAGAAAAAGGTGATTAAGAGTCCTATTACTTCGTTCTAGTTTGATTAGCATCAAAAGGAGCAATCACATGACTATCACGTTCAAAACGATGCGTACATCTCACTCATGTCTTCATTTAAGGAGACCTTCTAATTGTTTCATAGGTTCTCTCAAATTATCTAAGAACGAGGTGGTTACGAGTCCTATTTTTTGTTCTAGTTTGATTGGTATTAAAAGGAGCAATCCCATTACTATCGCGTTCAAAATGATGCGCACATCTCACACAAGTCTTTATTTAGGGAGATATTTTTATTGTTTCATTGGTTCTCTCAATTTGTCAAAGAAAGAGGTGATTACGAGTCTTATTAGTTCGTTCTAGTTAGATTAGCATCAAAAGGAGCAATCCCATGACTACCACGTTCAAAACGATGCGTAAATCTCATACAAGTTTTCTTTTATGAATGCCTTTTAATTGTTTCATTGGTTCTCTAAAATTGTCAAAGAAAGAGGTGATTAGGAGTCATATTATTTCGTTCTAGTTTAATTAGCATCAACAGGACCAATTCCATGGCTATCACGTTCAAAACGATGCGTACATCTCTTAGAAGTCTTCATGTTGGAAGATCTTCTTATTTTTTTCATTGGTTGTCTCAAATTGTCAAAGAAATAGGAGATTAGGAGTCCTATTTATTCATTTTAGTTTTATTGGCATCAAAACGAGCAATCTCATGACTATCACGTTCAAAACGATGCGCAAATCTCAAACAAGTCTTCATTTAGGGAGACATTTTTTTATTATTTTATTGGTTTTCTCAAATTGTCAAAGAAAGGGGAGATTAGTAGTTCTATAACTTCGTTCTAGTTTGATTAGCATCAAAAGGAGCAATCTTATGATTATCACGTTCAAAACGATGCGTACATCCTTACACAAGTCTTCATTTAGGGATACCTTCTAATTGTTTCATAGGTTCTCTCAAATTGTCAAAGAATAAGGTGATTACGAGTTCTATTACTTCGTTCAAGTTAGATTGGCATCAAAAGGAGCAATCCGATGACTATCGCATTCGAAACGATACGTACATCTCACACAAGACTTCATTTAGGGAGACCTTCTTATTGTTTCATTGGTTCTCTAAAATTGTCAAAGAAATAGATGATTAGGAAATCTATTAGTTTGTTCTAGTTTGATTAGCATCAAAAGGAGTAATTTCATTGCTATCGCTTTCAAAATGATGCGTACATCTCACACAAGTCTTCATATATGTAGAACTTCTTATTGTTTCATTGGTTGTCTCAAATTGTCAAATAAAGTTAAGAATCCTTTTTCTTTGTTCTAGATTTATTTGCATTAAAAGGAGCAATGCCATGTAACTATCCCGTTTAAAATGATGCGTACATCTCACCCAAGTCCTTATATATGGAGACATTTTTATTGTTTCATTGGATCTATTAAATTGTTAAAGCAAAAGGTGATTAAGAGTCCTATTACTTCGTTCTAGTTTGATTAGCATCAAAAGGTGCAATCACATGACTATCACGTTCAAAACGATGCGTACATCTCACTCAAGTCTTCATTTAAGGAGACATTCTAATTGTTTCATAGGTTCTCTCAAATTGTATAAGAATGAGGTAGTTACGAGTCCTATTTTTTTGTTTTAGTTTGATTGGTATTAAAAGGAGCAATCCCATTACTATCACGTTCAAAATAATGCGTACATCTCACACAAGTCTTTATTTAGGGAGATATTTTTATTATTTCATTGGTTCCCTCAATTTGTCAAAGAAAGAGGTGATTATGAGTCCTATTAGTTCGTTCTAGTTTGATTAGCATCAAAAGTAGCAATCCTACGATTATCGCGTTCAAAACGATGCGTAAATCTCATACAAGTTTTTTTTTATGAAGACCTTTTAATTATTTCGTTGGTTCTCTAAAATTGTCAAAGAAAGAGGTGATTAGATGTCATATTACTTCATTTTAGTGTAATTAGCATCAAAAGGAGCAATCCCATGGCTATCACGTTCAAAACGATGCGTACATCTCTCACAAGTCTTCATGTTGGTAGATCTTCTTAATTTGGTTGTCTCAAATTGTCGACGAAATAGGAGATTAGGAGTCCTATTTATTCGTTTTAGTTTTATTGGCATCAGAACGAGCAATCTCATGACTATCACGTTCAAAACGATGCGCAAATATCAAACAAGTCTTCATTTAGGGAGACATTTTTTTATTATTTTATTGGTTCTGTCAAATTGTCAAAGAAATGGGTGATTAGTAGTTCTATAACTTCGTTCTAGTTTGATTAGAATCAAAAGGTGCAATCCTATGATTATCACGTTCAAAACGATGCGTACATCCTTACACAATTCTTCATTTAGGGAGACCTTCTACTTATTTCATAGGTTCTCTCAAATTGTCAAAGAATAAGGTGATTACGAGTTCTATTACTTCGTTCAAGTTAGATTGGCATCAAAAAGAGCAATTCGATGACTATCGCATTCGAAATGATACGTACATCTCACATAAAACTTCATTTAGAGAGACATTCTTATTGTTTCATTGGTTCTCTAAAATTGTCAAAGAAATAGGTGATTAGGAATTCTATTAGTTCGTTCTAGTTTGATTAGCATCAAAAGGAGTAATTTCATGGCTATCGCCTTCAAAACGATGCGTACATCTCACACAAGTCCTCATGTAGGTAGACCTATTTAATGTTTCCTTGGTTGTCTCAAACTGTCAAATAAAGTTAAGAGTCCTTTTTCTTCGTTTTAAGTTTATTTGCATTAAAAGGAGCAATGCCATATAACTATCCCGTTTAAAATGATGCGTATATCTCACCCAAGTCCTTCATATATGGAGACATTTTTATTGTTTCATTGGATCTATGAAATTGGTAAAGAAAATGGTGATTAAGAGTCCTATTACTTCGTTCTAGTTTGATTAGCATCAAAAGGAGCAATCACATGACTATCACATTCAAAACGATGCGTACATCTCACTCAAGTCTTCATTTAAGGAGACCTTCTAATTGTTTCATAGGTTCTCTCAAATTATCTAAGAATGAGGTGGTTACGAGTCCTATTTTTTCGTTCTAGTTTGATTGGTATTAAAAGGGGCAATCCTATTACTATCGCTTTCAAAATGATGCGCACATCTCACACAAGTCTTCATTTAGGGAGATATTTTCATTGTTTCATTGGTTCTCTGAATTTGTCAAAGAAAGAGGTGATTATGAGTCCTGTTAGTTCGTTCTAGTTTGATTAGCATCAAAAGGAGCAATCCCATGACTATCGCATTCAAAACGATGCGTAAATCTCATACAAATTTTCTTTTATGAATACCTTTTAATTGTTTCATTGGTTCTCTAAAACTGTCAAAGAAAGAGGTGATTAGGAGTCATATTACTTCGTTCTAGTTTAATTAGCATCAAAAGGATCAATCCCATGGCTATCACATTCAAAACGATGCGTACATCTCTCACAAGTCTTCATGTAGCTAACCTTCTTATTATTTCATTGGTTGTCTCAAATTGGCAAATAAAGTTAAGAGTCCTTTTTCTTTGTTCTAGATTTATTTGCATTAAAAGGAGCAATGTCATATAACTATCCCGTTTAAAATGATGCGTACATCTCACCCAAGTCCTTCATATATGGAGACGTTTTTATTGTTTCATTGGATCTATTAAATTGTTAAAGAAAAAGGTGATTAAGAGTCCTATTACTTCGTTCTAGTTTGATTAGCATCAAAAGGAGCAATCACATGACTATCACGTTCAAAACGATGCGTACATCTCACTCATGTCTTCATTTAAGGAGACCTTCTAATTGTTTCATAGGTTCTCTCAAATTGTCTAAGAACGAGGTGGTTACGAGTCCTATTTTTTGTTCTAGTTTGATTGGTATTAAAAGGAGCAATCCCAATACAATCACGTTAAAAATGATGCGCACATCTCACACAAGTCTTCATTTAGGGAGATATTTTTATTGTTTCATTGGTTCTCTCAATTTGTCAAAGAAATAGGTTATTACGAGTCTTATTAGTTCGTTCTAGTTAGATTAGCATCAAAAGGAGCAATCCCATGACTACCACGTTCAAAACGATGCGTAAATCTCATACAAGGTTCCTTTTATGAATGCCTTTTCATTGTTTCATTGGTTCTCTAAAATTGTCAAAGAAAGAGTGTATTAGGAGTCATATTATTTCATTCTAGTTTAATTAGCATCAAAAGGAGCAATTCCATGGCTATCACGTTCAAAACGATGCGTACATCTCTTACAAGTCTTCATGTTTGAAGATCTTCTTATTTTTTTCATTGGTTGTCTCAAATTGTCAAAGAAATAGGAGATTAGGAGTCCTATTTATTCGTTTTAGTTTTATTGGCATCAAAACGAGCAATCTCATGACTATCACGTTCAAAACGATGCGCAAATCTCAAACAAGTCTTCATTTAGGGAGACATTTTTTTATTATTTTATTGGTTCTGTAAAATTGTCAAAGAAAGGGGTGATTAGTAGTTCTATAACTTCGTTCTAGTTTGATTAGTATCAAAAGGAGCAATCCTATGATTATCACGTTCAAAAGGATGCGTACATCCTTACACAAGTCTTCATTTGGATACCTTCTAATTGTTTCATAGGTTCTCTCAAATTGTCAAAGAATAAGGTGATTACGAGTTCTATTACTTCGTTCAAGTTAGATTGGCATCAAAAGGAGCAATCCGATGACTATCGCATTCGAAACGATACGTACATCTCACACAAGACTTCATTTAGGGAGACCTTCTTATTGTTTCATTGGTTCTCTAAAATTGTCAAAGAAATAGGTGATTAGGAATTCTATTAGTTCGTTCTAGTTTAATTAGCATCAAAAGGAGTAATTTCATTGCTATCGCTTTCAAAACGATGCGTACATCTCACACAAGTCTTCATATATGTAGAACTTCTTATTGTTTCATTGGTTGTCTCAAATTGTCAAATAAAGTTAAGAATCCTTTTTCTTTGTTCTAGATTTATTTGCATTAAAAGGAGCAATGCCATGTAACTATCCCATTTAAAATGATGCGTACATCTCACCCAAGTCCTTCTATATGGAGACATTTTTATTGTTTCATTGGATCTATTAAATTGTTAAAGAAAAAGGTGATTAAGAGTCCTATTACTTTGTTCTAGTTTGATTAGCATCAAAAGGAGCAATCATATGACTATTACGTTCAAAACGATGCGTACATCTCACTCAAGTCTTCATTTAAGGAGACCTTCTAATTGTTTCATAGGTTCTCTCAAATTGTCTAAGAATGAGGTGGTTGCGAGTCCTATTTTTTCGTTCTAGTTTGATTGGTATTAAAAGGAGCAATCCCATTACTATCGCGTTCAAAATGATGCGCACATCTCACACAAGTCTTCATTTAGGGAGATATTTTTATTGTTTCATTGGTTCTCTCAATTTGTCAAAGAAAGATGTGATTATGAGTCCTATTAGTTCGTTCTAGTTTGATTAGCATCAAAAGGAGCAATCCTATGACTATCGCATTCAAAACGATGCGTAAATCTCATACAAGTTTTCTTTTATGAAGACCTTTTAATTGTTTCATTAGTTCTCTAAAATTGTCAAAGAAAGAGGTGACTAGGAGTCATATTACTTCGTTCTAGTTTAATTAGCATCAAAAGGATCAATCCCATGGCTATCACATTCAAAACGATGCGTACATCTCTCACAAGTCTTCATGTAGCTAACCTTCTTATTATTTCATTGGTTGTCTCAAATTGTCAAATAAAGTTAAGAGTCCTTTTTCTTGGTTCTAAATTTATTTGCATTAAAAAGAGCAATGCCATATAACTATCCCATTTAAAATAATGCGTACATCTCACCCAAGTCCTTCATATATGGAGACATTTTTATTGTTTCATTGGATCTATTAAATTGTTAAAGAAAAAGGTGATTAAGAGTCCTATTACTTCGTTCTAGTTTGATTAGCATCAAAAGGAGCAATCACATGACTATCACGTTTAAAACGATGCGTACATCTCACTCATGTCTTCATTTAAGGAGACATTCTAATTGTTTCATAGGTTCTCTCAAATTGTCTAAGAACGAGGTGGTTACGAGTCCTATTTTTTGTTCTAGTTTGATTGGTATTAAAAGGAGCAATCCCATTACTATCGCGTTCAAAATGATGCGCACATCTCACACAAGTCTTTATTTAGGGAGATATTTTTATTGTTCCATTGGTTCTCTTAATTTGTCAAAGAAAGAGGTGATTACAAGTCTTATTAGTTCGTTCTAGTTAGATTAGCATCAAAAGGAGCAATCCCATGACTACCACGTTCAAAACGATGCGTAAATCTCATACAAGTTTTCTTTTATGAATGCCTTTTAATTGTTTCATTGGTTCTCTAAAATTGTCAAAGAAAGAGGTGATTAGGAGTCATATTATTTCATTCTAGTTTAATTAGCACCAAAAGGAGCAATTCCATGGCTATCACGTTCAAAACGATGCGTACATCTCTTACAAGTCTTCATATTGGAAGATCTTCTTATTTTTTTCATTGGTTGTCTCAAATTGTCAAAGAAATAGGAGATTAGGAGTCCTATTTATTCGTTTTAGTTTTATTGGCATCAAAACGAGCAATCTCATGACTATCACGTTCAAAACGATGTGCAAATCTCAAACAAGTCTTCATTTAGGGAGACATTTTTTTATTATTTTATTGGTTCTGTCAAATTGTCAAAGAAAGGGGTGATTAGTAGTTCTATAACTTCGTTCTAGTTTGATTAGCATCAAAAGGAGCAATCCTATAATTATCACGTTCAAAACGATGCGTACATCCTTACACAAGTCTTCATTTAGGGATACCTTCTAATTGTTTCATAGGTTCTCTCAAATTGTCAAAGAATAAGGTGATTACGAGTTCTATTACTTCGTTCAAGTTAGATTGGCATCAAAAGGAGCAATCCGATGACTATCGCATTCGAAACGATACGTACATCTCAAACAAGACTTCATTTAGGGATACCTTCTTATTGTTTCATTGGTTCTCTAAAATTGTCAAAGAAATAGGTGATTAGGAATTCTATTAGTTCGTTCTAGTTTGATTAGCATCAAAAGGAGTAAATTCATTGCTATCGCTTTCAAAACGATGCGTACATCTCACACAAGTCTTCATATATGTAGAACTTCTTACTGTTTCATTAGTTGTCTCAAATTGTCAAATAAAGTTAAGAATCCTTTTTCTTTGTTCTAGATTTATTTGCATTAAAAGGAGCAATGCCATGTAACTATCCCGTTTAAAATGATGCGTACATCTCACCCAAGTCCTTATATATGGAGACATTTTTATTGTTTAATTGGATCTATTAAATTGTTAAAGCAAAAGGTGATTAAGAGTCCTATTACTTCGTTCTAGTTTGATTAGCATCAAAAGGAGCAATCACATGACTATCACGTTCAAAACGATGCGTACATCTCACTCAAGTCTTCATTTAAGAAGACATTCTAATTGTTGCATAGGTTCTCTTAAATTGTATAAGAATGAGGTGGTTACGAGTCCTATTTTTTTGTTCTAGTTTGATTCGTATTAAAAAGAGCAATCCCATTACTATCGCGTTCAAAATGATGCGCACATCTCACACAAGTCTTCATGTAGGGAGATATTTTTATTGTTTTATTGGTTCTCTCAATTTATCAAAGAAAGAGGTGATTACGAGTCATATTAGTTCGTTCTAGTTTGATTAGCATTAAAAGTTGCAATCCTATGATTATCGCGTTCAAAACGATGCGTAAATCTCACACAAGTTTTTTTTTATGAAGACCTTTTAATTGTTTCATTGGTTCTCTAAAATTGTCAAAGAAAGAGGTGATTAGATGTCATATTACTTCGTTCTAGTTTAATTAGCATCAAAAGGAGCAATCCCATGGCTATCACGTTCAAAACGATGCGTACATCTCTCACAAGTCTTCATGTTGGAAGATCTTCTTATTTTGGTTGTCTCAAATTCTCAAAGAAATAGGAGATTAGGAGTCCTATTTATTCGTATTAGTTTTATTGGCATCAGAACGAGCAATCTCATGACTATCACGTTCAAAACGATGCGCAAATCTCAAACAAGTCTTCATTTAGGGAGACATTTTTTTATTATTTTATTGGTTCTGTCAAATTGTCAAAGAAAGGGGTGATTAGTAGTTCTATAACTTCGTTCTAGTTTGATTAGAATCAAAAGGAGCAATCCTATGATTATCACGTTCAAAACGATGTGTACATCCTTACACAATTCTTCATTTAGGGAGACCTTCTACTTGTTTCATTGGTTCTCTCAAATTGTCAAGGAATGAGGTGATTACGAGTTCTATGTTCAAGTTAGATTGGCATCAAAAGGTGCAATCCGATGACTATCGCATTTGAAATGATACGTACATCTCACACAAGACTTCATTTAGAGAGACATTCTTATTGTTTCATTGGTTCTCTAAAATTGTTAAAGAAATAGGTGATTAGGAATTCTATTAGTTCGTTCTAGTTTGATTAGCATCAAAAGGAGTAATTTCATGGCTATCGCTTTCAAAATGATGCGTACATCTCACACAAGTCCTCATGTAGGTAGACCTTTTTATTGTTTCCTTGGTTGTCTCAAATTGTCAAATAAAGTTAAGAGTCCTTTTTCTTTGTTTTAAATTTATTTGCATTAAAGGGAGCTACGCCATATAACTATCCCGTTTAAAATGATGCGTACATCTCACCCAAGTCCTTCATATATGGAGACACTTTTATTGTTTCATTGGATCTATTAAATTGGTAAAGAAAAAGGTGATTAAGAGTCCTATTACTTCGTTCTAGTTTGATTAGCATCAAAAGGAGCAATCACATGACTATCACGTTCAAAACGATGCGTACATCACACTCAAGTCTTCATTTAAGGAGACCTTCTAATTGTTTCATAGGTTCTCATAAATTATCTAAGAATGAGGTGGTTACGAGTCCTATTTTTTCGTTCTAGTTTGATTGGTATTAAAAGGAGCAATCCTATTACTATCGCGTTCAAAATGATGCGCACGTCTCACACAAGTCTTCATTAAGGAAGATATTTTTATTGTTTCATTGGTTCTCTCAATTTGTCAAAGAAAGAGGTGATTATGAGTCCTATTAGTTCGTTCTAGTTTGATTAGCATCAAAAGGAGCAATTCCATGACAATCGCATTCAAAACGATGCGTAAATCTCATACAAGTTTTCTTTTATGAAGACCTTTTAATTGTTTCATTGGTTCTCTAAAATTGTCAAAGAAAGAGGAGATTAGGAGTCATATTACTTCGTTCTAGTTTAATTAGCATCAAAAGGATCAATCCCATGGCTATCACATTCAAAACGATGCGTACATCTCTCACAAGTCTTCATATAGCTAACCTTCTTATTATTTCATTGGTTGTCTCAAATTGTCAAATAAAGTTAAGAGTCCTTTTTCTTTGTTCTAGATTTATTTGCATTAAAAGGAGCAATGCCATATAACTATCCCGTTTAAAATGATGCGTACATCTCACCCAAGTCCTTCATATATGGAGACATTTTTATTGTTTCATTGGATCTATTAAATTGTTAAAGAAAAAGGTGATTAAGAGTCATATTACTTCGTTCTAGTTTGATTAGCATCAAAAGGAGCAATCACATGACTATCACGTTCAAAACGATGCGTACATCTCACTCATGTCTTCATTTAAGGAGACCTTCTAATTGTTTCATAGGTTCTCTCAAATTGTCTAAGAACGAGGTGGTTACGAGTCCTATTTTTTGTTCTAGTTTGATTGGTATTAAAAGGAGCAATCCCATTACTATCGCCTGCAAAATGATGCGCACATCTCACACAAGTCTTTATTTAGAGAGATATTTTTATTGTTTCATTGGTTCTCTCAATTTGTCAAAGAAAGAGGTGATTACGAGTCTTATTAGTTCGTTCTAGTTAGATTAGCATCAAAAGGAGCAATCCCATGACTACCACGTTCAAAACGATGCGTAAATCTCATACAAGTTTTCTTTTATGAATGCCTTTTAATTGTTTCATTGGTTCTCTAAAATTGTCAAAGAAAGAGGTGATTAGGAGTCATATTATTTCGTTCTAGTTTAATTAGCATCAAAAGGAGCAATTCCATGGCTATCACGTTCAAAACGATGCGTACATCTCTTACAAGTCTTCATGTTGGAAGATCTTCTTATTTTTTTCATTGGTTGTCTCAAATTGTCAAAGAAATAGGAGATTAGGAGTCCTATTTATTCGTTTTAGTTTTATTGGCATCAAAACGAGCAATCTCATGACTATCACATTCCAAACGATGCGCAAATCTCAAACAAGTCTTCATTTAGGTAGACATTTTTTTATTATTTTATTGGTTCTGTCAAATTGTCAAAGAAAGGGGTGATTAGTAGCTCTATAACTTCGTTCAAGTTTGATTAGCATCAAAAGGTGCAATCCTATAATTATCACGTTCAAAACGATGCGTACATCCTTACACAAGTCTTCAGTTAGGGATACCTTCTAATTGTTTCATAGGTTCTCTCAAATTGTCAAAGAATAAGGTGATTACGAGTTCTATTACTTCGTTCAAGTTAGATTGGCATCAAAAGGAGCAATCCGATGACTATCGCATTCGAAACGATACGTACATCTCACACAAGACTTCATTTAGGGAGACCTTCTTATTATTTCATTGGTTCTCTAAAATTGTCAAACAAATAGGTGATTAGGAATTCTATTAGTTCGTTCTTGTTTGATTAGCATCAAAAGGAGTAATTTCATTGCTATCGCTTTCAAAACGATGCGTACATCTCACACAAGTCTTCATATATGTAGAACTTCTTACTGTTTCATTGGTTGTCTCAAATTGTCAAATAAAGTTAAGAATCCTTTTTCTTTGTTCTAGATTTATTTGCATTAAAAGGAGCAATGCCATGTAACTATCCCGTTTAAAATGATGCGTACATCTCACCCAAGTCCTTATATATGGAGACATTTTTATTATTTCATTGGATCTATTACATTGTTAAAGCAAAAGGTGATTAAGAGTCCTATTACTTCGTTCTAGTTAGATTAGCATCAAAAGGAGCAATCACATGACTATTACGTTCAAAACGATGCGTACATCTCACTCATGTCTTCATTTAAGGAGACACTCTAATTGTTTCATAGGTTCTCTCAAATTGTCTAAGAACGAGGTGGTTACGAGTCCTATTTTTTTGTTCTAGTTTGATTGGTATTAAAAAGAGCAATCCCATTACTATCACGTTCAAAATGATGCGCACATCTCACATAAGTCTTCATGTAGAGAGATATTTTTATTGTTTTATTGGTTCTCTCACTTTGTCAAAGAAAGAGGTGATTACGAGTCATATTAGTTCGTTCTAGTTTGATTAGCATCAAAAGTTGCAATCCTATGATTATCGCGTTCAAAACGATGCGTAAATCTCACACAAGTTTTTTTTTTATGAAGACCTTTTAATTGTTTCATTGGTTCTCTAAAATTGTCAAAGAAAGAGGTGATAAGATGTCATATTACTTCGTTTTAGTTTAATTAACATCAAAAGGAGCAATTCTATGGCTATCACGTTCAAAACGATGCGTACATCTCTCACAAGTCTTCATGCTGGAAGATCTTCTTATTTTGGTTGCCTCAAATTGTCAAAGAAATAGGAGATTAGGAGTCCTATTTATTCGTTTTAGTTTTATTGGCATCAGAACGAGCAATCTCATGACTATCACGTTCAAAACGATGCGCAAATCTCAAACAAGTCTTCATTTAGGGAGACATTTTTTTATTATTTTATTGGTTCTGTCAAATTGTCAAAGAAAGGGGTGATTAGTAGTTCTATAACTTCGTTCTAGTTTGATTAGAATAAAAAGGAGCAATCCTATGATTATCACGTTCAAAACGATGCGTACATCCTTACACAATTCTTCATTTAGGGAGACCTTCTACTTGTTTCATAGGTTCTCTCAAATTGTTAAGGAATGAGGTGATTACGAGTTCTATGTTCAAGTTAAATTGGCATCAAAAGGAGCAATCCGATGACTATCGCATTCGAAATGATACGTACATCTCACACAAGACTTCATTTAGAGAGACATTCTTATTGTTTCATTGGTTCCCTAAAATTGTCAAAGAAATAGGTGATTAGGAATTCTATTAGTTCGTTCTAGTTTGATTAGCATCAAAAGGAGTAATTTCATGGCTATCGCTTTCAAAATGATGCGTACATCTCACACAAGTCCTCATGTAGGTAGACCTTTTTATTGTTTCCTTGGTTGTCTCAAATTGTCAAATAAAGTTAAGAGTTCTTTTTCTTCGTTTTAAATTTATTTGCATTAAAGGGAGCTATACCATATAACTATCCCGTTTAAAATGATGCGTACATCTCACCCAAGTCGTTCATATATGGAGACACTTTTATTGTTTCATTGGATCTATTAAATTGGTAAAGAAAAAGGTGATTAAGAGTCCTATTACTTCGTTCTAGTTTGATTAGAATCAAAAGGAGCAATCACATGACTATCACGTTCAAAACGATGCGTACATCTCACTCAAGTCTTCATTTAAGAAGACCTTCTAATTGTTTCATAGGTTCTCTCAAATTATCTAAGAATGAGGTGGTTACGAGTCCTATTTTTTCGTTCTAGTTTGATTGGTATTAAAAGGAGCAATCCTATTACTATCGCGTTCAAAATGATGCGCATGTCTCACACAAGTCTTCATTTAGGGAGATATTTTTATTGTTTCATTGGTTCTCTCAATTTGTCAAAGAAAGAGGTGATTATGAGTCCTATTAGTTCGTTCTAGTTTGATTAGCATCAAAAGGAGCAATCCCATGACTATCGCATTCAAAACGATGCGTAAATCTCATACAAGTTTTTTTTTATGAAGACCTTTTAATTGTTTCATTGGTTCTCTAAAATTGTCAAAAAAATAGGTGATTAGGAGTCATATTACTTCGTTCTAGTTTAATTAGCATCAAAAGGATCAATCCCATGGCTATCACATTCAAAACGATGCGTACATCTCTCACAAGTCTTCATGTAGCTAACCTTCTTATTATTTCATTGGTTGTCTCAAATTGTCAAATAAAGTTAAGAGTCCTTTTTCTTTGTTCTAGATTTATTTGCATTAAAAGGAGCAATGCCATATAACTATCCCATTTAAAATAATGCGTACATCTCACCCAAGTCCTTCATATATGGAGACATTTTTATTGTTTCATTGGATCTATTAAATTGTTAAAGAAAAAGGTGATTAAGAGTCATATTACTTCGTTCTAGTTTGATTAGCATCAAAAGAAGCAATCACATGACTATCACGTTCAAAACGATGCGTACATCTCACTCATGTCTTCATTTAATGAGACCTTCTAATTGTTTCATAGGTTCTCTCAAATTGTCTAAGAACGAGGTGGTTACGAGTCCTATTTTTTTGTTATAGTTTGATTGGTATTAAAAGGAGCAATCCCATTACTATCGCGTTCAAAATGTTGCGAACATCTAACACAAGTCTTTATTTAGGGAGATATTTTTATTGTTTCATTGGTTCTCTCAATTTGTCAAAGAAAGAGGTGATTACGAGTCTTATTAGTTCGTTCTAGTTAGATTAGCATCAAAAGGTGCAATCCCATGACTACCACGTTCAAAACGATGCGTAAATCTCATACAAGTTTTCTTTTATGAATGCCTTTTAATTGTTTCATTGGTTCTCTAAAATTGTCAAAGAAAGAGGTGATTAGGAGTCATATTATTTCGTTCTAGTTTAATTAGCATCAAAAGGAGCAATTCCATGGCTATCACGTTCAAAACGATGCGTACATCTCTTACAAGTCTTCGTGTTGGAAGATCTTCTTATTTTTTTCATTGGTTGTCTCAAATTGTCAAAGAAATAGGAGATTAGGAGTCCTATTTATTCGTTTTAGTTTTATTGGCATCAAAACGAGCAATCTCATGACTATCACGTTCAAAACGATGCGCAAATCTCAAACAAGTCTTCATTTCAGAAGACATTTTTTTATTATTTTATTGGTTTTGTCAAATTGTCAAAGAAAGGGGTGATTAGTAGTTCTATAACTTCGTTCTAGTTTGATTAGCATCAAAAGGAGCAATCATATGATTATCACGTTCAAAACGATGCGTACATCCTTACACAAGTCTTCATTTAGGGATACCTTCTAATTGTTTCATAGGTTCTCTTAAATTGTCAAAGAATAAGGTGATTACGAGTTCTATTACTTTGTTCAAGTTAGATTGGCATCAAAAGGAGCAATCCGATGACTATCGCATTCGAAACGATACGTACATCTCACACAAGACTTCATTTAGGGAGACCTTCTTATTGTTTCATTGGTTCTCTAAAATTGTCAAACAAATAGGTGATTAGGAATTCTATTAGTTCGTTCTAGTTTGATTAGCATCAAAAGGAGTAATTTCATTGCTATCGCTTTCAAAACGATGCGTACATCTCACACAATTCTTCATATATGTAGAACTTCTTATTGTTTCATTGGTTGTCTCAAATTGTCAAATAAAGTTAAGAATCCTTTTTCTTTGTTCTAGATTTATTTGCATTAAAAGGAGCAATGCCATGTAACTATCCCGTTTAAAATGATGCATACATCTCACCCAAGTGCTTCATATATGGAGACATTTTTATTGTTTCATTGGATCTGTTAAATTATTAAAGAAAAAGGTGATTAAGAGTCCTATTACTTCGTTCTAGTTTGATTAGCATCAAAAGGAGCAATCACACGACTATCACGTTCAAAACGATGCGTACATCTCACTCAAGTCTTCATTTATGGAGACCTTCTAATTGTTTCATAGGTTCTCTCAAATTGTCTAAGAATTAGGTGGTTGCGATCCTATTTTTTCGTTCTAGTTTGATTGGTATTAAAAGGAGCAATCCCATTACTATCGCGTTCAAAATGATGCGCACATCTCACACAATTCTTCATTTAGGGAGATATTTTTATTGTTTCATTGGTTCTCTCAATTTGTCAAAGAAAGAGGTGATTATGAGTCCTATTAGTTCGTTCTAGTTTGATTAGCATCAAAAGGAGCAATCCCATGACTATCGCATTCAAAACGATGCGTAAATCTCATACAAGTTTTCTTTTATGAAGACCTTTTAATTATTTCATTAGTTCTCTAAAATTGTCAAAAAAGAGGTGATTAAGAGTCATATTACTTCGTTCTAGTTTAATTAGCATCAAAAGGATCAATCCCACGGCTATCACATTTAAAACGATGCGTACATCTCTCACAAGTCTTCATATAGCTAACCTTCTTATTATTTCATTGGTTGTCTCAAATTGTCAAATAAAGTTAAGAGTCCTTTTTCTTTGTTCTAGATTTATTTGCATTAAAAGGAGCAATGCCATATAACTATCCCATTTAAAATGATGCGTACATCTCTCCCAAGTCCTTCATATATGGAGACATTTTTATTGTTTCATTGGATCTATTAAATTGTTAAAGAAAAAGGTGATTAAGAGTCCTAATATTTCGTTCTAGTTTGATTAGCATCAAAAGGAGCAATCACATGACTATCACGTTCAAAACGATGCGTACATCTCACTCATGTCTTCATTTAAGGAGACCTTCTAATTGTTTCATAGGTTCTCTCAAATTGTCTAAGAACGAGGTGGTTACGAGTCCTATTTTTTGTTCTAGTTTGATTGGTATTAAAAGGAGCAATCCCACTACTATCGCGTTCAAAATGATGCGCACATCTCACACAAGACTTCATTTAAGGAGATATTTTTATTGTTTCATTGGTTCTCTCAATTTGTCAAAGAAAGAGGTGATTACGAGTCTTATTAGTTCGTTCTAGTTAGATTAGCATCAAAAGGAGCAATCCCATGACTACCACATTCAAAACGATGCGTAAATCTCATACAAGTTTTCTTTTATGAATGCCTTTTAATTGTTTCATTGGTTCTCTAAAATTGTCAAAGAAAGAGGTGATTAGGAGTCATATTATTTCGTTCTAGTTTAATTAGCATCAAAAGGAGCAATTCCATGGCTATCACGTTCAAAATGATGCGTACATCTCTTACAAGTCTTCATGTTGGAAGATCTTCTTATTTTTTTCATTGGTTATCTCAAATTGTCAAAGAAATAGAAGATTAGGAGTCCTATTGATTCGTTTTAGTTTTATTGGCATCAAAACGAGCAATCTCATGACTATCACGTTCAAAACGATGCGCAAATCTCAAACAAGTCTTCATTTAGGGAGATATTTTTTTATTATTTTATTGGTTCTGTCAAATTGTCAAAGAAATGGGTGATTAGTAGTTCTATAACTTCGTTCTAGTTTGATTAGCATCAAAATAAGCAATCCTATGATTATCACGTTCAAAACGATGCGTACATCCTTACGCAAGTCTTCAGTTAGGGATGCCTTCTAATTGTTTCATAGGTTCTCTCAAATTATCAAAGAATAAGGTGATTACGAGTTCAATTACTTCGTTCAAGTTAGATTGGCATCAAAAGGAGCAATCCGATGACTATCCCATTCGAAACGATACGTACATCTCACACAAGACTTCATTTAGGGAGACCTTCTTATTGTTTTCTCTAAAATTGTCAAACAAATAGGTGATTAGGAATTCTATTAGTTCGTTCTAGTTTGATTAGCATCAAAAGGAGTAATTTCATTGCTATCGCTTTCAAAACGATGCGTACATCTCACACAATTCTTCATATATGTAGAACTTCTTATTGTTTCATTGGTTGTCTCAAATTGTCAAATAAAGTTAAGAATCCTTTTTCTTTGTTCTAGATTTATTTGCATTAAAAGGAGCAATGCCATGTAACTATCCCGTTTAAAATGATGCGTACATCTCACCCAAGTGCTTCATATATGGAGACATTTTTATTGTTTCATTGGATCTGTTAAATTATTAAAGAAAAAGGTGATTAAGAGTCCTATTACTTCGTTCTAGTTTGATTAGCATCAAAAGGAGCAATCACACGACTATCACGTTCAAAACGATGCGTACATCTCACTCAAGTCTTCATTTATGGAGACCTTCTAATTGTTTCATAGGTTCTCTCAAATTGTCTAAGAATTAGGTGGTTGCGATCCTATTTTTTCGTTCTAGTTTGATTGGTATTAAAAGGAGCAATCCCATTACTATCGCGTTCAAAATGATGCGCACATCTCACACAATTCTTCATTTAGGGAGATATTTTTATTGTTTCATTGGTTCTCTCAATTTGTCAAAGAAAGAGGTGATTATGAGTCCTATTAGTTCGTTCTAGTTTGATTAGCATCAAAAGGAGCAATCCCATGACTATCGCATTCAAAACGATGCGTAAATCTCATACAAGTTTTCTTTTATGAAGACCTTTTAATTATTTCATTAGTTCTCTAAAATTGTCAAAAAAAGAGGTGATTAAGAGTCATATTACTTCGTTCTAGTTTAATTAGCATCAAAAGGATCAATCCCACGGCTATCACATTTAAAACGATGCGTACATCTCTCACAAGTCTTCATATAGCTAACCTTCTTATTATTTCATTGGTTGTCTCAAATTGTCAAATAAAGTTAAGAGTCCTTTTTCTTTGTTCTAGATTTATTTGCATTAAAAGGAGCAATGCCATATAACTATCCCTTTTAAAATGATGCGTACATCTCACCCAAGTCCTTCATATATGGAGACATTTTTATTGTTTCATTGGATCTATTAAATTGTTAAAGAAAAAGGTGATTAAGAGTCCTAATATTTCGTTCTAGTTTGATTAGCATCAAAAGGAGCAATCACATGACTATCACGTTCAAAACGATGCGTACATCTCACTCATGTCTTCATTTAAGGAGACCTTCTAATTGTTTCATAGGTTCTCTCAAATTGTCTAAGAACGAGGTGGTTACGAGTCCTATTTTTTGTTCTAGTTTGATTGGTATTAAAAGGAGCAATCCCACTACTATCGCGTTCAAAATGATGCGCACATCTCACACAAGACTTCATTTAGGGAGATATTTTTAATGTTTCATTGGTTCTCTCAATTTGTCAAAGAAAGAGGTGATTACGAGTCTTATTAGTTCGTTCTAGTTAGATTAGCATCAAAAGGAGCAATCCCATGACTACCACATTCAAAACGATGCGTAAATCTCATACAAGTTTTCTTTTATGAATGCCTTTTAATTGTTTCATTGGTTCTCTAAAATTGTCAAAGAAAGAGGTGATTAGGAGTCATATTATTTCGTTCTAGTTTAATTAGCATCAAAAGGAGCAATTCCATGGCTATCACGTTCAAAATGATGCGTACATCTCTTACAAGTCTTCATGTTGGAAGATCTTCTTATTTTTTTCATTGGTTATCTCAAATTGTCAAAGAAATAGAAGATTAGGAGTCCTATTGATTCGTTTTAGTTTTATTGGCATCAAAACGAGCAATCTCATGACTATCACGTTCAAAACGATGCGCAAATCTCAAACAAGTCTTCATTTAGGGAGATATTTTTTTATTATTTTATTGGTTCTGTCAAATTGTCAAAGAAATGGGTGATTAGTAGTTCTATAACTTCGTTCTAGTTTGATTAGCATCAAAATAAGCAATCCTATGATTATCACGTTCAAAACGATGCGTACATCCTTACGCAAGTCTTCAGTTAGGGATGCCTTCTAATTGTTTCATAGGTTCTCTCAAATTATCAAAGAATAAGGTGATTACGAGTTCAATTACTTCGTTCAAGTTAGATTGGCATCAAAAGGAGCAATCCGATGACTATCCCATTCGAAACGATACGTACATCTCACACAAGACTTCATTTAGGGAGACCTTCTTATTGTTTTCTCTAAAATTGTCAAACAAATAGGTGATTAGGAATTCTATTAGTTCGTTCTAGTTTGATTAGCATCAAAAGGAGTAATTTCATTGCTATCGCTTTTAAAACGATGCGTACATCTCACACAATTCTTCATATATGTAGAACTTCTTATTGTTTCATTGGTTGTCTCAAATTGTCAAATAAAGTTAAGAATCCTTTTTCTTTGTTCTATATTTATTTGCATTAAAAGGAGCAATGCCATGTAACTATCCCGTTTAAAATGATGCGTACATCTCACCCAAGTGCTTCATATATGGAGACATTTTTATTGTTTCATTGGATCTGTTAAATTATTAAAGAAAAAGGTGATTAAGAGTCCTATTACTTCGTTCTAGTTTGATTAGCATCAAAAGGAGCAATCACATGACTATCACGTTCAAAACGATGCCTACATCTCACTCAAGTCTTCATTTAAGGAGACCTTCTAATTGTTTCATAGGTTCTCTCAAATTGTCTAAGAATGAGGTGGTTACGAGTCCTAAATTTTGTTCTAGTTTGATTGGTACTAAAAGGAGCAATCCCATTACTATCGCGTTCAAAATGATGCGCACATCTCACACAAGTCTTCATTTAGGGAGATATTTTTTTTGTTTCATTGGTTCTCTTAATTTGTCAAAGAAAGAGGTGATTACGAGTCATATTAGTTCGTTCTAGTTTGATTAGAATCAAAAGGAGCAATCCCATGACTATCGCGTTCAAAACGATGCGTAGATTTCACACAAGTTTTATTTTATGAAGACCTTTTAATTGTTTCATTGGTTCTCTAAAATTGTCAAAGAAAGAGGTGATTAGGAGTCATATTACTTCGTTCTAGTTTAATTATCAAAAGGAGCAATCCCATGGCTATCACGTTCAAAACGATGCGTACATCTCTTACAAGTCTTCATGTTGGAAGATCTTCTTATTTTTTCATTGGTTGTCTCAAATTGTCAAAGAAATAGAAGATTAGGAGTCCTATTTATTCGTTTTAGTTTTATTGGAATCAAAACGAGCAATCTCATGACTATCACTTTCAAAACGATATGCAAATCTCAAACAAGTCTTCATTTAGGGAGACATTTTTTTATTGTTTTATTGGTTCTGTCAAATTGTCAAAGAAAGGGGTGATTAGTAGTTCTATAACTTCGTTCTAGTTTGATTAGAATCAAAAGGAGCAATTCTATGATTATCACGTTCAAAACGATACGTACATAGACAAGAATTTTTTTTATGTGTGATTCTAGGGACAGAATCCTTTTAAGGAGGGAAGATTGTACCGACTGTGATTTTATATAATAATTTGAAATATTTATTGAGTTAAATAAATATTTTATGTGATTTATTTATTTAGTTAAATAAATAAATTATATGATTTATAGAGTGATTTAATTAAGTGTTATATATTAATTAAATTAAATTTTATATTATAGTTCTAATTTAATCGAGATAATTGAATTAGATGAATTATGTGATGAAGTGTTACATGAATTATAATTAGTGAGTAATTATAATTATGTGACAAGTTTATGTGATTAATTGATGTTAGATTTTAAGTGATTAAATTAGTTGATTAATATTTAATTGATTAAAATATGACATTAAGGTATGTGTTAAAATGATTTGTTAAAATAAAGAAAAAGGATTTTAAATCTATTTTCCAAACAAGGCCTTTGCTAATAAACGGTTTTTAAAAATAATTTTGTTTTGGCCAAACAAGCCTTGTGGATATTTAAATTCAAAATTTTTGTAAACTATGTATTAATTAGTAATTAGTATATGTAATTATATTAGGAGTTACATATTCTATAATTATATGTGTTATACATATTTTGTATATACACTAAGTTACGTTAGTTTAGAGTTAGTAAGTTAGAGAAACTAAGAAAAGAAAGAGAGAAAGAGTAGAGAAGAGTTGGAGAAGAAGGGAAGAAAGAAAAAGGGAAGAAAGAAGAAGCTTGTGAAGGCTAGAGTTAATCGTTGTTTTATTCTCCTATCACCGAAAGGTAATCCATAATCTTTACTTTCATATTTTTCAGAACTCGGGTTTAAGTTTCATGTTTTATTCTCTGTGAAAACTGAGTTTTTATGTAATTGCATAAACATGGATAATATATATATATATATATATATATATATATGTGTGTGTGTGTGTGGTGGTGTTCATGGTGAATTATATGGTTATCAATGATTTTCAGAAATCAAATTACTGTAGAAATATATTTTAACAGAAAAGTCATGTTTATACGAGTTCATATGGAATTTCATGAGTTTGGTTAATTTTAATTGAGAAATTGATGAAATTAGTATATGTTAATATGGTTATTAGGTAATTACTTGATGCTATCTTTAACTTGTAAATAATGCATGTATATAAATTCGAATTGACGGAGAAAAATAGTTACTGTGGATTATTTTTGAGAAAATATGAGTTTTCATGAAAATGGCCAAATGGACTTTCAAAACTTGTGATTATCATTGTTTAAATGATTTTGTGTTTTGGAAGCATGATTTATATATGTGTAATAGCGTATATATGTTTTTACAGATTCTATAGTACTGTATTTTTGGCGTTGTTGGCTTGTTTGGGTTATTCGGTTAAATAGAGAGCCGTGGCTGTCTGCGTCTGGCCGAGCTGCTGCGCAGCTGCGTTGGCAGCAAGGCCAGAGCAGCGCAGCTGCGCCACTGGCCGATCCCAGATTCCTTCCCTGCGCAGCTGCGTCGATTTTAAGGCAGCTGGCTGCGCCGGGCACAGTGCTTGGGCAGTAAGTTTTGCTTACTTGTGCAGTTTTATTTGATAGCTTATGATAATTGGTTATGATAATGAGCATGAATTCAGTGGCTATAACATGTTGCTAGTATGAGTTGGACAATTTCATAATTAGAGAAAAAATTTTGAAAACCTTAATTAAATTATAATTGTCTGATAGTAAAATGAGTACTTAATTTGATTAATTATAATTAAGAGTAAGTGTTTAATTTAAAGTATAATTTTGTTAAATTATAATGAGTAGTAGTTGATTTATTTTAATCAATTAGATGTTAATTTAAATTACAATTTATGTAATTATAATTCAATAAATGCATGATTATTATAAATTGATAAATACATGATTAATTATAAATTGTGTAATTATAATGCATGATATAGTTTAATTAACTATTAATTATGAAATTTTGATAATTTAAGAGATAATTATAATTGAGTAATTATAATTAAATTAAGTGTTTAAATTATAATTGTTTAATTATAATTTAGCTAAAATACATAATTAATTTAATTATGTGAGTGTGTGTGATGTAATTAATTATGTGATAGTTGATTATTTATTTAATTAGAGTGAGTTAACCATGAGCGTTAACCACTTATGTGAATTAGTTATGTGTTAACTAATTTAGGTTTTTGTGACTTAATATATATGTGTAGGAAGTATTAAAGTACGTGAATTGTGTTAAGTAGCTTGCGCTTAAGGCAAGTCTTCTAAACCCTAAACTCGCTATTTCTACGCAAGTTCTTTGATGTTCATATTTTCATTTTTGAGAATGTCCTTTTCATTTCTGTACTGGACAATTATTTACTTAACCGAAGAGATCTTGACTTATTGTTCAAGTAAGATCCAGTTTATTATTTTAAATGCGTTAAGTTTACTTCTAAAGCGTATGCTAATTTATAATTCTTTTATTTATGAATTATTGAAAGTCGATTCAACTAATCCTTAGTTGATGAACGTAAATTCTAAATTACCATTGTAAGCTTATCCAAACCAAACTTTCTTTGGTGCGGTCTTGAATTCAAATTACTGAGTTGAACAACCCTAATTATTAGGGGAGGTTAGTACGCATAGCGTTAAGATGTTTGTGCACAATACATGGTACAAAGGGCTGATCCCTCTAAGTACGAGTTGAGGTCCATAGTCTTATTGACTGTTAAAGGTTTAAATAGAAATATTTATAACCTAGGACAAGAAAAGTTCAAAGGTCTTATGACCCTCAGATAAATTCTATATTCGAATTTTCATATTGATAGAGAATTATTATTTAATTCTTTATTGTTGAAGTAATCTAAGTTATTCAGATCTTTGTAAAGATATTCTTTCATGTATTTATCATTGTTAAACTACAGTGAGCTGTTGTTTGCTCACTCTTGCATTAAATAACAATTGCAGTTAAAATTGATAACGTTGATGCCCCGTCTACGAGTAATGGCAAGGGAAAAATGAACAAGTGAAGATTTGTTTAGTTATTTTGAAATGATTGTAATAATTTTAGGTCATATTTTTATTCCGCACTTTATTATTTATGTCAATGTTAGAGTAAACCTGGAATTGAGTTCAAGAAGGTTGTAACCCTTGTTTTAAGGGAGATGTTATTATTTTGAATTAAAGTTGCAATTCATTTTGAGATATATTGGGTAAAGGTATGTTATAGATAGAAAGTGAACACCAAATCATGTGGATGCGAAGTACCCGAATTTGGGGGTGCCACAGGTTGGTATCAAAGCCGTAGGTTATGAAACCTTAGGTGGGGAAAAACCTTAGGTAGTAGCCTTATGGTAAGATAGAAAAGATAGGTGTGATAGGTAAAAGATAATAAACTACCTTATGTGCTATGTGTTTATATTATAGTATTCGAAGAGTGTCGATTCGATGTCACGTAATAATGAACTTTAAAAATTCTTTTGTCAAGATGTCGAACGTTGGAGAACCTAGTCAGGCTAGAGAGGATGTGCCTCAGGTGACTAGAGAGGATGAGCCCCGTGACATACATGTTGTCTGGGAGTAGCGGGTTAGGAGAGAGCCATCTCCAGTGATCACCATAGCTGGTCAGGAGCGTGAGCTGACACCTATTACAGAAGAAGAGGACGAGGACGAGTCTGAAGAGGAGGAAGAGGATCCCGAAGAGGAATTCCCACCTCACTCTACTAGTGCTGAGATGTACGAGGCAGTCTACGATAGCAATGTGGAGCTTCATGGACGAGTAGGAGATCTCGAAGAAACCATCCAGCAGCGGGACGAGACGATCGAAGAAATGGCAAGTGACCTAGGAGATGCACAGTGGAACCTGATACATATGGAGGTGGATAGAGATGCTGCTCGATTTGAACTGGCAAAGCTGAAGCAAGATATCCAGGAGGAGTCGAGGAAGCGTGCCAGAGCCTGAAGAGTCAAGCTTGAGAGCTAATCAACGAGCCGATCGAGCTGAAGCTGAAGCTGAAGCCAAGAGGGCCAAGCTGAGGGAAACATAATATGCCTTCCATACAGCAATAGAAAGAGCTCAGGACCGTGTTTTCTACTACCCAGCTCAGTTCCAAGGTTTATCGTGGTATGTGGTGGACCGAACAACGGCGTTTCGGGTAATGGAAGAGGAATGCAGAGAGGCTGTGCGACGTATTAATATGCCTAGGCAGTAGCAGTAGTAGTAGTAACAGTAGTAGTAAAGCTTTTGTTTATGTGTTGCTTTTTGTAGTAAATAAAGTAAATTCCATAATTTGAAATAAGAATGGGATAAGTTAAAAATATAATCCTGCAACTTTTCCAGTTCAGGAAGGATGATGTAAATGGCAGAAATGCTATCTGATTGATGTTTTTAAAACTACGACTAATGAATAAAAGAAGTTTATTGACGTTTAAGTATGAATTTGAATATTTAAAAATTGAATAAAGGATCTAATAATAATATTTTCTTAACAGAAAATGCCTCCTAGAAGAAGAATAACACGTCAAAACCCCGAGGTTTCAACGAACAACAATAACGATGGGACGAATCCCAACTCGGTTCAACAGTTGGTGAACCTGTTGACAGGAGCTCTTGCGAATCAGCCGCAAGTGCAGGGTACCACGTTCAAGGAATTCAAGGCAGTAGGACCGCCTGAGTTTGTAGGGTTGACTAACCCTATTGAAGCTCAGACATGGGTAATGGAAATGGAAAAGGGGTTTGACGTGGCTAGGGTAGGGGAAGACCAGAAGACAGCATTCGCGACTTTTATGTTGAAGTCGGATGCTAGTTTTTGGTGGCAGGCTAACAAGACCAGAGAGGGAGAGGGAGTCATCACGTGGGAACGTTTCAAGGAAATGTTCTACGAGATGTACTTTACAGTGAGTTCCCAGGACCAGATGGAGGTCCAATTCCTAGAACTTAAGCAAGGAGGGATGACGGTGTCCGAGTATGCCGCTAAGTTCAACGAGTTGGCCAGGTTCACTACTCACCAGGTCAGCACTGACGCTAGAAAGGCAAAAAGGTTTGAGCGGGGACTAAAGCCCTGGCTCTACAGCAAGGTTTCCATATTCCAGCTGAACACCTTTGCAGCTGTGCCAGAGAAGGCCATACTTGCTGAGGGAGGAAGCGAAGCGGTGACGAAGTTCAACCAAGATAAGAAGAAGAAGAATGAGGTAGAAACCAAGTCTGGGGGTAGCAACACTGTGAACCAGAAGAGGAAATGGAATGACAACACCTCTGCTGGGAGTCAGCAAGGAAGCCAGCAGAAGAGGAAGTTCGAAGCATGTGCTACATGCGGTAAGAATAACACTGGCGTGTGCATGAAGGGGAAGCGGGTGTGCTTCAACTGTGGTCAGGAAGGCCACATTGCACCTAATTGCCCAAACCTGAAGAAGGGAGCTTGCTTTACATGTGGATCCAAGGATCACATGGCTCGCAACTGCCCTAAAAAGCTGACAGCAAGGTCAACAGGGAGCGGAGGGAATGGAAGCGGCAGTTCCGTGACTATCGCTGCACCATTGCAAGCTATTCGACCAACTGCACAGGACATTCAATATGGCGGTGCAGGATGCTGTGCAAGCAAAAGTCGTGGTGTCAGGTATTATTCCGGTCAATAGTATAAATGCATATGTATTATTTGATTTGGGTGCTACTTGTTCATTCATATCTGATGATTTTGCTAAAACCTTAGACTTACCTGTAGAAGAGTTAGTTTACCCCTTGAAATAGAGATTGCGAATAGGGAAGTTATTCCTGTTAGGTGTTTATAAGAACTATAGACTGGACATTAAGGGTCAGGAGCTTAGAGTAGATTTGATTCCGATAAAACGTGGGGAATTCGACGTCATACTGGGTATGGATTGGTTGTTCAACCATGGGGCGATAATCGACTGTCAGAAGAAGTCGGTAAACCTTACGACTCCGTCGAAGTTAGTGTTCTATGGTAGCAAATCGCCTAGACAAGCGAGTTGTTTGACGATTATGCAAGCCAAGAAACTTCTGACGCAAGGCTGTGTGGGATACCTAGCCTACATAGTAGATACACGTAAGGAAAGCCCGAAGGTGGAGGAGATATTGGTAGTTAAGGAGTTTGTGGAGGTTTTTCCGAGCGATTTGCCAGGACTTCTGCCAGATAGGGAGATAGAGTTCGTGATCGATTTAGCGTCCGGAACTGCTTCGATTTCAAAGGCTCCGTACAGAATGGCTCCTGTCGAGATGAAGGAACTGATGGTTCAACTGCAAGAATTACTATACAAGAAGTATATTCAATCGAGTGTTTCACCGTGGGGAGTGCCTATTTTGTTTGTTAAGAAGAAAGATAGACCGATGCGTCTTTGCATTGATTATAGGGAGTTGAATAAAGTTACGATCAAGAATAGATATCCTTTACCTAAGATCGATGACTTGTTTGATCAACTGAAGGGTGCGAGGTACTTCTCGAAAATTGATTTGAGAAGTGGGTATCATCAATTGAAGGTGAGGAAGGAAGATATACCAAAAACGGCTTTTAGGACTCGATATGGTCATTACGAGTTCTTGGTGATGTCATTTGGTCTCACGAATTCCCCAGCTGCATTTATGTACCTAATGAACAGGGTGTTCAAGCCATTTCTGGACAAGTTCGTGGTAGTGTTCATAGATGACATCCTGGTTTATTCCAAGACCGAGGAGGAGCATGCTGAACATTTATGACTAACCTTAGAAGCCTTGAGACGAGAGAAGCTTTACGCTAAATTCTCAAAGTGCGAATTTTGGTTGGAACGTGTGCAATTTCTTGGCCACGTGATCGATAAGGATGGTATTTCGGTAGATCCGTCGAAGGTTGAAGCTATTATGAACTGGGAACAGCCGAAGACGCCATCTAAAGTGAGGAGTTTCTTGGGATTGGCAGGTTATTACCGTAGATTTATCCAAGACTTTTCTAGAATCGCAACTCTGTTGACGAATTTGACTCGTAAAATAGTTAAGTTTGTTTGGACGGAGAAGTGTGAGGAGAGTTTTCAAGAGCTGAAGAAGAGGTTGAGTACTGCGCCTGTATTGTCTTTACCGGATAGTTCGGGGAATTTCGTAGTATATAGCGATGCCTCACATAAAGGATTAGGCTGTGTGTTGATGCAGAGCGGCAAAGTTATTGCCTATGTGTCACGTCAGCTGAAAGATTATGAGAAGAGGTATCCGACCTATGATCTAGAATTGGCGGCTGTAGTGTTTGCCCTAAAGATTTGGAGGCACTACTTATATGGAGAAAAGTGTGAAATATACACAGATCACAAGAGTTTGAAGTATATATTTACCCAGAAGGATTTGAACATGCTCCAAAGAAGGTGGTTGGAACTGATTAAAGACTACGATTGCGAGATACTTTACCATTCGGGTAAAGCTAATGTTATCGCCGACGCTTTGAGCAGGAAAGGTCGGGAGAAGCTGAACGTGTTAACTGATCAGAATCGGTTAATAGAACAAATGGCTAGATTGGAGTTGGAGGTGAAGTTTTCGAAGGAATCAGATGAGATTTTATTTCAAGTAACCACTGGTTCTACTCTAGTAGACAAAGTGAAAGAAGCACAACTTCACGATGAAGAATGTGAGAAGATTCGAAAAAGGATAATCGATGGCGAAGAGTTTAAGTTCAAGATCGATAATGAAAGTCTGTTACGGTTTGAAGGTAGAATTTGGGTACCGCCAGTACCTGAGGTCAAAGAGGAGATTCTGAGCGAAGCTCATAGTTATAGATATTCTATTCACCCCGGAGTACGAAGATGTACCAGGATCTCAGGCATTATTTTTGGTGGCCGAATATGAAGAGAGATGTGGCTGAATGTGTTGCGAAATGCTTAACGTGTCAGAAAGTTAAAGCAGAACACCAGGGACCTAGTGGTTTGCTACAACCGTTAGAAATTCTAGAGTGGAAGTGGGAGCACATCACGATGGATTTCGTGGAAGGTCTTCCAGCAACTCAAAAGGGATTTGATGCGATATGGGTTATAGTGGATCGACTGACGAAGTCAGCCCATTTTCTGCCGATCAGGGTTAAGTACAACCTGGATAACCTAGCGAAGCTATACGTAAAGGAAATTATTTCTCGACATGGTGTTCCAGTGTCAATTGTGTCCGGCAGAGATCCACGTTTTACGTCAAATTTCTGGAAGCATTTACAAAAATAGTCTGGGAACGCAATTGTGAATGAGTACAGCATAT
This sequence comes from Panax stipuleanatus, assembly GCA_020205555.1. Taxonomy (NCBI): domain Eukaryota; kingdom Viridiplantae; phylum Streptophyta; class Magnoliopsida; order Apiales; family Araliaceae; genus Panax; species Panax stipuleanatus. The sequence goes on along the minus strand of CM035124.1, from coordinate 101,885,359 downwards.
CATCCTCAGACGGATGGACAAAGCGAGAGAACGATTCAGACGCTAGAGGATATGCTGAGAGCTTGTGTGATGGACTTCAAAGGAAGCTGGGAGGATCATCTACCGTTGGTGGAGTTCGCCTATAATAATAGTTATCATGCGAGTATTGGCATGCCACCTTACGAAGCATTATACGGCAGAAAATGTAGAACTCCTTTGTGCTGGGATGAAGTCGGTGAACGTCAATTATTGGGACCAGAATTGGTACAACAAACTGCTAAAATTGTGAAGCTGATCAGAACGAGATTAATTGCTGCTCAAGACAGACAAAAGAAGTATGTCGATCTTCATCGACAAAGCCGAGAATTCTTATCAGGAAGTTTCGTGTTCCTGAAAGTATCTCCTTGGAAGGGGAAGATTAGATTTGGGAAGAAGGGAAAGCTGAGTCCCAGATTTATTGGACCTTTTGAGGTATTACGAAAGGTGGGCGAGGTAGCTTACGAGATTGCATTACCTCCGGAGCTCGAGAATATACATAACGTCTTTCATATTTCTGTGTTAAGACCTTACAAGCACGATTATAAACATATGATAGAGTATGAACCTTTGTAATTTGATAAGGACTTAACATATGAAGAAGTGCATGTTCAAATAGTTTATAGAAAGGAACAAGTACTTAGGAATAAAGTGATACCTTCTGTTAAGGTAATCTGGAGGAACCACAGTGCTGAAGAAGCTACGTGGGAGCTCGAAGATGTTATGATGAAATCTTATCCGCATTTATTTGCTTAGTTTGTGTAACCCCTGTGTACTGATTCTGGGGACAGAATCCTTTTAATGAGGGAAGAATGTAATAGACGAGAATTTTTTTTGTGTGATTCTGGGGACAGAATCCTTTTAAGGAGGGAAGATTGTAACGATTGTGATTTTATATAATAATTTGAAATATTTATTGAGTTAAATAAATATTTTATGTGATTTATTTATTGAGTTTAATAAATAAATTATGCGATTTATAGAGTGATTTAATTAAGTGTTATATATTAATTAAATTAAATTTTATATTATAGTTCTAATTTAATTGAGATAATTGAATTAGATGAATTATGTGATGAAGTGTTACATGAATTATAATTAGCGAGTAATTATAATTATGTGACAAGTTTATTTGATTAATTAATGTTAGATTTTAAGTGATTAAATTAGTTGATTAATATTTAATTGATTAAAATATGACATTAAGGTATGTGTTACAATGATTTGTTAAAATAAAGAAAAAAGGATTTTAAATCTATTTTTCAAACAAGGCCATAGCAAATAAACTATTTTTAAAATAATTCTGTTTTGGCCAAAACAAGCCTTGTGGATATTTAAATTCAAAATTTTTGTAAACTATGTATTAATTAGTAATTAGTATATGTAATTATATTAGGAGTTACATATTCTATAATTATATGTGTTATATGTATATTGTATATACACTAAGTTACGTTAGTTTAGAGTTAGTCAGTTAGAGAAACTAAGAAAAGAAAGAGAAAAAGAGAAGAGAAGAGTTGGAGAAGAAGAGAAGAAAGAAGAAGCTCGTGAAGGCTAGAGTTAATATTTGTTTTCTTCTCCTATCACCGAAAGATAATTCATAATCTCTACTTTCATATTTTCAGAACCCGGGTTTAAGTTTCATGTTTTATTCTCTGTGAAAACTGAGTTTTTATGTAATTGCATAAACATGGATGATATATATATAGGTGGTGTTGTTCATGGTGAATTATATGGTTATCAGTGATTTTCAGAAATCAAATTACTGTAGAAATATATTTTAACAGAAAAGTCATGTTTATATGAGTTCATATGAAATTTCACGAGTTTAGTTAATTTTAATTGAGAAATTGATAAAATTGGTATATGTTAATATGCTTATTAGGTAATTACTTGATGCTATTTTCAACTTGTATATAATGCATGTATATAAATTCAAATTGATGGAGAAAAATAGTTACGGTGGATTAGTTTTTGAGAAAATATGAGTTTTCATGAAAATGGCCAAAATGGATTTTCAAAACTTGTGATTATCATTGTTTAAATGATTTTGTGTTTTGGAAGCATGCTTTGTATGTGTGTAATAGCGTATATATGTTTTTACAGAGTCTATAGTACTGTATTTTTGGCGTTGTTGGCTTGTTTGGGTTGTTCGGTTAAACAGAGAGTCGTGGCTGTCTGCGTCTGGCCGAGCTGCTGCGTAGCTGCGCTGGCAGCAAGGCCAGAAGTAGCGCAGCTGCGCCACTGGCCGATCCCAGATTCCTTCCCTGAGCAGCTGCGCCGATTTTAAGGCAGCTGGCTGCGCAGCTGCTCCGCTGCGCCAGGCACAGTGCTTGGGCAGTAAGTTTTGCTTACTTGTGCAGTTTTATTTGATAGCTTATGATAATTGGTTATGATAATGAGCATGAATTCAGTGGCTATAACATGTTGCTAGTATGAGTTGGACAATTTCATAATTAGATAAAAGAATTTTGAAAACCTTAATTAAATTATAATTGTCTGATAGTAAAATGAGTTACTTAATTTGATTAATTATAATTAAGAGTAAGTGTTTAATTTAAAGTATAATTTTGTTAAATTATAATGAGTAGTAGTTGATTTATTTTAATCAATTAGATGTTAATTTAAATTACAATTTATGTAATTATAATTTAATAAATGCTTGATCATTATAAATTGATAAATACATGATTAATTGTAAATTGTGTAATTATAATGCATGATATAGTTTGATTAACTATTAATTATGAAATTTTGATAATTTAAGAGATAATTATAATTGAGTAATTATAATTAAATTAAGTGTTTAAATTATAATTGTTTAATTATAATTTAGCTAAAATACATAATTAATTTAATTATGTGAGTATGTGTGTGATGTAATTAATTATGTGATAGTTGATTATTTATTTAATTAGAGTGAGTTAACCATGAGGGTTAACCACTTATGTGAATTAGTTATGTGTTAAATAATTTAGGTTTTTGTGTCTTAATATATACGTGTAGGAAGTATTAAAGTACGTGAATTGTGTTAAGTAGCTTGAGCTTAAGGCAAGTCTTCTAAACCCTAAACTCGCTATTTCTACGCAAGTTCTTTGATGTTCATATTTTCATTTTTGAAAATGTCCTTTTCATTTCTGTACTGGACAATTATTTACTTAACCGAAGAGATCTTGACTTATTGATCAAGTAAGATCTAGTTTATTATTTTAAATGCGTTAAGTTTACTTATAAAGCGTATGTTAATTCATAATTCTTTTATTTATGAATTATTGAAAGTCGATTCAACTAATCCTTAGTTGATGAACGTGAATTCTAAATTACCAATGTAAGCTTATCCAAACCAAACTTTCTTTGATGCGGACTTGAATTCAAATTACTGAGTTGAACAACCCTAATTATTAGGGGAGGTTAGTACGCATAGCGTTAAGATGTTTGTGCATAATACATGGTACAAAGGGCTGATCCCCCTAAGTACGAGTTGAGGTCCATAGTCTTATTGACTGTTAAAGGTTTAAATAGAAATATTTATAACCTAGGACAAGAAGAGTTCAAAGGTCTTATGACCCTCAGATAAATTCTATATTTGAATTTTGATATTGATAGAGAACTATTATTCAATTTTTTATTGTTGAAGTAAGCTAAGTTATTCAGATCTTTGTAAAGATATTCTTTCATGTATTTATTATTGTTAAACTCCAGTGAGATGTTGTTTGCTCACTCTTGCATTAAATAACAATTGCAGTTAAAGTTGATAACAGTTGATGCCCCGTCTACGAGTAAAGGCAAGGGAAAGATGAACAAGTGAAGATTTGTTTAGTTATTTTGAAATGATTGTAATAATTTTAGGTCATGTTTTTATTCCGCACTTTATTGTTTATGTCAAGGTTAGAGTAACCCTGGAATTGAGTTCAAGAAGGTTGTAACCCTTGTTTTAAGAGAGATTTTATTATTTTGAATTAAAGTTGTAATTCATTTTGAGATATATTGGGTAAAGGTATGTTATAGATAGAAAGTGAACACCAAATCATGTGGAAGCGAAGGTACCTAGATTTGGGGGTGTCACAGAGACATTCTTATTGTTTCATTGGTTCTCTAAAATTATCAAAGAAATAGGTGAGTAGGAATTCTATTAGTTCGTTCTAGTTTGATTAGCATCAAAAGGAGTAATTTCATGGCTATCGTTTTCAAAACGATGCGTACATCTCACACAAGTATTCATGAAGGTAGACCTTCTTATTGTTTCATTGGTTGTCTCAAATTGTCAAATAAAGTTAAGAGTCCTTTTTCTTCGTTCTAAATTTATTGGCATTAAAAGGAGCAATGCCATATAACTATCCCGTTTAAAATGATGCGTACATCTCACCCAAGTCCTTCATATATGGAGAAATTTTTATTTTTTCATTGGATCTATTAAATTGGTAAAGAAAAAGGTGATTAAGAGTCCTATTACTTCGTGCTAGTTTGATTAGCATCAAAAAGAACAATCACATGACTATCACGTTCAAAACGATGCGTACATCTCACTCAAGTCTTCATTTAAGGAGACCTTCTAATTGTTTCATAGGTTCTCTCAAATTATCTAATAATGAGGTGTTTACGAGTCCTATTTTTTCATTCTAGTTTGATTGGTGTTAAAAGGAGCAATCCCATTACTATCGCGTGCAAAATAATGCGCACATCTCACACAAGTCTTCATTTAGGGAGATATTTTTATTGTTTCATTGGTTCTCTCAATTTCTCAAAAAAAGAGGTGATTACGAGTCTTATTATTTTGTTCTAGTTTGATTAGCATCAAAAGGAGCAATCCCATGACTATCGCGGTCAAAACTGATGCAAAAATCTCACACAAGTTTTCTTTTATGAAGACCTTTTAATTGTTTCATTGGTTCTCTAAAATTGTCAAAGAAAGAGGTGATTAGGAGTCATATTACTTCGTTCTAGTTTAATTAGCATCAAAAGGAGCAATCCCATGGCCATCACATTCAAAACGATGAGTACATCTCTCATAAGTCCTCATGTAGGAAGATCTTCTTATTTTTTTCATTGGTTGTCTCAAATTGTCAAAAAAATAGGAGATTAAGAGTCCTATTTATTCATTATAGTTTTACTGGCATCGAAACGAGCAATCTCATGACTATCACGTTCAAAACGATGCGCAAATCTCAAACAAGTCTTCATTTAGGGAGACATTTTTTTATTGTTTTATTGGTTCTGTCAAATTGTCAAAGAAAGGTGTGATTAGTAGTTCTATAATTTCGTTTTAGTTTGATTAGCATCAAAAGGAGCAATCTTATGATTATCACGTTCAAAACGATGCGTACATCCTTACACAAGTCTTCATTTAGGGAGACATTCTACTTGTTTCATAGGTTCTCTCAAATTGTCAAAGAATGATGTGATTACTGAGTTCAATTACTTTGTTCAAGTTAGCTTGCCATCAAAAAGAGCAATCCGATGACTATCGCATTCGAAACGATACGTACATCTCACACAAGACTTCATTTAGGGAGACCTTCTTATTGTTTCATTGGTTCTCTAAAATTGTCAAAGAAATCGGTGATTAGGAATTCTATTTGTTCGTTCTAGTTTGATTAGCATCAAAAGGAGTAATTTCATTGTTATCGCTTTCAAAACGATGCGTAATTCTCACACAAGTCTTCATGTAGCTAACCATCTTATTGTTTGGGTTGTCTCAAATTGTCAAATAAAGTTAAGAGTCCTTTTTCTTTGTTCTAGATTTATTTGCATTAACTGGAGCAATGCCATGTAACTATCCCGTTTAAAATGTTGCGTACATCTCACCCAAGTCCTTCATATATGGAGACATTTTTATTGTTTCATTGGATCTGTTAAATTGTTAAAGAAAAAGGTGATTAAGAGTCCTATTACTTCGTTCTAGTTTGATTAGCATCAAAAGAAGCAATCACATGACTATCTCGTTCAAAATGATGCGTACATCTCACTCAAGTCTTCATTTAAGGAGACCTTCTAATTGTTTCATAGGTTCTCTCAAATTGTCTAAGAATGAGGTGGTTACGAGTCCTATTTTTTCGTTCTAGTTTGATTGGTATTAAAAGGAGCTATCCCATTACTATCGCGTTCAAAATGATGCGCACATCTCACACAAGTCTTCATTTAGGGAGATATTTTTATTGTTTCATTGGTTCTCTCAATTTGTCAAAGAAAAAGGTGATTATGAATCATATTAGTTCGTTCTAGTTTGATTAGAATCAAAAGGAGCAATCCCATGACTATCGCGTTCAAAACGATGCGTAAATTTCTCACAATTTTTATATTATGAAGACCTTTTAATTGTTTCATTGGTTCTCTAAAATTATCAAAGAAAGAGGTGATTAGGAGTCATATTACTTCGTTCTAGTTTAATTAGCATCTGTAACGACCCCAAAATTCATACAATAATATTTTCCTTCTCGATCGTTAACAATACAACTTTAATATATCATTACATCATTATTCGATATTAAAAATAACTAAAAATGCGGAATATTTAAAACTTTTATAAACTTTCTTTCTATATTGCCCTGAATCGCAACCTTTACATTACATCTCTTCGATTCAAATCTATATCATGAATCGTTACAATAAAATGACTATACAAAGTCTTTCATAATAAAACAATATCCATCTACATTGGATAACTCTACTTATAACTCAGCGACATATTTCATTCAAAACATTAACTACAATTTGAAATTGAACATAACTAATATTCTTGAACATTGATCTCTGTAAATCACTTAACACGTATCTTTACCTTGCATCCTTGACCTGCAAAAATGGTTATTTGCAAGAGTGAGCTCGACAGCTCAGCAGGTTCTAACAGTTTTCATGCATCACGTATCACATAATAAACATGCTCAACATAAATCTCATAATAATTAAAGTAACATGGCATACATGCTTTAATTCACATAACAATATAAAGATTGAGTTCTTTACTCAATCAACATTATTTAACCAAAACAGTGTAGTCATAAATTGACTTTAACATTTCATGATTACAATATGTATAACATATCATGCTCGCTTACAACATATATAACATATCATACAATTTAAAACAGTTCATCAAATTCACGTAGACAAGTAGGAACCGAAAGACTTGCCTGGCTCGTGGATTATCAAATACCGAAAAACTTCTTAATATAATCTGCTTCATGATCCTACATAACGTATCACCATAAGCATCAATTATTAGTCACTTAGCAACGCTTATCAAACGTCTAAGTAAATTCTAGTCTACACTTTCTGATTTACACTTCGTAATTCTCTTCCATTCACTCGTTTGACACTCGCTGTCAAAACATATGTATAATTATTACATAGCTAATCTTCATCGTTAGTTAACCAATTAAGATTAACTCATACCTCAATAACTAATAAGTTAATAATTAATCACCACGTAATTTAATCACCTCACATAATCATATTACATTTCACATAATTAATCAATTATAATTACATCTTACGTCAATCAAATTACACTTCAAGTTAAACATCATTATATTTACTAATATTCATGTTTTATAATTTAGAACAACATCTATTATCGTCGACAGCACTATACTTGCGTATGTGCATGTCCGACGCCCTCCGATTGCCTCCGAATACACGTCAGTCACAAAGATGACCATTTTGACCCTTGCTAACGACCTCAAATCAAAAGAGTTAAAAAACAAAAGTTGTAGGTCTACTCGTGCGCGTTCCGGATCATCTTGAATCTCCTCAATCGGAGTTCGTATGAAACAGTTATGGCCATTTTACTAACGGATGTCAAAATAGTATTGTATTACAACAACTAAACTACCCCGGACAGCAAGGGTACCCGCTGGGCCGGGTCCCCCAAGGCTTAAACACTTGTTGGGGGCGGGTCCAAGGGCTGGTGGAGGGGCTGGTTCGCGAACTGGTGGAGAAATAAGCCAATTTGGCTTATTCCTTCACACCGAATTCGATTTTTCCCAACATGACAAACATGAAACATGTGACAAACAATATTTTAAGCTTATTAACATGCTCATAACATAAAAAATTCATATAAACACATAATCACAACCAAGATTTCAAATAATTCGAAGAAAAACATAATTTTAAGCGTTCTTGACGAAAATTGCTACTACGAATTCATTTTTCATCCAATTCAAGTGATTCCAATTGTAATCACTTCTATTCTTGATATACTAACATAATACTTGATCAATTTTAACAATAACTCATAATCAACATCAATTTGATAGTTTCAAAAGCTATTTTTCAGAAATTAGTTCACATAAAATCACTATGAATTCCGTTCTTCTTGTTTATCAAAATTTCATGAATTAAATTGTTAAAACAACCATATAACTCATATATAATCATGTTATATCATATATTACATATAACTTCATGTTTTCATCAATTCCTTTGATAATTTAAGAACTATTTTCAAGATAACTTCATGATAAAACACTATGAACATGATTTCTCCATGTCCATCCCATCTTTGTGAATTAAAACACCTATACAACTATAAAAATCATATGTAAACATATATATACACACATATATATATATATATATATATATATGTACACACCCCATACATATATCAAAATCAAGAGCTTTCACACCAAGACTTTACAAAAGAACTCTAAAACCATGAAAACATAGAAGAACATAGTTTAAAACATGTTTTTACAACAATTAATTTCTGAAAATCTTTCATGGTATACAATTACATATGAATACCACATATACATATAAGATTCATGATTATACAAGTTCATGAAAACCTAATTTGACAAAAACTAAATACAAAACATCTTAATTGAGTATAAGAGTTAGTATGATACCTTTCTAGGTTAAATTAGGAGAAAAGATGGAGACGATGAAAGCTTTTCTTTTGGTTTCTCAAGGTTTACCTTCTTCTTCTTCTTCCTCTTCTTCTTCTCTGTATTCTCTCTTCTTCTCTTAGACTTAGGCCTTTTAGAAAAACTATCGTACTAACTCTTTTAACTTAATGTATATTATATATACATATGATATATAACTTATATTACATAATGACTCTATAATAATTATAATAAATATAATTATTACAATTAAAATATAGGTTACAACATTTAGAATTTAAAAAGCCCTAATGCTTGTTTGACAAAACAACATTAATTTTAAAAAAAAATTTTTAGTAGTTAAGGCCTTGTTTGGGTAAAACAAGTTTAAAACAAAAGTAAGGGCCTTGTTTGGGATTAGTAGTTAAGGCCTTGTTTGGAAAAACGGTTTTAAAAACTCTTTTAACTCTTTTAATAGATCCTTTAACACACATTCTCACACACAAGTCTTCATGTAAATAGACCTTCTTATTGTTTCATTGGTTGTCTCAAATTGTCAAATAAAGTTAAGAGACCCTTTTCTTCTTTCTAAATTTATTTGCATTAAAAGGAGCAATGCCATATAACTATCCCGTTTAAAATGATGCGTACATCTCACCCAAGTCCTTCATATATGGAGACATTTTTATTGTTTCATTGGATCTATTAAATTGGTAAAGAAAAAGGTGATTAAGAGTCCTATTACTTCGTTCTAGTTTGATTAGCATCAAAAGGAGCAATCACATGACTATCACGTTCAAAATGATGCGTACATCTCACTCAAGTCTTTATTTAAGGAGACCTTATAATTGTTTCATAGGTTCTCTCAAATTATCTAAGAATGAGGTGTTTACGAGTCCTATTTTTTCGTTCTAGTTTGATTGGTATTAAAAGGAGCAATCCCATTACTATCGCGTTCAAAATAATGCGCACATCTCACAGAAGTCTTCATTTAGGGAGATATTTTTATTGTTTCATTGGTTCTTTCAATTTGTCAAAGAAAGTGGTGATTATGAGTCCTATTATTTCATTTTAGTTTGATTAGCATCAAAAGGAGCAATCCCATGACTATCGTGTTCAAAACGATGCGTAAATCTCACACAAGTTTTCTTTTAATAAAGACCATTTAATTGTTTCGTTGGTTCCCTAAAATTGTCAAAGAAAGAGGTGATTAGGAGTCATATTACTTCGTTCTAGTTTAATTAGCATCAAAAGGAGCAATCCCATGGCTATCATATTCAGAACGATGCGTACATCTCTCACAAGTCTTCATGTAAGAAGATCTTCTTATTTTTTTCATTGGTTGTCTCAAATTGTCAAAGAAATAGGAGATTAGGAGTCCTATTTATTCGTTTTATTTTTATTGGCATCAAAACGAGCAATCTCATGACTATCACGTTCAAAACGTTGCGCAAATCTCGAACTAGTCTTCATTTAGGGAACATTTTTTTTTATTAGTTCTATCAAATTGTCAAAGAAATGGATGATTAGTAGTTCTATAAATTCGTTTTAGTTTGATTAGCATCAAAAGGAGCAATCCTATGATAATCACGTTCAAAACGATGCGTACATCCTTACACAAGTCTTCATTTAGGGAGAACTTCTAATTGTTTCATAGGTTCTCTCAAATTGTCAAAGAATGAGGTGAATACGAGTTCTATTACTTCGTTCAAGTTAGATTGGCATCAAAAGTAGCAATCCGATGACTATCGCATTCGAAACGATGCGCACATCTCACACAAGACTTCATTTAGGGAGACCTTCTTATTGTTTCCTTGGTTCTCTAAAATTATCAAAGAAATAGGTGATTAGGAATTCTATTAGTTCGTTCTAGTTTGATTAACATCAAAAGGAGTAATTTCATTGCTATCGCTTGCAAAACGATGCGTACATCTCACACATGTCATCATGTAGCTAACCTTCTTATTGTTTCATTGGTTGTCTCAAATTATAAAAAAAAGTTAAGAGTCCTTTTTCTTCGTTCTAGATTTATTTGCATTAAAAGGAGCAATGCCATATAACTATCCCGTTTAAAATGATGCGTACATCTCACCCAAGTCCTCATATATGGAGACATTTTTATTATTTCATTGGATCTATTAAATTGTTAAAGAAAAAGGTGATTAAGAGTCCTATTACTTTGTTCTAGTTTGATTAGCATCAAAAGGAGCAATCACATGACTATCACGTTCAAAACGATTCATACATCTCACTCAAGTCTTCATTTAAGGAGACCTTCTAATTGTTTCATCGGTTCTCTCAAATTATCTAAGAATGAGGTGGTTACGAGTCCTATTTTTTCATTTTAGTTTGATTGCTATTAAAAGAAACAATCCCATTACTATCGCGTTCAAAATGATGCGCACATCTCACACAAGTCTTCATTTAGAGAGATATTTTTATTGTTTCATTGGTTCTCTAAATTTGTCAAAGAAAGAGTTGATTACAAGTCCTAATAGTTCGTTCTAATTTGATTAGCAACAAAAGGAGCAATCCCATAATTATTGCGTTCAAAACGATGCGTAAATCCCACACATGTTTTCTTTTATGAAGACCTTTTAATTTTTTCATTGGTTCTCTAAAATAGTCAAAGAAAGAGGTGATTAGGAGTCATATTACTTCGTTCTAGTTTAATTAGCATCAAAAGGAGAAATCCCATGGCTTTCACGTTCAAAACGATGCGTACATCTCTCACAAGTCTTCTTGTTGGAAGATCTTCTTATTTTTTTCATTGGTTGTCTCAAATTGTCAAAGAAATAGGAGATTAGGAGTCCTATTTATTCGTTTTAGTTTAATTGGTATCAAAACGAGCAATCTCATGACTATCACGTTCAAAACGATGCGCAAACCTCAAACAAGTCTTCATTTAGGGAGACATTTTTTTATTGTTTTATTGGTTCTGTCAAATTGTCAAAGAAAGTGGTGATTATTAGTTCTATAACTTCGTTCTAGTTTGATTAGCATCAAAAGGAGCAATCCTATGAATATGACGTTCAAAACGATGCGTACATACTTACACAAGTGTTCATTTATGGAGACCTTCTAATTGTTTCATAGGTTCTCTCAAATTATCAAAGAATGAGGTGATTACGAGTTCTATTACTTCGCTCAAGTTTGATTGGCATCAAAAGGAACAATCCGATGACTATCGCATTCGAAACGATACGTACATCTCACACAAGACTTCATTTAGGGAGACCTTCTTATTATTTCATTGGTTCTCTAAAATTGTCAAAGAAATAGGTGATTAGGAATTCTATTAGTTCGTTCTAGTTTGATTAGCATCAAAAGGAGTAATTTCATTGCTATCGATTTCAAAATGATGCATACATCTCACACAAGTCTTCATGTGGCTAACCTTCTTATTGTTTCATTGGTTGTCTCAAATTGTCAAATAAAGTTAAGAGTCCTTTTTCTTCTTTCTAAATTTATTTGCATTAAAATGAGCAATGCCATATAACTATCCCGTTTAAAATGATGCGTACATCTCACCCAAGTCCTTCATATATGGAGACATATTTATTGTTTCATTAGATCTATTAAATTGGTAAAGAAAAAGGTGATTAAGAGTCCTATTACTTCGTTCTAGTTTGATTAGCATCAAAAGGAGCAATCACATGACAATCACGTTCAAAACGATGCGTACATCTCACTCAAGTCTTCATTTAAGGAGACCTTCTAATTGTTTCATAGGTTCTCTCAAATTATCTAAGAATGAGGTGTTTACGAGTCCTATTTTTTCGTTCTAGTTTGATTGGTATTAAAAGGAGCAATCCCATTACTATGGCGTTCAAAATAATGTGCACATCTCACGCAAGTCTTCATTTAGGGAGATATTTTTATTGTTTCATTGGTTCTCTCAATTTGTCAAAGAAAGTGGTGATTATGAGTCCTATTATTTCATTCTAGTTTGATTAGCATCAAAAGGAGCAATCCCATGGCTATCACGTTCAAAACGATGCGTACATTCTCACAAGTCTTCTTGTTGGAAGATCTTCTTATTTTTTTCATTGGTTGCCTCAAATTGTCAAAGAAATAGGAGATTAGGAGTCCTATTTATTCGTTTTAGTTTAATTCGTATCAAAACGGGCAATCTCATGACTATCACGTTCAAAACGATGCGCAAATCTCAAACAAGTCTTCATTTAGGGAGACATTTTATTATTGTTTTATTGGTTCTGTCAAATTGTCAAAGAAAGGGGTGATTATTAGTTCTATAACTTCGTTCTAGTTTAATTAGCACCAAAAGGAGTAATCCTATGATTATCACATTCAAAACGATGCGTACATACTTACACAAGTCTTCATTTAGGGAGACCTTCTAATTGTTTCATATGTTTTCTCAAATTGTCAAAGAATGAGGTGATTACGAGTTCTATTACTTCGCTCAAGTTAGATTGGCATCAAAAGGAGCAATCCGATGACTATCGCATTCGAAACGATACGTACATCTCACACAAGACTTTATTTAGGGAGACCTTCTTATTGTTTCATTGGTTCTCTAAAATTATCAAAGAAATAGGTGATTAGGAATTCTATTAGTTCGTTCTAGTTTGATTAGCATCAAAAGGAGTAATTTCATTGCTATCGCATTCAAAACGATGCGTACATCTCACACAAGTCTTCATGTAGCTAACCTTCTTATTGTTTCATTGGTTGTCTCAAAATGTCAAATAAAGTTCAGAGCCCTTTTTCTTCTTTCTAAATTTATTTGCATTAAAAGGAAGCAATGCCATATAACTATCCCGTTTAAAATGATGCGTACATCTCACCCAAGTCCTTCATATATGGAGACATATTTATTGTTTCATTAGATCTATTAAATTGGTAAAGAAAAAGGTGATTAAGAGTCCTATTACTTCATTCTAGTTTGATTAGCATCAAAAGAACCAATCACGTGACTATCACGTTCAAAACGATGCGTACATCTCACTCAAGTCTTCATTTAAGGAGACCTTCTAATTGTTTCATAGGTTCTCTCAAATTATCTAAGAATGAGGTGTTTACGAGTCCTATTTTTTCGTTCTAGTTTGATTGGTATTAAAAGGAGCAATCCCATTACTATCGCGTTTAAAATAATGCGCACATCTCACACAAGTCTTCATTTAGGGAGATATTTTTATTGTTTCATTGGTTCTCTCAATTTGTCAAAGAAAGTGGTGATTATGAGTCCTATTATTTTATTCTAGTTTGATTAGCATCAAAAAGAGCAATCTCATGACTATCGCGTTCAAAACGATGCGTAAATCTCACACAAGTTTTCTTTTAATAAAGAGCTTTTAATTGTTTCGTTGGTTCTCTAAAATTGTCAAAGAAAGAGGTGATTAGGAGTCATATTACTTCGTTCTATTTTAATTAGCATCAAAAGGAGCAATCCCATGGCTATCACATTCAGAACGATGCGTACATCTCTCACAAGTCTTCATGTAGGAAGATCTTCTTGTTTTTTTTCATTGGTTGTCTCAAATTATCAAATAAATAGGAGATTAAGAGTCCTATTTATTCGTTTTAGGTTTATTGGCATCAAAACGAGTAGTCTCATGACTATCACGTTAAAAATATTGCGCAAATCTCGAACTAGTCTTTATTTAGGGAGACATTTTTTTATTGTTTTATTGGTTATATCAAATTATCAAAGAAAGGGATGATTAGTAGTTCTATAAATTCGTTTTAGTTTGATTAGCATCAAAAGGAGCAATCGTATGATTATCGCGTTCAAAACGATGCGTACATCCTTATACAAGTCTTCATTTAGGGAGACCTTCTAATTGTTTCATAGGTTCTCTCAAATTATCAAAGAATGAGGTGAATACGAGTTCTATTACTTCGTTCAAGTTAGATTGACATCAAAAGGAGCAATCCAATGACTATCGCATTCGAAACGATGCGTACATCTCACACAAAACTTCATTTAGGGAGACCTTCTTATTGTTTCATTGGTTCTCTAAAATTATCAAAGAAATAGGTGATTAGGAATTCTATTAGTTCGTTCTAGTTTGATTAGCATCAAAAGGAGTAATTTCATTGCTATCGCTTTCAAAACGATGCGTACATCTCACACATGTCTTCATGTAGCTAACCTTCTTATTGTTTCATTGGTTGTCTCAAATTGTCAAATAAAGTTAAGAGTCCTTTTTCTTCGTTCTAGATTTATTTGCATTAAAAGGAGCAATGCCATATAACTATCCTGTTTAAAATGATGCGTACATCTCACCCAAGTCCTTCATATATGGAGACATTTTTATTGTTTCATTGGATCTATTAAATTGTTAAAGAAAAAGGTGATTAAGAGTCCTATTACTTCGTTCTAGTTTGATTAGCATCAAAAAGAGCAATCACATGACTATCACGTTCAAAACGATTCGTACATCTCTCTCAAGTCTTCATTTAAGGAGACCTTCTAATTATTTCATCGGTTCTCTCAAATTGTCTAAGAATGAGGTGGTTACGAGTCCTATTTTTTCGTTTTAGTTTGATTGGTATTAAAAGGAGCAATCCCATTACTATCGCGTTCAAAATGATGCGCACATCTCACACAATTCTTCATTTAGGGAGATATTTTTATTGTTTCATTGGTTCTCACAATTTGTCAAAGAAAGAGGTGATTACGAGTCCTAATAGTTCGTTCAAGTTTGATTAGCATCAAAAGGAGAAATCCCATGACTATTGCGTTCAAAACGATGCGTAAATCTCACACAAGTTTTCTTTTATGAAGACCTTTTAATTGTTTCAGTGGTTCCCTAAAATTGTCAAAGAAAGAGGTGATTAGGAGTCATATTACTTGGTTTTAGTTTAATTAGCATCAAAAGGAGCAATCCCATGGCTATTACGTTCAAAACGATGCGTACATCTCTCACAAGTCTTCTTGTTGGAAGATCTTCTTATTTTTTTCATTGGTTGTCTCAAATTGTCAAAGAAATAGGAGATTAGGAGTCCTATTTATTCGTTTTAGTTTAATTGGTATCAAAACGAGAAATCTCATGACTATCACGTTCAAAACGATGCACAAATCTCAAACAAGTCTTCATTTAGGGAAACATTTTTTTATTGTTTTATTGGTTCTGTCAAATTGTCAAAGAAATGGGTGATTATTAGTTCTATAACTTCATTCTAGTTTGATTAGCATCAAAAGGAGCAATCCTATGATTATCACCTTCAAAACGATGCGTTCATACTTACACAAGTCTTCATTTAGGGAGACCTTCTAATTGTTTCATAGGTTCTCTCAGATTGTCAAAGAATGAGGTGATTACGAGTTATATTACTTCGCTCAAGTTAGATTGGCATCAAAAGGAGCAATCCGATGACTATCGCATTCGAAACGATACGTACATCTCACACAAGACTTCATTTAGGGAGACCTTCTTATTGTTTCATTGGTTCTCTAAAATTGTCAAAGAAATAGGTGATTAGGAATTATATTAGTTCGTTCTAGTTTGATTAGCATCAAAAGGAGTAATTTCATTGCTATCGCTTTCAAAATGATGCGTACATCTCACACAAGTCTTCATGTAGCTAACCTTCTTATTGTTTCATTGGTTGTCTCAAATTGTCAAATAAAGTTAAGAATCCTTTTTCTTCGTTCTAGATTTATTTGCATTAAAAAAAGCAATGCCATATAACTATCCCGTTTAAAATGATGCGAACATCTCACCCAAGTCCTTCATATATGGAGACATTTTTATTGTTTCATTGGATCTATTAAATTGTTAAAGAAAAATGTGATTAAGAGTCCTATTACTTCGTTCTAGTTTGATTAGCATCAAAAGGAGCAATCACATGACTATCACGTTCAAAACGATTCGTACATCTCAATCAAGTCTTCATTTAAGGAGACCTTCTAATTGTTTCATAGGTTCTCTCAAATTGTCTAAGAATGAGGTGGTTACGAGTCCTATTTTTTTTGTTTTAGTTTGATTGGTATTAAAAGGAGCAATCCCATTACTATCGCGTTCAAAATGATGCGCACATCTCACACAAGTCTTCATTTAGGGAGATATTTTTATTGTTTCATTGGTTCTCTCAATTTATCAAAGAAAGAGGTGATTATGAGTCCTATTAGTTCGTTCCAGTTTGATTAGAATCAAAAGGAGAAATCCCATGACTATCGCGTTCAAAACGATGCGTAAATCTCACACAAGTTTTCTTTTATGAAGACCTTTTAATTGTTTCATTGGTTCCCTAAAATTGTCAAAGAAAGAGGTGATTAGGAGTCATATTACTTCGTTTTAGTTTAATTAGCATCAAAAGGAGCAATCCCATGGCTATTACGTTCAAAACGATGCGTACATCTCTCACAAGTCTTCATGTTAGAAGATCTTCTTATTTTTTTCATTGGTTGTCTCAAATTGTCAAAAAAATGGGAGATTATGAGTCCTATTTATTCGTTTTAGTTTTATTGACATCAAAACGAGCAATCTCATGACTATCACGTTCAAAACGATGCACAAATCTCAAACAAGTATTCATTTAGGGAGACATTTTTTATTGTTTTATTGGATCTGTCAAATTGCCAAAGAAAGGGGTGATTAGTAGTTCTATAACTTCGTTCTAGTTTGATTAGCATCAAAAGGAGCAATTCTATGATTATCACGTTCAAAACGATGCGTACATCCTTACACAAGTCTTCATTTAGGGAGACCTTCTAATTGTTTCATAGGTTCTCTCAAATTGTCAAAGAATGAGGTGATTACGAGTTTTATTACTTCGTTCAAGTTAGATTGGCATCAAAAGGAGCAATCCGATGACTATCGCATTCGAAACGATACGTACATCTCACACAAGACTTCATTTAGGGAGACCTTCTTCTTATTTCATTGGTTCTCTAAAATTTTCAAAGAAATAGGTGATTAGGAATTCTATTAGTTCGTTCTAGTTTGATTTGCATCAAAAGGAGTAATTTCATTGCTATCACTTTCAAAACGATGCGTACATCTCACACAAGTCTTCATGTAGCTAACCTTCTTATTGTTTCATTTGTTGTCTCAAATTGTCAAATAAAGTTAAGTGTCCTTTTTCTTCGTTCTAGATTTATTTTCATTAAAAGGAGCAATGCCATATAACTATCCTGTTTAAATTGATGCGTACATCTCACCCAAGTCCTTCATATATGGAGACATTTTTATTGTTTCATTGGATCTATTAAATTGTTAAAGAAAAAGGTGATTAAGAGTCCTATTACTTCGTTCTAGTTTGATTAGCATCAAAAGGAGCAATCACATGACTATCACGTTCAAAACGATTCGTACATCTCACTCAAGTCTTCATTTAAGGAGACCTTCTAATTGTTTCATAGGTTCTCTCAAATTGTCTAAGAATGAGGTGGTTACGAGTCCTATTTTTTCGTTCTAGTTTGATTGGCATTAAAAGGAGCAATCCCATTACTATCGCGTTCAAAATGATGCGCACATCTCACACAAGTCTTCATTTAGGGAGATATTTTTATTGTTTCATTGGTTGTCTCAATTTGTCAAAGAAAGGGGTGATTATGAGTCCTATTAGTTCGTTCTAGTTTGATTAGCATCAAAAGGAGCAATCCCATGACTATCGCGTTCAAAACGATGCGTAAATCTCACACAAGTTTTCTTTTATGAAGACCTTTTAATTGTTTCATTGGTTCTCAAAAATTGTCAAAGAAAGTGGTGATTAGGAGTCATAATACTTTGTTCTAGTTTAATTAGCATCAAAAGGAGCAATCTCATGGCTATCACATTCAAAACGATGCGTTCATCTCTCACAAGTCTTCATGTTGGAAGATCTTCTTATTTTTTTCATTGGTTGTCTCAAATTGTCAAAGAAATGGGAGATTATGAGTCCTATTTATTCGTTTTAGTTTTATTGACATCAAAACGAGCAATCTCATGACTATCACGTTCAAAACGATGCGTAAATCTCAAACAAGTATTCATTTAGGGAGACATTTTTTTATTGTTTTATTGGATCTGTCAAATTGCCAAAGAAAGGGGTGATTAGTAGTTCTATAACTTCGTTCTAATTTGATTAGAATCAAAAGGAGCAATCCTATGATTATCACGTTCAAAACGATGCGTACATCCTTACACAAGTCTTCATTTAGGGAGACCTTCTAATTGTTTCATAGGTTCTCTCAAATTGTCAAAGAATGAGGTGATTACGAGTTTTATTACTTCGTTCAAGTTAGATTGGCATCAAAAGGAGCAATCCGATGACTATCGCATTCGAAACGATACGTACATCTCACACAAGACTTCATTTAGGGAGACCTTCTTATTATTTCATTGGTTCTCTAAAATTTTCAAAGAAATAGGTGATTAGAAATTCTATTAGTTCGTTCTAGTTTGATTAGCATCAAAAGTAGTAATTTCATTGCTATCGCTTTCAAAGCGATGCGTACATCTCACACAAGTCTTCATGTAGCTAACCTTCTTATTGTTTCATTTGTTGTCTCAAATTGTCAAATAAAGTTAAGTGTCCTTTTTCTTCGTTCTAGATTTATTTGCATTAAAAGGAGCAATGCCATATAACTATCCTGTTTAAATTGATGCGTACATCTCACCCAAGTCCTTCATAGATGGAGACATTTTTATTGTTTCATTGGATCTATTAAATTGTTAAAGAAAAAGGTGATTAAGAGTCCTATTACTTCGTTCTAGTTTGATTAGCATCAAAAGGAGCAATCACATGACTATCACGTTCAAAACGATTCGTACATCTCACTCAAGTCTTCATTTAAGGAGACCTTCTAACTGTTTCATAGGTTCTCTCAAATTGTCTAAGAATGAGGCGGTTACGAGTCCTATTTTTTTGTTCTAGTTTGATTGGCATTAAAAGGAGCAATCCCATTACTATCGCGTTCAAAATGATGCGCACATCTCACACAAATCTTCATTTAGGGAGATATTTTTATTGTTTCATTGGTTGTCTCAATTTGTCAAAGAAAGGGGTGATTATGAGTCCTATTAGTTCGTTCTAGTTTGATTAGCATCAAAAGGAGCAATCCCATGACTATCGCATTCAAAACGATGCGTAAATCTCACACAAGTTTTCTTTTATGAAGACCTTTTAATTGTTTCATTGGTTCTCTAAAATTGTCAAAGAAAGTGGTGATTAGGAGTCATAATACTTTGTTCTTGTTTAATAAGCATCAAAAGGAGCAATCCTATGGCTATCACGTTTAAAATGATGCGTACATCTCTCACAAGTCTTCATGTTGGAAGATCTTCATATTTTTTTCATTGGTTGTCACAAATTGTCAAAGAAGTGGGAGAATATGAGTCCTATTTATTCGTTTTAGTTTTATTGACATCAAAACGATCAATTTCATGACAATCACGTTCAAAACGATGCGTAAATCTCAAACAAGTCTTCATTTAGGGAGACATTTTTTTATTGTTTTATTGGTTCTATCAAATTGTCAAAGAAAGGGGTGATTATTAGTTCTATAACTTCGTTCTAGTTTGATTAGCATCAAAAGGAGCAATCCTATGATTATCATGTTCAAAACGATGCGTACATCCTTACACAAGTCTTCATTTAGGGAGACCTTCTAATTGTTTCATAGGTTCTCTCAAATTGTCAAAAAATGAGGTGATTACGAGTTCTATTACTTCGTTCAAGTTAGATTGGCATCAAAAGGAGCAATCCGATGACTATCGCATTCGAAACGATATGTACATCTCACAAAAGACTTCATTTAAGGAGACCTTCTTATTGTTTCATTGATTCTCTAAAATTGTCAAAGAAATAGGTGATTAGGAATTCTATTAGTTCGTTCTAGTTTGATTAGCATCAAAATGAGTAATTTTATTGCTATCGCTTTCAAAACGATGCGTACATCTCACACAAGTCTTCATGTAGCTAACCTTCTTATTGTTTCATTTGTTGTCTCAAATTGTCAAATAAAGCTAAGAGTCCTTTTTCTTCGTTCTAGATTTATTTGCAATAAAAGGAGCAATGCCATTTAACTATCCCATTTAAAATGATGCGTACATCTCACCCAAGTCCTTCATATATGGAGACCTTTTTATTGTTTCATTGGATCTATTAAATTGTTAAAGAAAAAGATGATTAAGAGTCCTATTACTTCGTTCTAGTTTGATTAGCATCAAATGGAGCAATCACATGACTATCACGTTCAAAATGATGCGTACATCTCACTCAAGTCTTCATTTAAGGAGACCTTCTAATTGTTTCATAGGTTCTCTCAAATTGTCTAAGAATGAGGTGGTTACGAGTCCTATTTTTTTCGTTCAAGTTTGATTTGTATTAAAAGGAGCAATCCCATTACTATCGCGTTCAAAATGATGCGCACATCTCACACAAGTCTTCATTTAGGGAGAAATTTTTATTATTTCATTGGTTCTCTCAATTTGTCAAAAAAAGAGGTGATTACGAGTCCTATTAGTTCGTTCTAGTTATATTAGCATCAAAACGAGCAATCCCATGACTATCGAGTTCAGAACGATGCGTAAATCTCATACAAGTTTTCTTTTATGAAGACCTTTTAATTGTTTCTTTGGTTCTCTAAAATTGTCAAAGAAAGAAGTGATTAGGAGTCATAGTACTTCGTTCTAGTTTAATTTGCATCAAAAGGAGCAATCCAATGGCTATTACGTTCAAAACGATGCGTACATCTGTCACAAGTCTTCATGTTGGAAGATCTTCATATTTTTTTCATTGGTTGTCTCAAATTGTCAAAGAAATAGGAGATTAGGAGCCCTATTTATTCGTTTTAGTTTTATTGGCATCAAAACGAGCAAACTCATGACTATCACGTTCAAAACGATGCGCAAATCTTAAACAAGTCTTCACTTAGGGAGATATTTTTTTATTGTTTTATTGGTTTGTCAAATTGCCAAAGAAAGGGGTGATTAGTAGTTCTATAACTTCGTTCTAGATTGATTAGCATCAAAAGGAGCAATCCTATGATTATCACGTTCAAAACGATGCGTACATCCTTACACAAGTCTTCATTTAGGGAGACCTTCTAATTGTTTCATAGGTTCTCTCAAATTGTCAAAGAATGAGGTGATTACGAGTTCTATTACTTCGTTCTAGTTAGATTGGCATCAAAAGGAGCAATCCGATGACTATCGCATTCGAAACGATACGTACATCTCACACAAGACTTCATTTAGGGAGACCTTCTTATTGTTTCATTGGTTCTCTAAAATTGCCAAAAAAATAGGTGATTAGGAAATCTATTAGTTCGTTCTAGTTTGATTAGCATCAAACGGAGTAATTTCATTGCCATCGCTTTCAAAATGATGCGTACATCTCACACAAATCTTCATGTAGCTAACCTTCTTATTGTTTCATTAGTTTTCTCAAATTGTCAAATAAAGTTAAGAGTCCTTTTTCTTCGTTCTAGATTTATTTGCATTAAAAGGCAAAATGCCATATAACTATCCCGTTTAAAATGATGCGTACATCTCACCCAAGTCCTTCATATATGGAGACATTTTTATTGTTTCATTGGATCTATTAAATTGTTAAAGAAAAAGGTGATTAAGAGTCCTATTACTTCGTTCTAGTTTGAATTGCATCAAAAGGAGCAATCATATGACTATCACGTTCAAAACGATGCATACATCTCACTCAACTCTTCATTTAAGGAGACCTTCTAATTGTTTCATAGGTTCTCTCAAATAGTCTAAGAATGAGGTGGTTACGAGTCCTATTTTTTCGTTCTAGTTTGATTGGTATTAAAAGGAGCAATCCCATTACTATCGCGTTCAAAATGATGCGCACATCTCACACAAGTCTTCATTTAGGGAGATATTTTTATTATTTCATTGGTTCTCTCAATTTATCAAAGAAAGAGGTGATTGTGAGTCCTATTAGTCCGTTCTAGTTTGATTAGCATCAAAAGGAGCAATCCCGTGACTATCGCATTCAAAACGATGCGTAAATCTCAAATAAGTTTTCTTTTACGAAGACCTTTTAATTCTTTCATTGGTTCTCCAAAATTGTCAAAGAAAGAGGTGATTAGGAGTCATATTACTTAGTTCTAGTTTAATTAGCATCAAAAGGAGCAATCCCATGGCTATCACGTTCAAAACGATGCGTACATCTCTCACAAGTCTTCATGTTGGAAGATCTTCTTATTTTTTTCATTGGTTGTCTCAAATTGTCAAAGAAATGGGAGATTATGAGTCCTATTTATTCGTTTTAGTTTTATTGACATCAAAACGAGCAATCTCATGACTATCACGTTCAAAACGATGCGTAAATCTCAAACAAGTATTCATTTAGGGAGACATTTTTTTATTGTTTTATTGGATCTGTCAAATTGCCAAAGAAAGGGGTGATTAGTAGTTCTATAACTTCGTTCTAATTTGATTAGAATCAAAAGGAGCAATCCTATGATTATCACGTTCAAAACGATGCGTACATCCTTACACAAGTCTTCATTTAGGGAGACCTTCTAATTGTTTCATAGGTTCTCTCAAATTGTCAAAGAATGAGGTGATTACGAGTTTTATTACTTCGTTCAAGTTAGATTGGCATCAAAAGGAGCAATCCGATGACTATCGCATTCGAAACGATACGTACATCTCATACAAGACTTCATTTAGGGAGACCTTCTTATTATTTCATTGGTTCTCTAAAATTTTCAAAGAAATAGGTGATTAGAAATTCTATTAGTTCGTTCTAGTTTGATTAGCATCAAAAGTAGTAATTTCATTGCTATCGCTTTCAAAGCGATGCGTACATCTCACACAAGTCTTCATGTAGCTAACCTTCTTATTGTTTCATTTGTTGTCTCAAATTGTCAAATAAAGTTAAGTGTCCTTTTTCTTCGTTCTAGATTTATTTGTATTAAAAGGAGCAATGCCATATAACTATCCTGTTTAAATTGATGCGTACATCTCACCCAAGTCCTTTATAGATGGAGACATTTTTATTGTTTCATTGGATCTATTAAATTGTTAAAGAAAAAGGTGATTAAGAGTCCTATTACTTCGTTCTAGTTTGATTAGCATCAAAAGGAGCAATCACATGACTATCACGTTCAAAACGATTCGTACATCTCACTCAAGTCTTCATTTAAGGAGACCTTCTAACTGTTTCATAGGTTCTCTCAAATTGTCTAAGAATGAGGCGGTTACGAGTCCTATTTTTTTGTTCTAGTTTGATTGGCATTAAAAGGAGCAATCCCATTACTATCGCGTTCAAAATGATGCGCACATCTCACACAAGTCTTCATTTAGGGAGATATTTTTATTGTTTAATTGGTTGTCTCAATTTGTCAAAGAAAGGGGTGATTATGAGTCCTATTAGTTCGTTCTAGTTTGTAGCATCAAAAGGAGCAATCCCATGACTATCGCATTCAAAACGATGCGTAAATCTCACACAAGTTTTCTTTTATGAAGACCTTTTAATTGTTTCATTGGTTCTCTAAAATTGTCAAAGAAAGTGGTGATTTGGAGTCATAATACTTTGTTCTTGTTTAATAAGCATCAAAAGGAGCAATACTATGGCTATCACGTTTAAAACGATGTGTACATCTCTCACAAGTCTTCATGTTGGAAGATCTTCATATTTTTTTCATTGGTTGTCACAAATTGTCAAAGAAGTGGGAGAATATGAGTCCTATTTATTCGTTTTAGTTTTATTGACATCAAAACGATCAATTTCATGACAATCACGTTCAAAACGATGCGTAAATCTCAAACAAGTCTTCATTTAGGGAGACATTTTTTTATTGTTTTATTGGTTCTATCAAATTGTCAAAGAAAGGGGTGATTATTAGTTCTATAACTTCGTTCTAGTTTGATTAGCATCAAAAGGAGCAATCCTATGATTATCATGTTCAAAACGATGCGTACATCCTTACACAAGTCTTCATTTAGGGAGACCTTCTAATTGTTTCATAGGTTCTCTCAAATTGTCAAAAAATGAGGTGATTACGAGTTCTATTACTTTGTTCAAGTTAGATTGGCATCAAAAGGAGCAATCCGATGACTATCGCATTCGAAACGATACGTACATCTCACAAAAGACTTCATTTAAGGAGACCTTCTTATTGTTTCATTGATTCTCTAAAATTGTCAAAGAAATAGGTGATTAGGAATTCTATTAGTTCGTTCTAGTTTGATTAGCATCAAAATGAGTAATTTTATTGCTATCGCTTTCAAAACGATGCGTACATCTCACACAAGTCTTCATGTAGCTAACCTTCTTATTGTTTCATTTGTTGTCTCAAATTGTCAAATAAAGCTAAGAGTCCTTTTTCTTCGTTCTAGATTTATTTGCAATAAAAGGAGCAATGCCATTTAACTATCCCATTTAAAATGATGCGTACATCTCACCCAAGTCCTTCATATATGGAGACCTTTTTATTGTTTCATTGGATCTATTAAATTGTTAAAGAAAAAGGTGATTAAGAGTCCTATTACTTCGTTCTAGTTTGATTAGCATCAAATGGAGCAATCACATGACTATCACGTTCAAAATGATGCGTACATCTCACTCAAGTTTTCATTTAAGGAGACCTTCTAATTGTTTCATAGGTTCTCTCAAATTGTCTAAGAATGAGGTGGTTACGAGTCATATTTTTTTCGTTCAAGTTTGATTTGTATTAAAAGGAGCAATCCCATTACTATCGCGTTCAAAATGATGCGCACATCTCACACAAGTCTTCATTTAGGGAGATATTTTTATTATTTCATTGGTTCTCTCAATTTGTCAAAAAAAGAGGTGATTACGAGTCCTATTAGTTCGTTCTAGTTATATTAGCATCAAAACGAGCAATCCCATGACTATCGAGTTCAGAACGATGCGTAAATCTCATACAAGTTTTCTTTTATGAAGACCTTTTAATTGTTTCTTTGGTTCTCTAAAATTGTCAAAGAAAGAAGTGATTAGGAGTCATAGTACTTCGTTCTAGTTTAATTTGCATCAAAAGGAGCAATCCAATGGCTATTACGTTCAAAACGATGCGTACATCTGTCACAAGTCTTCATGTTGGAAGATCTTCATATTTTTTTCATTGGTTGTCTCAAATTGTCAAAGAAATAGGAGATTAGGAGCCCTATTTATTCGTTTTAGTTTTATTGGCATCAAAACGAGCAAACTCATGACTATCACGTTCAAAACGATGCGCAAATCTTAAACAAGTCTTCACTTAGGGAGATATTTTTTTATTGTTTTATTGGTTTTGTCAAATTGCCAAAGAAAGGGGTGATTAGTAGTTCTATAACTTCGTTCTAGATTGATTAGCATCAAAAGGAGCAATCCTATGATTATCACGTTCAAAACGATGCGTACATCCTTACACAAGTCTTCATTTAGGGAGACCTTCTAATTGTTTCATAGGTTCTCTCAAATTGTCAAAGAATGAGGTGATTACGAGTTCTATTACTTCGTTCTAGTTAGATTGGCATCAAAAGGAGCAATCCGATGACTATCGCATTCGAAACGATACGTACATCTCACACAAGACTTCATTTAGGGAGACCTTCTTATTGTTTCATTGGTTCTCTAAAATTGCCAAAAAAATAGGTGATTAGGAAATCTATTAGTTCGTTCTAGTTTGATTAGCATCAAACGGAGTAATTTCATTGCCATCGCTTTCAAAATGATGCGTACATCTCACACAAATCTTCATGTAGCTAACCTTCTTATTGTTTCATTAGTTTTCTCAAATTGTCAAATAAAGTTAAGAGTCCTTTTTCTTCGTTCTAGATTTATTTGCATTAAAAGGCAAAATGCCATATAACTATCCCGTTTAAAATGATGCGTACATCTCACCCAAGTCCTTCATATATGGAGACATTTTTATTGTTTCATTGGATCTATTAAATTGTTAAAGAAAAAGGTGAGTAAGAGTCCTATTACTTCGTTCTAGTTTGAATTGCATCAAAAGGAGCAATCATATGACTATCACGTTCAAAACGATGCATACATCTCACTCAACTCTTCATTTAAGGAGACCTTCTAATTGTTTCATAGGTTCTCTCAAATAGTCTAAGAATGAGGTGGTTACGAGTCCTATTTTTTCGTTCTAGTTTGATTGGTATTAAAAGGAGCAATCCCATTACTATCGCGTTCAAAATGATGCGCACATCTCACACAAGTCTTCATTTAGGGAGATATTTTTATTATTTCATTGGTTCTCTCAATTTATCAAAGAAAGAGGTGATTGTGAGTCCTATTAGTCCGTTCTAGTTTGATTAGCATCAAAAGGAGCAATCCCGTGACTATCGCATTCAAAACGATGCGTAAATCTCAAATAAGTTTTCTTTTACGAAGACCTTTTAATTCTTTCATTGGTTCTCCAAAATTGTCAAAGAAAGAGGTGATTAGGAGTCATATTACTTAGTTCTAGTTTAATTAGCATCAAAAGGAGCAATCCCATGGCTATCACGTTCAAAACGATGCGTACATCTCTCACAAGTCTTCATGTTGGAAGATATTTTTTTTTTTCGTTCTCAAATTGTCAAAGAAATTGGAGATTTGGAGTCCTATTTATTCGTTTTAGTTTTATTGGCATCAAAACGAGCAATCTCATGACTATCACGTTCAAAACAATGCGCAAATCTCAAACAAGTCTTCATTTAGGGAGACATATTTTTATTGTTTTATTGGTTCTGTCAAATTGTCAAAGAAATGGGTGATTAGTAGTTCTATAACTTCGTTCTAGTTTGATTAGCATCAAAAGGAGCAATCCTATGATTATCACGTTCAAAACAATGAGTACATCCTTACACAAGTCTTCATTTATGGAGACCTTCTAATTGTTTCATAGGTTCTCTCAAATTGTCAAAGAATGAGGTGATTACAGGTTCTATTATTTCGTTCAAGTTAGATTGGCATCAAAAGAAGCAATCGTATCGTTTTGAACGTGATAGTCATATGATTGCTCCTTTGGATGCTAATCAAACTAGAACGAAGTAATAGGACTCTTAATTACCTCTTTCTTTAACAATTTATTAGATCCAATGAAATAATAAAAATGTTTCCCTAAATGAAGACTTGTGTGAGATGTACGCATCATTTTAAACGTGATAGTTATGGCATTGCTCCTTTTAATGCAAATAAATCTAGAACGAAGAAATAGAGGACTCTTAACCTTCTAGAATTACTTCTTTTGATGCTAATCAAACTAGAGCGAACTAATAGGATCCTAATTACCTATTTCTTTGACAATTTTAGAGAACCAATGAAACAATAAGGTCTCCCTAAATGAAGTCTTGTGTGTGATGTGACGTATCGTTTCGAATGCGATAGTCATGCGATTGAACGAAGAAAAATTACTCTTAACTTTTTTTGACAATTCAAAACGATTTACGCATCGTTTTGAACGTGATAGTCATAAGTCTTCTAGTTCTAATGCCAATAAAACTAAAACGAAGAAATAGGACTCCTAATCTCTATTTTCTTTGACAATTTGAGACAACCAATGAAAAAAATAAGAAGGTCTTCCAACATGAAGATTTGTGAGAGATGTACGTGACGTTTTGAATGAGATATCCATGGGATTGCTCCTTTTTATGCTAATTAAATAGAACGAAATAATAAGACTCATAATCGCCTCTTTCTTCGACAATTTTAGAGAACCAGCGAAACAATTAGAAAGTCTCCATAAAAGAAGACTTGTGTTAGATGTACGCATTGTTTTGAATGTGATAATCTTGGAATTTCTCCTTTTGATGCTAATCAAACAAGAACGAACTAATAGGACTCCTAATCACCTTTTTCTTTGACAATTTAAAATTCAATGAAACAATTAGAAGGTCTCCCCCTAAAAGATGACTTGTGTGAGATGTACGCATCGTTTTGAATACGATAGCTATGTGATTGCTCCTTTTGATGCTAATTAAACTAGAATGAAATAATAGAACTCCTAATCACCTCTTTCTTCGACAATTCTGGAGAACAAATGAAACAATTAGAATGTCTCCATAAAAGAAGACTTGTGTGAGATGTACGCATCGTTTTGAACGTGACAGTCATGGGATTTCTCCTTTTGATGCTAATCAAACTAGAACGAACTAATAGGACTCCTAATCAACTCTTTCTTTGACAATTGTAAATCCAATGAAAAAATTAGAAGGTCTCTCCTTAAAAGAAGACTTGTGTGAGATGTACGCATCGTTTTGAACACGATTGTCCTGTTACTGCTCCTTTTGATTCCAATCTAACTAGAACGGAGAAATAGGACTCGTAATCAACTCATTCTTTGACAATTTGGGCCAACTAATGAAAAAAATAAGGTCTTCCAACATGAAGACTTGTGAGAGATGTACGCGACGTTTTGAATGCGATAGCCATGGGATTGTTCCTTTTGATGCTAATCAAACTAGAACGAAGTAATAGGACTCCTAATAACCTCTTTCTTCGACAATTTTAGAGAACCAATAAAACAATTAGAATGTATCCATAAAAGAAGATTTGTGTGAGATGTACGCATCGTTTTGAACGTGATAATCAAGGGATTTCTCCTTTTGATGCTAATCAAACTAGAACGAACTAATAGGACTCCT
The DNA here is from genome assembly GCA_020205555.1 of Panax stipuleanatus. Taxonomy (NCBI): domain Eukaryota; kingdom Viridiplantae; phylum Streptophyta; class Magnoliopsida; order Apiales; family Araliaceae; genus Panax; species Panax stipuleanatus. The sequence continues at coordinate 101,856,006 of CM035124.1, read as the reverse complement.
AATCATCTCTTTCTTTGACAATTTAAAATCCAATGAAATAATTTGAAGGTTTCCCCCTAAAAGAAGACTTGTGTGAGATGTACACATCGTTTTGAATGCGATAATCCTGGGATTGCTCCTTTTGATTCCAATCTAAATAGAACCGAAAAATAGGACTCGTAATCACCTCGTTCTTTGATAATTGGAGAGAACCAATGAAACAATTAAAAGCTCTTCCTAAATGAAGACTCATGTGAGATGTACGCATCGTTTTGAACACGATAGTCATGGGATTACTCCTTTTGATACTAAACAAATTAGAATGAACTAATAGGAATCCTAAACACCTTTTTCTTTAACAAATTGAGAGAACCAATGAAACAATAAAAATATCTTCCTAAATGAAGACTTGTGTGAGATGTGCGCTTAATTTTGAACATGATAGTAATAGGATTGCTCCTTTTGATGCCAATCAAAGTAGAACGAAGAAATAGGATTCGTAACCACCTCATTCTTTGACAATTTGAGAGAACTTATGAAACAATTAGAAGGTCTCCTTAAATGAAGACTTGTGTTAGATGTGCGCATCGTTTTGAACGTGATAGTCATATGATTGCTCCTTTGGATGCTAATCAAACTAGAACGAAGCAATAGGACTCTTAATTACCTCTTTCTTTAATAATTTATTAGATCCAATGAAATAATAAAAATATCTCCCTAAATGAAGATTGTGTGAGATGTACGCATCATTTTAAACTTGATAGTTATGGCATTACTCCTTTTAATGTAAATAAATCTAGAACGAAGAAATAGAGGACTCTTAACCTTCTTTGACAATTTGGACAACCAATGAAACAATAAGAAGGTCTACCTACATGAAGACTTGTGTGAGATGTATTCATCGTTTTGAAAGCAATAGTCATGGAATTACTTCTTTTGATGCTAATCAAACAAGAGCGAACTAATAGGATTCCTAATCACCTATTTCTTTGACAATTTTAGAGAACCAATGAAACAATAAGGTCTCCCCAAATGAAGTCTTGTGTGTGATGTACGTATCGTTTCGAATGCGATAGTCATCGGATTAAAGGAAGAAAAATGACTCTTAACTTTTTTTGACAATTCAAAACGATTTACGCATCGTTTCGAACGTGATAGTCATGAGTCTGCTCGTTCTAATGCCAATAAATTTAAAACGAAGAAATAAGATTCCTAATCTCTATTTTCTTTGACAATTTGTGACAACCAATGAAAAAAATAAGAAGGTGTTCCAACATGAAGATTTGTGAAAGATGTAAGCATTGTTTTGAATGCGATAGCTATGTGATTGCTCCTTTTGATGCTAATAAAACTAGAACGAAATAATAGAACTCCTAATCACCTCTTTCTTAGACAATTTTAGAGAACCAGCGAAACAATTAGAAAGTCTCCATAAAAGAAGAGTTGTGTTAGATGTACGCATCGTTCTAATCGTTATAATCTTGGGATTTCTGCTTTTGATGCTAATCAAACTAGAACGAACTAATAGGACTCCTAATCACCTCTTTCTTTGACAATTTAAAATTCAATAAAACAATTAGAAGGTCTCCCCCTATAAGAAGACTTGTGTAAGATGTACGCATCGTTTTGAACGCGATAGTCCTGGGATTGCTCCTTTTGATGCCAATCAAACTAGAACGAAGAAATAGAACTCGTAACCATCTCATTCTTTGACAATTTGAGAGAACCTATGAAACAATTAGAAGGTCTCCTTAAATGAAGACTTGTCTGAGATGTACGCATCGTTTTGAACGTGATAGTCATGTGATTGCTCCTTTTGATGCTTATCAAACTAGAATGAAGCAATAGGACTCTTAATCACCTTTTTCTTTAACAATTTAATAGATCCAATGAAACAATAAAAATGTCTTCCTAAATGAAGAGTTGTGTGAGTTGTACGCATCATTTTAAACGTGATAGTTATGGCATTGCTTCCTTTTAATGCAAATAAATCTAGAATGAAGAAATAGAGGACTCTTAACATTCTTTGACAATTTGAGACAACCAATAAAACAATAAGAAAGTCTACCTACATGAAGACTTATGTTAGATGTATGTATCATTTTGAAAGCGATAGTCATGGAATTACTCTTTTTGATGCTAATCAAACTAGAGCGAACTAATAGGATTCCTAACCACCTATTTCTTTGACAATCTTAGAGAACCAATGAAACAATAAGAAGGTCTCCCCAAATGAAGTCTTGTGTGACATGTACGTATCGTTTCGAATGCGATAGTCATGGGATTGAACGAAGAAAAAGGACTCTTAACTTTATTTGACAATTCAAAATGATTTGTGCTTCGTTTTGAACGTGATAGTCATGAGATTGCTCGTTTTAATGCCAATAAAACTAAAACGAAGAAATAGGACTTCTAATCTCTATTTTCTTTGAAACTTTGAGACAACCAATGAAAAAAAATAAGGTCTTCCAACCTGAAGACTTGTGAGAGATGTACGCATCGTTTTGAATGCGATAGCCATGTGATTGCTACTTTTGATGCTAATTAAACTAGAATGAAGTAATAGAACTCCTAATCACCTCTTTCTTCTACAATTTTAGAGAACAAATGAAACAATTAGAATGTCTCCATAAAAGAAGACTTGTGTGAGATACATACGCATCGTTTTGAACTTGACAGTCATGGGATTTCTCCCTTTGATGCTAATCAAACTAGAACGAACTAATAGGACTCCTAATCACCTCTTTCTTTGACAATTTAAAATCCAAAAAAAAAATAGAAGGTCTCTCGCCAAAAGAAGATTTGTGTGAAATGTACGCATCGTTTTGAACGCGATAGTCCTGGTATTGCTCCTTTTGATTCCAATCTAACTAGAACGGAGAAATAGGACTCGTAATCAACTCATTCTTTGACAATTTGGGCCAACTAATGAAAAAAATAAGAAGGTCTTCCAACATGAAGACTTGTGAGAGATGTACGCGACGTTTTGAATGCGATAGCCATGGGATTGCTTCTTTTGATGCTAATCAAACTATAACGAAGTAATAGGACTCCTAATAACCTCTTTCTTCGACAATTTTTGAGAACTAATGAAACAATTAGAATGTATCCATAAAAGAAGATTTGTGTGAAATGTACGCATAGTTTTGAACGTGATAATCATGGGATTTCTCATTTTGATGCTAATCAAACTAGAACGAACTAATAGGACTCCTAATCACCTCTTTCATTGATAATTTAAAAACCAATGAAACAATTTGAAGGTTTCCCCCTAAAATAAGACTCGTGTGAGATGTACGCATCGTTTTGAACGCGATAATCCTGGGATTGCTCCTTTTGATTCCAATATAACTAGAACCGAAAAATAGGACTCGTAATCACCTCGTTCTTCGACAATTGGAGAGAACCAATGAAACAATTAAAAGCTCTCCCTAAATGAAGACTTATGTGAGATATAGGCATCGTTTTGAACACGATAGTCATGGGATTACTCCTTTTGATACTAAACAAATTAGAATGAACTAATATGAATCCTAAACACCTCTTTCTTTGACAAATTGAGAGAACCAATGAAACAATAAAAATATCTCCCTAAATGAAGATTTGTGTGAGATGTGCGCATAATTTTGAACATGATAGTAATAGGATTGCTCCTTTCGATGCTAATCAAAGTAGAACGAAGAAATAGGACTCGTAACCACCTCATTCTTTGACATTTTGAGAGAACTTATGAAACAATTAGAAGGTCTTCTTAAATGAAGACTTGTGTGAGATGTACGCATCGTTTTGAATGTGATAGTCAGATGATTGCTCCTTTGGATGCTAATCAAACTAGAACGAAGCAATAGGACTCTTAATTACCTCTTTCTTTAATAATTTATTAAATCCAATGAAATAATAAAAATGTCTCCCTAAATGAAGACTTGTGTGAGATGTACGCATCATTTTAAACGTGATAGTTACGGCATTGCTCCTTTTCATGCAAATAAATCTAGAACGAAGAAATAGAGGACTCTTAACCTTCTTTGACAATTTGGACAACCAATGAAACAATAAGAAAGTCTACCTACATGAAGACTTGTGTGAGATGCATGCATCATTTTGAAAGCAATAGTCATAGAATTACTTCTTTTGATGCTAATCAAACTAGAGCGAACTAATAGGATTCCTAATCACCTATTTCCTTGACAATTTTAGAGAACCAATGAAACAATAAGGTCTCCCTAAATGAAGTCTTGTGTGTGATGTTCGTATCGTTTCGAATGCGATAGTCATGGGATTGAACGAAAAAAAATGGCTCTTAACTTTTTTTGACAATTTAAAACGATTTACGCATCGTTTTGAACGTGATAGTCATGAGTCTTCTTGTTCTAATGCCAATAAAACTAAAACGAAGAAATAGGATTCCTAATCTCTATTTTCTTTGACAATTTGAGACAACCAATGAAAAAAATAAGAAGGTCTTCCAACATGAAGATTTGTGAGAGATGTACGCGACGTTTTGAATGAGATATTCATGGGATTGCTCCTTTTTATGCTAATTAAATAGAACGAAATAATAAGACTCCTAATCGCCTCTTTCTTCGACAATTTTAGAGAACTAGCGAAACAATTAGAAAGTCTCCATAAAAGAAGACTTGTGTTAGATGTACGCATCGTTTTGAACGTGATAATCTTGGGATTTCTCCATTTTATGCTAATCAAACTAGAACGAACTATTGGACTCTTAATCACCTCTTTCTTTGATAATTTAAAATCCAATGAAACAATTAGAAGGTCTCCCCCTAAAAGATGACTTGTGTGAGATGTACGCATCGTTTTGAATACGATAGCTATGGGATTGCTCCTTTTGATGCTAATTAAACTAGAACGAAATAATAGAACTCCTAATCACCTCTTTCTTCGACAATTTTAGAGAACAAATGAAACAATTAGAATGTCTCCATAAAAGAAGACTTGTGTGAGATGTACGTATCGTTTTGAACGTGACAGTCATGGGATTTCTCCTTTTGATACTAATCAAACTAGAACGAACTAATAGGACTCCTAATCACTTCTTTCTTTGACAATTTAAAATCCAATGAAAAAATTAGAAGGTTTCTCCTTAAAGGAAGACTTGTGTTAGATGTACGGATCGTTTTGAACGCGATTGTCCTGTTATTGCTCCTTTTGATTCCAATCTAACTAGAACAGAGAAATAGCACTCGTAATCAACTCATTCTTTGACAATTTGGGCCAACTAATGAAAAAAATAAGAAGGTTAACTTTTTTTGATAATTCAAAACGATTTACGCATCGTTTTGAACGTGATAGTCATGAGTCTTCTAGTTCTAATGCCAATAAAACTAAAACGAAGAAATAGGACTCCTAATCTCTATTTTCTTTGACAATTTGAGACAACCAATGAAAAAAATAAGGTCTTCCAACATGAAAATTTGTGAGAGACGTACGCGACGTTTTGAATGAGATATCCATGGGATTGCTCCTTTTTATGCTAATTAAATAGAACGAAATAATAAGACTCCTAATCGCCTCTTTCTTCGACAATTTTAGAGAACCAGTGAAACAAATTAGAAAGTCTCCATAAAAGAAGACTTGTGTTAGATGTACGCATCGTTTTGAACGTGATAATCTTGGAATTTCTCCTTTTGTTGCTAATCAAACTAGAACGAACTAATTGGACTCCTAATCACCTCTTTCTTTGAAAATTTAAAATCCAATGAAACAATTTGAAGGTCTCCCCCTAAAAGATGTCTTGTGTGAGATGTACGCATCATTTTGAATACGATAGCTATGTGATTGCTCCTTTTGATGCTAATTAAACTAGAACGAAATAATAGAACTCCTAATCACCTCTTTCTTCGACAATTTTGGAGAACAAATGAAAAAATTAGAATGTCTTCATAAAAAAAGACTTGAGTGAGATGTACGCATCGTTTTGAACGTGACAGTCATTGCATTTCTCCTTTTGATGCTAATCAAACTAGAACGAACTAATATGATTCCTAATCACCTCTTTCTTTGACAATTTAAAATCTAATGAAAAAATTAGAAGGTCTCTCTTTAAAAGAAGACTTGTGTGAGATGTACGCATCGTTTTGAACGCGATTGTCCTGTTATTGCTCCTTTTGATTCCAATCTAACTAGAACAGAGAAATAGGACTTGTAATCAACTCATTCTTTGACAATTTGGGCCAACTAATGAAAAAAATAAGAAGGTCTTCCAACATGAAGACTTGTGAGAGATGTACGCGACGTTTTGAATGCGATAGCCATAGGATTGTTCCTTTTGATACTAATCAAACTAGAATGAAGTAATAGGACTCCTAATAACCTCTTTCTTCGACAATTTTAGAGAACCAATAAAACAATTAGAATGTATCCATAAAAGAAGATTTGTGTGAGATGTACACATCTTTTTTGAACGTGATAATAATGGGATTTCTCCTTTTGATGCTAATCAAACAAGAACGAACTAATAGGACTCCTAATCACCTCTTTCTTTGACAATTTAAAATCCAATGAAATAATTAGAAGGTCTCCCCCTAAAAGATGACTTGTGTGAGATGTACGCATCTTTTTGAATACGATAGCTATGTGATTGCTCTTTTTGATGCTAATTAAACTAGAACAAATAATAGAACTCCTAATCACCTCTTTCTTCGACAATTTTGGAGAACAAATGAAACAATTAGAATGTCTCCATAAAAGAAGACTTGTGTGAGATGTACGCATCATTTTGAATGTGACAGTCATGGGATTTCTCCTTTTGATGCTAATCAAACTAGAACGAACTAATAGGACTCCTAATCACCTCTTTCTTTGACAATTTAAAATCCAATGAAACAATTTGAAGGTTTCCCCCTAAAAGAAGACTTGTGTGAGATGTACGCATCATTTTGAACGCGATAATCCTGTGATTGCTCCTTTTGATTCCAATCTAACTAGAACCGAAAAATAGGACTCGTAATCACCTCGTTCTTTGACAATTGGAGAGAACCAATGAAACAATTAAAAGCTCTCCCTAAATGAAGACTTATGTGAGATGTACGCATCGTTTTGAACACGATAGTCATGGGATTACTCCTTTTGATACTAAACAAATTAGAATGAAGTAATAGGAATCCTAAACACCTCTTTCTTTGACAAATTGAGAGAACCAATGAAACAATAAAAATATCTCTCTCAATGAAGACTCGCGTGAGATGTGCGCATTATTTTGAACATGATAGTAATAGGATTGCTCCTTTTGATGCCAATCAAAGTAGAACGAAGAAATACGACTCGTAACCATCCTCATTCTTTGACAATTTGAGAGAACTTATGAAACAATTAGAAGGTCTCCTTAAATGAAGACTTGTGTGAGATGTACGCATCGTTTTGAACGTGATAGTCATATGATTGCTCCTTTGGATGCTAATCAAACTAGAACGAAGCAATAGGACTCTTAATTACCTCTTTCTTTAATAATTTATTAGATCCAATGAAATAATAAAAATGTCTCCCTAAATGAAGATTGTGTGAGATGTACGCATCATTTTAAACGTGATAGTTATGGCATTGCTCCTTTTAATGCAAATAAATCTAGAACGAAGAAATAGAGGACTCTTAACCTTCTTTGACAATTTGGACAACCAATGAAACAATAAGAATGTCTACCTACATGAAGACTTGTGTGAGATGTATGCATCGTTTTTAAAGCAATAGTCATGGAATTACTACTTTTGATGCTAATCAAACTAGAGTGAACTAATAGGATTCATAATCACCTATTTCTTTGACAATTTTAGAGAACCAATAAAACAATAAGGTCTCCCCAAATGAAGTCTTGTGTGTGATGTACGTATCGTTTCGAATGCGATCGTCATGGGATTGAACGACGAAAAATGACTCTTAACTTTTTTTGACAATTCAAAACGATTTACGCATCGTTTTGAACGTGATATTCATGAGTCTTCTAGTTCTAATACCAATAAAACTAAAACGAAGAAATAGGACTCCTAATCTCTATTTTCTACGACAATTTGAGACAACCAATGAAAAAAATAAGGTCTTCCAACATGAAAATTTGTGAGAGATGTTTGCGACGTTTTGAATGAGATATCCATGGGATTGCTCCTTTTTATGCTAATTAAATAGAACGAAATAATAAGACTCCTAATCGCCTCTTTCTTCGACAATTTTAGAGAACCAATGGAACAATTAGAAAGTCTCCATAAAAGAAGACTTGTGTTAGATGTACACATTGTTTTGAACGTGATAATCTTGGGATTTCTCCTTTTGATGCTAATCAAACTAGAACGAACTAATAGGACTCCTAATCACCTCTTTCTTTGACAATTTAAAATCCAATAAAACAATTAGAAGGTCTCCCCCTAAAAGATGACTTGTGTGAGATGTACGCATCGTTTTGAATACGATAGTTATGTGATTGCTCCTTTTGATGCTAATTAAACTAGAATGAAATAATAGAACTCCTAATCACCACTTTCTTCGACAATTTTGGAGAACAAATGAAATAATTAGATTGTCTCCATGAAAGAAGACTTGTGTGAGATGTACGCATCGTTTTGAACGTGACAGTCATGGAATTTCTCCTTTTCATGCTAATCAAACTAGAACGAACTAATAGAACTCCTAATCACCTATTTCTTTGACAATTTAAAATCCAATGAAAAAATTAGAAGGTCTCTCCTTAAAAGAAGACTTGTGTGACACCCCCAAATTCGGGTACTTCAATTCCACGGGACTTGGTGTTCACTGTACGAATATCATCTATCTATCTACCCATAGTAAATGCAAACCATGCAATAAATAGAAATAAATCCCCCCTTATGGGGTTACAACATCTGAGTAATAAATAAAATAAATCTCAGGTCATACTAACCTTAAACATCTGTGCAGAACATATACAATTAAATGGTCTTCCACAACATAATACAAGTCTGAAACATAAACATATAAATTAAACAAGTCTTCATCACTTGTTGACTTTGCCCTTGCCTTTGCTAGTAGAAGGCTCGTCAAACCTTTCGTTCTTAACTGCAATGTTATTATTACGTAAGAGTGAGCACGATTGCCCACAAGTATAATAATATGACAACAATATAATAATATGCGAGTGAATCAAAGACATCTGAATAAAGAAACTCAACTTTTGACTCGAGGACAAATAACAGGAATCAAAAGAACATCCGAGGGTCATAAGACCTTGAACTATGTCCTAGGTTGTAAAGTGTTTATACTTTAAACCTTTAACAGTCCTAAGACTATGGACTCTACTTCTCGTACTTAGGGGGATCAGCCCTTAGTACCATACTGTGCACAATATCTCAACTCTAAAGCGTAAATAGTCCCCTTTACAGGGTTGTTCATCTCAGTTTTGACATCAGAGTCCGCACCAAAGAAAGTTTGGTTTGGATAAGCTCAATAAGTATTCTAGAATTTGAAACGTTCATCAACTATGGACTAGTCGAATTAATAAGGGTTCACTAGTCCTATAAGATTCAACAATAACATCGATATTCAATTTGAACAATAAATCTCAAGAGTATACAATCGAATAAGTATTGTATAACTGAAGTAATACTTAAAGGAATAACAATATCTCATATGAAAATCTTAACTTGAATAAACAAGGATAAGAACTTGCTCGATGTAAAAGTAAGGTTTGAGTTTAGAAAACTTGCAAAATATTAGACAAGTTTAAGGATAGAAAACTTGCCTCTTGCACAAGCTACAAATATAATTATAATTCACTTCCTCAACGTCCTACACATTACATTATGTATACGACATCGATTAGTTTTCATAACTACCATGTTTAACTATTGAACTATTCACTTAAGTTCGACTTATAACTTGGTTTATAATATTACTCAATGGTAACCACATAACATGAATGTAAACTCACAATATGCATATCACACATGTATAGCCCTTTAAACAATCATAATCAAGTTTTACAATTACGATATTCAAGTTCGCACTTAGTTTGTTAACTTGAATCTTCACATTATCTTATACATGTCAATAACTTAATTTATTAATCATGAACTTCAAATCATATAATATTCATGTATGTAACTTAAAACAACATCTTTTATTATCGACAACACTACACTTGTGTGCGTGCATGTCCGAAGCCCTCCGATTGCCTTCGAATATGCATCAGTCACAAAGATGGCCATTGTTACCCATATTAACGATTTCAAATTGAAAAACTTAAAGAATGAAAGTTGTAGGTCTACTCGTTATCTTTCCGAATCATCTTGAATCGCCTTAATCGGAGTTTGTATGAAAACGTTATGCTTATTTTACTACATGAGGTTAAAATAGTCTCGGAAACCAAAAAAAAGGCTCTCGGATAGCCCTTATACCGGCTGGGGTGGGTCCTAATGCCCATGAACACCCGCTGGGGCGGGTCCCCCTGCTGGTACACTCCCTGGTTAGCGATGAACACACAGAGTAGCCCAAATAAATCCAAATTAAACTAACGTAATGAATTATAAGGCTACCCATAATGTAAAAACTCCACAGAAACATTATATAACATTTCTAGCATGATCTTAGCATTTTAAATCACGTATTTTCACAATCCAATGCATCTATTTTCACTGTTTTCAACATTTTGTAAAGTTTTGAAGGAAAATAAGAAATTCAACGTTACGGATTCGTTATAACACCGAATCCGTTCGTTTAACTTCTATTTTGTTCGTTTAAACGTACATAATTACATGCAAGTATCAATTTAAGTTAAATAAACGTATAAGGCGTGTAAATTTTGTACGTAAGGGCCATATGGGCCATATGTACAATTTCTACACTCTGTAACTTTTGAAAACCCAATCATCAAAAAAATTCCATGGTGTGATCACTAAAAGTTATGCATATATGGCATGTAATATGTTATGGACATCAATTAATATATATATAGCCATATCATGAACAAGTAATCAATGTAGTCTTTTACAGAAAACTTCAAAGTACGTTAATGAAAAATTTTGAAAACTTAATTAAGACGTAATTACATAAAATTGATCACTATGATTTATGTATACATGGTATAAAACATGTTATAAACATAATTTAACCCATATAAAATCATATAACCAACAATGATTCAAAATTGACGATTACAGAGAACTTCAAAGTACGTAAAATAGAAAGCTTAAAACTTAGTATAACTGGGTTAAGAAGTTACCCTGCTAACTCTGTTTGATGATATAGACTTGATTAATATCTTCTCTACTTCTTCTTAAATTCACAATTTTCTCTCAAATTCTCTCTGAATATATGAACATATAAACTGATATGTATATTATATAAAATATAAGTATATAATACGTATATATGTAGAGGGTGAGTGGTTGTCGGTTAATCCCATAGTGGGTTAACTGACCAACTCCCCTTAAGGCATTGTTTGGCTAGCTTAAGGAATCCCTTCTCATTTATTTTAATTAACTTACTATAATATAGTTTAATAATGTCACACTTTTAATTAATCAATTAATCTTATTTAAATTAATTAAATAAAATAGCATGATTCTACAATAATTCACATAGTCACATAATTAAAATTTTCATTTATTAATTATGTCAAATCATTAAATCTCTAATTAATTATTAATTAATTAGAATAACATTATGCTTATTAAATAATTCACTTAATCAAATAAGCTTAATTAAACACATACTTTTGCATATAAAAATTCTCCACATTAATTTAATCAATGTAACACATAACTTAAATTAATCTATCACAAATTCATCAATTAATTATTTAACTCAATAATTAAATCATCAAAAATATTTATTTAATTAAATAAATATTCAAATTAAATTACAAAAATCTTGTTCGTCACAACTTGTGTGAGATGTACGCATCGTTTTGAACGTGATTGTCCTGTTATTGCTCCTTTTGATTCCAATCTAACTAGAACGGAGAAATAGGACTCGTAATCATCTCAATCTTTGACAATTTGGGCCAACTAATGAAAAAAATAAGAAGGTCTTCCAACATGAAGATTTGTGAGAGATGTACGCGACGTTTTGAATGAGATATCCATGGGATTGCACCTTTTTATGCTAATTAAATAGAACAAAATAATAAGACTCCTAATCGCCACTTTCTTCGACAATTTTAGAGAACCAGCAAAATAATTAGAAAGTCTCCACAAAAGAAGACTTGTGTTAGATGTACACATCGTTTTGAACGTGATAATCTTGGGATTTCTCCTTTTGATGCTAATGAAACTAGAACGAACTAATAGGACTCTTAATCACCTCTTTCTTTGACAATTTAAAATCCAATGAAACAATTAGAAGGTCTCCCCTAAAAGATGACTTGTGTGAGATGTACGCATCGTTTTGAATACGATAGCTATGTGATTGCTCCTTTTGATGCTAATTAAACTAGAACGAAATAATAGAACTCCTAATCACCTCTTTCTTCGATAATTTTGGAGAACAAATGAAACAATTAGAATGTCTCCATAAAAGAAGACTTGTGTGAGATGTACGCATCGTTTTGAATGTGATAGTCATGGGATTTCTCATTTTGATGCTAATCAAACTAGAACAAACTAATAGGACTCCTAATCACCTCTTTCTTTGACAATTTAAAATCCAATGAAAAATTAGAAGGTCTCACCCTAAAAGAAGGCTTGTGTGAGATGTACGCATCATTTTGAACGTGATTGTCCTGTTATTGCTCCTTTTGATTCCAATCTAACTAGAACGGAGAAATAGGACTCGTAATTAACTCATTCTTTGACAATTTGGGCCAACTAATGAAAAAAATAAGGTCTTCTAACATGAAGACTTGTGAGAAATGTACGCGACGTTTTGAATGCAATAGCCATGTGATTGCTCCTTTTGATGCTAATCAAACTAGAACGAAGTAATAGGACTCCTAATAACCTCTTTCTTCGACAATTTTAAAGAACCAATAAAACAATTAGAATGTATCCATAAAAGAAGATTTGTGTTAGATGTACGCATCGTTTTGAACGTGATAATCATGGGATTTCTCCTTTTGATGGTAATCAAACTAGAACGAACTAATAGGACTCGTAATCACCTCGTTCTTTGACAATTGGAGAGAACCAATGAAACAATTAAAAGCTCTCCCTAAATGAAGACTTATGTGAGACGTACGCATCGTTTTGAACACGATAATCTTGGGATTACTCCTTTTGATACTAAACAAATTAGAATGAACTAATAGGAATCCTAAACACCGCTTTCTTTGACAAATTGAGAGAACCAATGAAACAATAAAAATATCTCCCTAAATGAAAACTTGTGTGAGATGTGCGCATCATTTTGAACATGATAGTAATAGGATTGCTCCTTTTGATGCCAATCAAAGTAGAACGAAGAAATAGGACTCGTAACCACCTCATTCTTTGATAATTTGAGAGAACTTATGAAACAATTAGAAGGTCTCCTTAAATGAATACTTGTGTGAGATGTACGCATCGTTTTGAGCGTGATAGTTATATGATTGCTCCTTTGGATTCTAATCAAGGTAGAACGAAGCAATAGGACTCTTAATTACCTCTTTCTTTAACAATTTATTAGATCCAAGGAAATAATAAAAATGTCTCCCTAAATGAAGACTTGTGTGAGATGTACGCATCATTTTAAACATGATAGTTATGGCATTGCTCCTTTTAATGCAAATAAATTTATAACGAAGAAATAAAGGACTCTTAACCTTCTTTGACAATTTGGACAACCAATGAAACAATAAGAAGGTCTACCTACATGAAGACTTGTGTGAGATGTATACATCGTTTTGAAAGCAATAGTCATGGAATTACTCCTTTTGATGTTAATCAAACTAGAGCGAACTAATAGGATTCCTAATCACCTATTTCTTTGATAATTTTAGAGAACCAATGAAACAATAAGGTCTCCCCAAATGAAGTCTTGTGTGTGATGTACGTATCGTTTCGAATGCGATAGTCATGGGATTAAACGAAGAAAAATGACTCTTAACATTTTTTGACAATTCAAAACGATTTACGCATCGTTTCGAACGTGATAGTCATGAGTCTGCTCGTTCTAATGCCAATAAAACTAAGACGAAGAAATAAGATTCCTAATCTCTATTTTCTTTGACAATTTGAGACAACCAATGAAAAAAATAAGAAAGTCTTCCAACATGAAGATTTGTGAAAGATGTACGCATTGTTTTGAATGCGATAGCTATGTGATTGCTCCTTTTGATGCTAATCAAACTTGAACGAAATAATAGAACTCCTAATCACCTTTTTTCGACAATTTTAGAGAAGCAACGAAACAATTAGAAAGTCTCTATAAAAGAAGACTTGTGTTAGATGTACATATCGTTTTGAGCGTGATAATCTTGGGATTTCTGCTTTTGATGCTAATCAAACTAGAACGAACTAATAGGACTCCTAATCACATCTTTCTTTAACAATTTAAAATCCAATAAAACAAATAGAAGGTCTCCCCCTAAAAGAAGACTTGTGTGAGATGTACACATCGTTTTGAACGTGATAGTCCTGGGATTGCTCCTTTTGATGCCAATCAAACTAGAATGAAGAAATAGAACTCGTAACCATCTCATTCTTTGACAATTTGAGAGAACCTATGAAACAATTCGAAGGTCTCCTTAAATGAAGACTTTGTGAGATGTACGCATCGTTTTAAACATGATAGTCATGTGATTGCTCCTTTTGATGCTAATCAAACTAGAACGAAGCAATAGGACTCTTAATCACCTTTTTCTTTAACAATTTAATAGATCCAATGAAACAATAAAAATGTCTTCCTAAATGAAGAGTTGTGTGATTTGTACGCATCATTTTAAACGTGATAGTTATGGCATTGCTCCTTTTAATGCAAATAAATCTAGAATGAAGAAATAGAGGACTCTAAACTTTCTTTGACAATTTAAGACAACCAATAAAACAATAAGAAAGTCTACCTACATGAAGACTTATGTTAGATGTATGTATCGTTTTGAAAGCGATAATCATGGAATTACTCTTTTTGATGCTAATCAAACTAGAGCGAACTAATAGGATTCCTAATCACCTATTTCTTTGACAATCTTAGAGAACCAATGAAACAATAAGAAGGTCTTCCCAAATGAAGTCTTGTGTGAGATGTACGTATCGTTTTGAACGTGATAGTCGTGAGATTGCTCGTGTTAATGCTAATAAAACTAAAACGAAGAAATAGGACTTCTAATCTATACTTTCTTTGACAATTTGAGACAACCAATGAAAAAAATAAGGTCTTCCAACCTGAAGACTTGTGAGAGATGTATGCATCGTTTTGAATGCGATAGCCATGTGATTGCTACTTTTGATGCTAATTAAACTAGAACGAAGTAATAGAACTCCTAATCACTTCTTTCTTCTACAATTTTAGAGAACAAATGAAACAATTAGAATGTCTCCATAAAAGATGACTTGTGTGAGATACATACGAATCGTTTTGAACGTGACGGTCATGGGATTTCTCCTTTTGATGCTAATCAAACTAGAACGAACTAATAGGACTCCTAATCACCTCTTTATTTGACAATTTAAAATCAAATGAAAAAAATTAGAAGGTCTTTCGCTAAAGAAGACTTGTGTGAGATGTACGCATCGTTTTGAACGCGATTGTCCTGGTATTGCTCCTTTTGATTCCAATCTAACTAGAACGGAGAAATAGGACTCGTAATCAACTCATTCTTTGACAATTTTGGCCAACTAATGAAAAAAATAAGAAGGTCCTCCAACATGAAGACTTGTGAGAGATGTACGCGACGTTTTGAATGCGATAGTCATGGGATTGCTTCTTTTGATGCTAAACAAAGTAGAACGAAGTAATAAGACTCCTAATAACCTCTTTCTTCGACAAATTTAGAGAACGAATGAAACAATTAGAATGTTTCCATAAAAGAAGATTTGTGTGAGATGTACGCATCGTTTTGAAGGTGATAATCATGGGATTTCTTCTTTTGATGCTAATCAAACTAGAACGACCTAATAGGACTCCTAATCACCTCCTTCTTTGACAATTTAAAATCCAATGAAACAATTAGAAGGTTTCCCCCTAAAAGAAGACTTGTGTGAGATGTACGCATCGTTTTGAACGCGATAATCCTGGGATTGCTCCTTTTGATTCCAATTTTACTAGAACCGAAAAATAGGACTCGTAATCACCTCGTTCTATGACAATTGGAGAGAACCAACGAAACAATTAAAAGCTCTCCCTAAATGAAGACTTCTGTGAGATGTACGCATTGTTTTGAACACGATAGTTATGGGATTACTCCTTTTGATACTAAACAAACTAGAACGAACTAATAGAAATCCAAATCACCTCTTTCCTTGACAATTTGAGACAACCAATGAAAAAAATAAGGTCTTCCAATATGAAGATTTGTGAAAGATGTACACGACGTTTTGAATGAGATATCCATGGGATTGCTCTTTTTGATGCTAATCAAACTTGAACGAAATAATAAGACTCCTAATCACCACAATCTTCCACAATTTTAGAGAACCAGCGAAATAATTAGAAAGTCTCCATAAAAGAAGACTTCTGTTAGATGTACGCATCGTTTTGAACGCGATAGTCCTGCGATTGCTCCTTTTGATGCCAATCAAACTAGAACGAAGAAATAGGACTCGTAACCATCTCATTCTTTGACAATTTGAGAGAACTTATGAAACAATTAGAAGGTCTCCTTAAATGAAGACTTGTGTGAGATGTACGCATCGTTTTGAACGTGATAGTCATGTGATTACTCCTTTTGATGCTAATCAAACTAGAACGAAGCAATAGGACTCTTAATCACCTTTTTTTTAACAATTTAACATATCCAATGAAACAATAAAAATGTCTTCCTAAATGAAGAGTTGTGTGAGTTGTACGCATCATTTTAAACGTGATAGTTATGGCATTGCTCCTTTTAATGCAAATAAATCTAGAATGAAGAAATAGAGGACACTTAACTTTCTTTGACAATTTGAGACAACCAATAAAACAATAAGAAAGTCTACCTACATGAAGACTTGTGTTAGATGTATGTATCGTTTTGAAAGCGATAGTCATGGAATTACTCGTTTTGATGCTATTCAAACTAGAGCGAACTAATAGGATTCCTAATCACCTATTTCTTTGACAATCTTAGAGAACCAATAAAACAATTAGAAGGTCTCCTCAAATGAAGTCTTGTGTGAGATGTACGTATCGTTTCGAATGCGATAGTCATGGGATTAAACGAAGAAAAAGGACTCTTAACTTTCTTTGACAATTCAAAATGATTTGCGCATCGTTTCATGAGATTACTCGTTTTAATGCCAATAAAACTAAAACGAAGAAATAGGACTTCTAATCTCTATTTTCTTTGACAATTTGAGACAACCAATGAAAAAAATAAGGTCTTCCAACCTGAAGACGTGTGAGAGATGTATGCATCATTTTGAATGCGATAGCCATGTGATTGCTACTTTTGATGCTAATTAAACTAGAACGAAGTAATAGAACTCCTAATCACCTCTTTCTTCGATAATTTTATAGAAAAATAAAACAATTAGAATGTCTCCATAAAAGAAGACTTGTGTGAGATGTACGCATCGTTTTGAACGTGACAGTCATGGGATTTCTCCTTTGGATGCTAATCAAACTAGAACGAACTAATAGGACTCCTAATCACCTCTTTCTTTGACAATTTAAAATCCATAAAAAAATAGAAGGTCTCTCCCTAAAAGAAGACTTGTGTGAGATGTACACATCATTTTGAACGCGATAGTAATAGGATTGCTCTTTTTGATGCCAATCTAACTAGAACGAAGAAATAGGACTCGTAACCAACTCATTCTTTGACAATTTGGGAGAACTTATGAAACAATTAGATGGTCTCCATAAATGAAGACTTATGTGAGATGTACGCATCATTTTGAACGTGATAGTCATGTGATTGCTCCTTTGGATGCTAATCAAACTAGAAGGAAGCAATAGGACTCTTAATTATCTCTTTCTTTAACAATTTAACAAATCCAATGAAATAATAAAAATGTTTCCTTAAATGAAGGCTTGTGTGAGATGTACGCATTATTTTAAATGTGATTGTTATGGCATTGCTCCTTTTAATGCAAATAAATCTTGAACGAAGAAATAGAGGACTATTAACCCTCTTTGACAATTTGAGACAACCAATGAAACAATAAGAAGGTCTACCTACATGAAGACTTGTGTGAGATGTATGCATCGTTTTGAAAGCAATAGTCATGGAATTACTCCTTTTGATGCTAATCAAGCTAGAGCGAACTAATAGAGTTCCTAATCACCTATTTCTTTGATAATTTTAGAGAACCAATGAAACAATAAAAAGGTCTCCCCAAATGAAGTCTTGTGTGTGATGTACGTATCGTTTCGAATGCGATAGTCATGGGATTGAACGAAGAAAAATGACTCTTAACTTTTTTTGACAATTCAAAACGATTTACGCATCGTTTTGAACGTGATAGTCATGAGTCTGCTCGCTCTAATGCCAATAAAACTAAAACGAAGAAATAGGACTCCTAATCTCTATTTTCTTTGATAATTTGAGACAACCAATGAAAAAAATAAGAAGGTCTTCCAACATAAAGATTTGTGAGAGATGTATGCGACGTTTTTAATGAGATATCCATGGGATTGCTCCTTTTGATGCTAATTAAACTAGAACAAAATAATAAGACTCCTAATCACCTCTTTCTTCGACAATTTTAGAGAACCAGCGAAACAATTAGAAAGTCTCCATAAGAGAAGACTTGTGTTAGATGTACGCATCGTTTTGAACGTGATAATCTTGGGATTTCTCCTTTTGATGCTAATCAAACTAGAACGAACTAATACGACTCCTATTCACCTCTTTCTTTGATAATTTAAAATTCAATGAAACAATTAGAAGGTCTCCCCCTAAAAGAAGACTTGTGTGAGATGTAGGCATCGTTTTGAACGTGATAGTCCTGGGTTTGCTCTTTTTGATGCCAATCAAACTAGAACGAAGAAATAGGACTCGTAACATCTCATTCTTTGATAATTTGAGAGAACCTATGAAACAATTAGAAGGTCACCTTAAATAAAGACTTGTGTGAGATGTACGCATCATTTTGAACGTGATAGTCATGTGATTGCTCCTTTTGATGCTAATCAAACTTGAACGAAGCAATATGACTCTTAATCACATTTTTTTAACAATTTAACAGATCCAATGAAACAATAAAAATGCCTTCCTAAATGAAGACTTGTGCGAGTTGTACGCATCATTTTAAACGTGATAGTTATCGCATTGCTCCTTTTAATGCAAATAAATCTAGAACGAAGAAATAGAGGACTCTTAACTTTCTTTGACAATTTGAGACAACCAATGAAACAATAAGAAGGTCTATCTACAAGAAGACTTGTTAGATGTACGTATCTTTTTGGAAGCGATAATCATAGAATTACTCCTTTTGATGCTAATCAAACTGGAGCAAACTAATAGGATTCCTAATCACCTATTTCTTTGGCAATCTTAGAGAATCAATGAAACAATAAGAAGGTCTCCCCAAATGAAGTCTTGTGTGAGATGTACGTATCGTTTCGAATGCGATAGTCATGGGATTGAATGAAGAAAAAGGACTCTTAACTTTTTTTGACAATTCAAAACTGATTTACGCATCGTTTTGAATGTAATAGTCATGAGATTGCTCATTTTAATGCCAATAAAACTAAAACAAAGAAATAGGACTACTAATCTCTATTTTCTTTGACAATTTGAGACAACTAATGAAAAAAATAAAGTCTTCCAACCTGAAGACTTGTGAGAGATGTACGCATCGTTTTGAATGCGATAGCCATGTGATTGCTCCTTTTGATGCTAATTAAACTAGAACGAAGTAATTGAACTCCATATCACCCCTTTCTTCGGCAATTTTGGAGAACAAATGAAACAATTAGAATGTCTCCATAAAAGAAGACTTGTGTGAGATGTACACATCGTTTTGAACGTGACAGTCATGGGATTTCTCATTTTGATGCTAATCAAACTAGAACGAACTAATAGGACTCCTAATCACCTCTTTCTTCGATAATTTAAAATCCAATGAAAAAAAATAGAAGGTCTCTCCCTAAAAGAAGACTTGTGTGAGATATACGCATCGTTTTGAACGCGATTGTCCTGGTATTGCTCCTTTTGATTCCAATCTAACTAAAACAGAGAAATAGGACTCGTAATCAACTCATTCTTTGACAATTTGAGCCAATTATTGAAAAAAATAAGAAGGTCTTCTAACATGAAGACTTGTGAGAGATGTACGCGACGTTTTGAATGCGATAGCCATGGGATTACTCCTTTTGATGCTAAGCAAATTAGAACGAAGTAATAGGAATCCTAATAACCTCTTTATTTGACAATTTTAGAGAACCAATGAAACAATTAGAATGTATCCTTAAAAGAAGATTTATGTGAGATGTACGCATCGTTTTAAACTTGACAATCATGGAATTTCTCCTTTTGATGCTAATCAAACTAGAACGAACTAATAGGACTCCTAATCACCTCTTTCTTTGACAATTTAAAATCCAATGAAACAATTAGAAGGTTTCCTCCTAAAAGGAGACTTGTGTGAGATGTACGCATCGTTTTGAACGCGATAGTCCTGGGATTGCTCTTTTTGATTTCAATCTAACTAGAATCGAAAAATAGGACTCGTAATCACCTTGTTCTTTGACAATTGGAGAGAACCAATGAAACAGTTAAAAGCTCTCCCTAAATGAAGACTTATGTGATATGTACGCATCATTTTTAACACGATAGTCATAGGATTACTCCTTTTGATACTAAACAAACTAGAACGAACTAATAGGAATCCTAATCACCTATTTCTTTGACAAATTGAGAGAACCAATGATACAATAAAAATATCTCCCTAAATGAAGACTTGTGTGAGATGTGCGCATCATTTTGAACATGATAGTAATAGAATTGCTCCTTTTGATGCCTATTAAACTAGAACGAAGAAATAGAACTCGTAACCAACTCATTCTTTGACAATTTGAGAGAACTTATGAAACAATTAGAAGGTCTCCTTAAATGAAGACTTGTGTGAGATGTACGCATCGTTTTGAACGTGATAGTTATATGATTGCTCCTTTGGATTCTAATCAAACTAGAACGAAGCAATAGGACTCTTAATTACCTCTTTCTTTAACAATTTAATAGATCCACTGAAATAATAAAATTATCTCCTTAAATAAAGACTTGTGTGAGATGTACGCATTATTTTAAATGTGATAGTTATGGCATTGCTCCTTTTAATGCAAATAAATCTAGAACGAAGAAATGGAGGACTCTTAACGACAACCAATGAAACAATAAGAAGGTCTACCTAAATGAAGACTTGTGTGAGATGTATACATCGTTTTGAAAGCAATAGTCATGTAATTACTCCTTTTAATGCTAATCAAACTAGAGCAAACTAATAGAATTCCTAATCACCTATTTCTTTGACAATTTTAGAGAACCAATGAAATAATAAGAAGGTCTCCTTAAATGAAGTCTTGTGTGTGATGTACGTATCGTTTCGAATGCAATAGTCATGGGATTGAACGAAGAAAAATGACTCTTAACTTTTTTTGACAATTCAAAACGATTTACGCAACGTTTTGAACGTGATAGTCATGAGTCTGCTCATTCTAATGCCAATAAAACTAAAACGAAGAAATAGGACTCCTAATCTCTATTTTTTTGACAATTTGAGACAACCAATGAAAAAAATAAAAAGGTCTTCCAACATGAAGAGTTGTGAGAGATGTACGCGATGTTGTGAATGAGATATCCTTGGGATTGCTCCATTTGATGCTAATTAAACTAGAACAAAATAATAAGACTCCTAATCACCTCTTTCTTCAACAATTTTAGAGAACCAGCGAAACAATTAGAAAGTCTCCATAAAAGAAGACTTGTGTTAGATGTACGCATCGTTTTGAACGTGATAATCTTAGCATTTATCCTTTTGATGCGAATCAAACTAGAACGAACTAATAGGACTCCTATTCACCTCTTTCTTTGACAATTTAAAATCCAATGAAATAATTAGAAGGTCTCCCCCTAAAAGAAGACGTGTGTTAGATGTAGGCATCGTTTTGAACGATATAGTCCTGGGATTGCTCCTTTTGATGCCAATCAAACTAGAACGAAGAAATAGGACTCGTAACCATCTCATTCTTTGACAATTTGAGAGAACCTATGAAACAATTAGAAGGTCTCCTTAAATGAAGACGTATTTGAGATGTACGCATCGTTTTGAACGTGATAGTCATGTGATTGCTCCTTTTGATGCTGATTAAAGTAGAACGAAGCAATATGACTCTTAATCACCTTTTTCTTTAACAATTTAACAGATCCAATGAAACAATAAAAATGCCTTCCTAAATGAAGACTTGTGCGAGTTGTACGCATCATTTTAAACGTGATAGTTATGGCATTGCTCCTTTTAATGCAAATAAATCTACAACGAAGAAATAGAGGACTCTTAACTTTTCTTTGACAATTTGAGACAACCAATGAAACAATAAGAAGGTCTATCTACATGAAGACTTGTGTTAGATGTACGTATCGTTTCGATGCTAATCAAACTGGAGCGAACTAATAGGATTCCTAATCACCCATTTCTATGGCAATCTTAGAGAATCAATGAAACAATAAGAAGGTCTCCTCAAATAAAGTCTTTTGTGAGATGTACGTATCGTTTCGAATGCGATAGTCATGGGATTGAATGAAGAAAAAGGACTCTTAACTTTTTTTGACAATTCAAAATGATTTGCGCATCTTTTTGAACGTGATAGTCATGAGATTGCTCATTTTAATGCCAATAAAACTAAAACGAAGAAATAGGACTCCTAATCTCTATTTTCTTTGACAATTTGAGACAACCAATGAAAAAAAATAAGGTCTTCCAACTTGATGACTTGTGAGAGATGTACGCATCCTTTTGAATGCGACAGCCGTATGATTGCTTCTTTTGATGCTAATTAAACTAGAACGAAGTAATAGAACTCCATATCACCCTTTCTTTGACAATTTTAGAGAACATATGAAACAATTAGAATGTCTCCATAAAAGAAGACTTGTGTGAGATGTACGCATCGTTTTGAATGTGACAGTCATGGGATTTCTCCTTTTGATGCTAATCAAACAAGAACGAACTAATAGGACTCCTAATCAATCACCTCTTTCTTTGACAATTTAAAATCCAATGAAATAATTAGAAGGTCTCTCCCTAAAAGAAAACTTGTGTGAGATGTACACATCGTTTTGAACGCGATAGTCCTGGTACTTGCTCCTTTTGTTTCCAATCTAACTAGAACGGAGAAATAGGACTCGTAATCAACTCATTCTTTGACAATTTGAGCCAACTAATGAAAAAAATAAGAAGGTCTTCTAACATGAAGACTTGTGAGAGGTGTACGCGACGTTTTGAATGCGATAGCCATGGGATTGCTCCTTTTGATGCTAATCAAACTAGAGCGAAGTAATAGGAGTCCTAATAACCTCTTTCTTTGACAATTTTAGAGAACCAATGAAACAATTAGAATGTCTCCATAAAAGAAGATTTGTGTGATGTTTTCCGTTTTGTTTTGGTTGGTTTCTTTAGTTTAATCCTCATGGGGGTTGTGTCATAATGATAATTCTAAAGCTTATGAGGTATAGCCCTCTGCGATTGTATTATCTTTCTTTCTTTTCAATCTACAAACAAACTTAGCAACAAAAAAAAATTGTGTGAGATGTACGCATCGTTTTGAACGTGATAATCATGGGATTTCTCCTTTTGATGCTAATCAAACTAGAACGAATTAATAGGACTCCTAATCACCTCTTTCTTTGACAATTTAAAATCCAATGAAACAATTAGAAGGTTTCCCGTAAAAGAAGACTTGTGTGAGATGTACGGATTATTTTGAACACGATAGTCCTGGGATTGCTCCTTTTGATTCCAATCTAACTATGTCAGAAAAATAGGACTCGTAATCACCTCGTTCTTTGACAATTGGAGAGAACCAATGAAACAATTAAAAGCTCTCCCTAAATGAAGACTTATGTGAGATGTACGCATCGTTTTGAACTCGATAGTCATAGGATTACTCCTTTTGATGCTAAACAAACTAGAACGAACTAATAGGAATCCTAATCACATCTTTCTTTGACAAATTGACTGAACCAATGAAACAATAAAAAGATCTCCCTAAATGAAGACTTGTGTGAGATGTGCGCATCATTTTGAACACGATAGTAATAGGATTGCTCCTTTTGATGCCAATCAAACTAGAACAAAGAAATAGGACTCGTAACCACCTCATTCTTTGACAATTTGAGAGAACTTATGAAACAATTAGAAGGTCTCTTTAAATGAAGACTTGTGTGAGATGTACGCATCGTTTTGAACGTGATAGTCATGTGATTTCTCCTTTAGATGTTAATCAAACTAGAACGAAGCAATAGGACTCTTAATTATCTCTTTCTTTAATAATTTAACAGATCCAATGAAATAATAAAAAGGTCTCCCTAAATAAAGACTTGTGTGAGATGTACGCATCATTTTAAACATGATAGTTATCGCATTGCTCCTTTTAATGGAAATAAATCTAGAACGAAGAAAAAGAGGACTCTTAACTTTCTTTGACAATTTGGAAAACTAATGAAACAATAAGAAGGTCTACCTACATGAAAACTTGTGTGAGATGTATGCATCGTTTTTAAAGCAATAGTCATGGAATTACTCCTTTTGATGCTAATCAAACTAGAGCGAACTAATAGGATTCCTAATCACCTATTTCTTTGACAATTTTAGAGAACCAATGAAACAATAAGGTCTCCCCAAATGAAGTCTTGTGTGTGATGTACGTATCGTTTCGAATGCAATAGTCTTGGGATTAAACGAAGAAAAATGACTCGTAACTTTTTTTGACAATTCAAAACGATTTACACATCGTTTTGAACGTGATAGTCATGAGCCTGCTCGTTCTAATGCCAATAAAACTAAAATGAAGAAATAAGACTCGTAATCTCTATTTTCTTTGATAATTTGAAAAAACCAATAAAAAAATAAGGTCTTCCAACATGAAGATTTGTGAAAGATGTACGCGACGTTTTGAATGAGATATCCATGGGATTGCTCTTGTTGATGCTAATCAAACTAGAACGAAATAATAAGACTCCTAATCACCTATTTCTTCGACAATTTTAGAGAACCAGCAAAATAATTAGAAAGTCTCCATAAAAGAAGACTTATGTTAGATGTACGCATCGTTTTGAACGTGATAATCTTGGGATTTCTGCTTTTGATGCTAATCAAACTAGAATGAACTAATAGGACCACTAAACACCTCTTTCTTTGACAATTTAAAATTCAATGAAACAGTTAGAAAGTCTCCCCCTAAAAGAAGACTTGTGTGAGATGTACGCATCGTTTTGAACGCGATAGTCCTGGGATTGCTCCTTTTGATGCTAATCAAACTAGAACGAAGAAATAGGACTCGTAACCATCTCATTCTTTGACAATTTGAGTGAACCTATAAATCAATTAAAAGGTCTCCTTAAATGAAGACTTCTGTGAGATGTACGCATCGTTTTGAACGTGATAGTCATGTGATTACTCATTTTGATGATAATCAAACTAGAACAAAGCAATAGGACTCTTAATCACCTTTTTCTTTAACAATTTAACAGATCCAATGAAACAATAAAAATGTCTTCCTAAATGAAGAGTTGTGTGAGTTGTACGCATCATTTTAAACGTGATAGTTATGGCATTGCTCTTCTTAATGCAAATAAATTTAGAATGAAGAAATAGAGGACTCTTAACTTTCTTTGACAATTTGAGACAACCAATAAAATAATAAGAAAGTCTACCTACATGAAGACTTGTGTTAGATGTATGTATCGTTTTGAAAGCGATAGTTATGGAATTACTCTTTTTGATGCTATTCAAACTAGAGCGAACTAATAGGATTCCTAATCACCTATTTCTTTGACAATCTTAGAGAACCAATAAAAAAATTAGAAGGTCTCCCCAAATGAAGTCTTGTGTGAGATGTACGTATCGTTTCGAATGCGATAGTCATGGGATTGAACGAAGAAAAAGGACTCTTAACTTTCTTTGACAATTCAAAATGATTTTTGCATCGTTTTGAACGTGATAGTCATGAGATTACTCGTTTAATGCCAATAAAACTAAAACGAAGAAATAGGACTTCTAATCTCAATTTTCTTTGACAATTTGAGACAACCAATTAAAAAAATAAGGTCTTCCAACCTGAAGACGTGTGAGAGATGTACGCATTGTTTTAAATGCGTTAGCCATGTGATTGCTACTTTTGATGCTAATTAAACTAGAACGAAGTAATAGAACTCCTAATCACCTCTTTCTTCGATAATTTTAGAGAACAAATGAAACAATTAGAATGTCCCCATAAAAGAAGACTTGTGTGAGATGTACGCATCGTTTTGAACGTGACAGTCATGGGATTTCTCCTTTTGATGCTAATCAAACTAGACTGAACTAATAGAACTCCTAATCACCTCTTTCTTTGATAATTCAAAATCAAA
Organism: Panax stipuleanatus; assembly: GCA_020205555.1. Lineage (NCBI taxonomy): Eukaryota > Viridiplantae > Streptophyta > Magnoliopsida > Apiales > Araliaceae > Panax > Panax stipuleanatus. The sequence continues at coordinate 101,829,419 of CM035124.1, read as the reverse complement.
TAAAAAATAGAAGGTCTCTCCCTAAAAGAAGACTTGTGTGAGATGTACGCATCGTTTTGATCGCGATAGTCCTGGTATTGCTCCTTTTGATTCCAATCTAACTAGAACAAAGAAATAGGACTCGTAATCAACTCATTCTTTGACAATTTGGGCCAACTAATGAAAAAAATAAGAAGGTGTTCCAACATGAAGACTTGTGAGAGATGTACGCGCTGTTTTTAATGCGATAGACATGGGATTGCTCTTTTTGATGCTAATCAACATAGAACGAAGTAATAGGACTCCTAATAACATCTTTCTTCGATAATTTTAGAGAATCAATGAAACAATTAGAATGTATCCATAAAAGAAGATTTGTGTGAGATGTACGCATCATTTTGAACGTGATAATCATGGAATTTCTCCTTTTGATGCTAATCAAACTAGAACGAACTAATAGGACTCCTAATCACCTCTTTCTTTGACAATTTAAAATCCAATGAAACAATTAGAAGGTTTCCCCCTAAAAGAAGACTTGTGAGAGATGTACGCATCATTTTGAACGCGATAGTCCTGGGATTGCTCCTTTTGATTCCAATCTAACTAGAACCGAAAAATAGGACTCGTAATCACCTCGTTCTTTGACAATTGGAGAGAACCAATGAAACAATTAAAAGCTCTCCCTAAATGAAGACTTATGTGAGATGTACGCATCGTTTTTAACACGATAGTCATAGGATTACTCCTTTTGAAACTAAACAAACTAGAACGAACTAATAGGAATCCTAATCACCTCTTTCTTTGACAAATTGAGAAAACCAATGAAACAATAAAAATATCTCCCTAAATGAAGACTTGTGTGAGATGTGCGCATCATTTTGAACACGATAGTAATAGAATTGCTCCTTTTGATGCCAATCAAACTAGAACGAAGAAATAAGACTCGTAACCAACTCATTCTTTGACAATTTTAGAGAACTTATGAAACAATTAGAAGGTCTCCTTAAATGAAGACTGGTGTGAGATGTACACATCGTTTTGAACGTGATAGTCATGCGATTGCTCCTTTGGATGCTAATCAAACTAGAACGAAGCAATAGGACTCTTAATTACCTCTTTCTTTAACAATTTAATAGATCCAATGAAATAATAAAATTGTCTCCTTAAATGAAGACATGTGTGAGATGTACGCATTATTTTAAACGTGATAGTTATGGCATTGCTCCTTTTATTGCAAATAAATCTAGAACGAAGAAATAGAGGACTGTTAACTCTCTTTGACAATTTGAGACAACCAATAAAACAATAAGAAGGTCTACCTACGTGAAGACTTGTGTGAGATGTATGCATCGTTTTGAAAGCAATAGTCATGGAATTACTCCTTTTGATGCTAATCAAACTAAAGCGAACTAATAGAATTCCTAATCACCTATTTCTTTGACAATTTTAGAGAACCAATGAAACAATAAGAAGGTCTCCCCAAATGAAGTCTTGTGTGTGATGTATGTATCGTTTCGAATGCGATAGTCATGGGATTGAACGAATAAAAATGACTCTTAACTTTTTTTGACAATTCAAAACGATTTACGCAATGTTTTGAACGTGATAATCATGAGTCTGCTCGTTCTAATGCCAATAAAACTAAAACGAAGAAATAGGACTCCAAATCTCTATTTTTTTGACAATTTGTGACAACCAATGAAAAAAATATAAAGGTCTTCCAAAATGAAGAGTTGTGAGAGATGTGCGCGACGTTTTGAATGAGATATCCTTGGCATTGCTCCATTTGATGCTAATTAAACTAGAACAAAATAATAAGACTCCTAATCACCTCTTGCTTCAACAATTTTAGAGAACCTGTGAAACAATTAGAAAGTCTCCATAAATGAAGACTTGTGTTAGATGTACACATCGTTTTGAACGTGATAATCTTGGCATTTCTCATTTTGATGCTAATCAAACTAGAACGAACTAATAGGACTCCTATTCACCTCTTTCTTTGACAATTTAAAATCCAATGAAACAATTAGAAGGTCTCCCCCTAAAAGAAGACTTGTGTGAGATGTAGGCAACGTTTTGAACGATATAGTCCTGAGATTGCTCCTTTTGATGCCAATCAAACTAGAACGAAGAAATAGGACTCGTAACCATCTCATTCTTTGACAATTTGAGAGAACCTATGAAACAATTAGAAGGTCACCTCAAATGAAGACTTGTTTGAGATGTACGCATCGTTTTGAACGTGATAGTCATGTGATTGCTCCTTTTGATGCTAATCTAGCTAGAACGAAGCAATATAACTCGTAATCACCTTTTTCTTTAACAATTTAGCAGATCCAATGAAACAATAAAAATGCCTTCCTAAATGAAGACTTGTGTGAGTTGTACGCATCATTTTAAACGTGATAGTTATGGCATTGCTCCTTTTAATGCAAATAAATCTACAACGAAGAAATAGAGGACTCTTAACTTTTCTTTGACAATTAGAGAGAACTAATAAAACAATAAGAAGGTCTACCTACATGAAGACTTGTGTTAGATGTACGTATCGTTTTGAAAGCGATAGTCATTGAATTACTCCTTTTGATGCTAATCAAACTGGAGCGAACTAATAGGATTCCTAATCACCTATTTCTATGGCAATCTTAGAGAATCAATGAAACAATAAGAAGGTCTCCCCAAATGAAGTCTTGTGTGAGATGTACGTATCGTTTCGAATGCGATAGTCATGGGATTGAATGAAGAAAAAGGACTCTTAACTTTTTTTGACAATTCAAAATGATTTGCTCATCAGTTTTAAAAGTGATAGTCATGAGATTGCTGATTTTAATGCCAATAAAACTAAAACGAAGAAATAGGACTCCTAATCTCTATTTTCTTTGATAATTTAAGACAACCAATGAAAAAAATCAGGTCTTCCAACCTGAAGACTTGTGAGAGATGTACGCATCGTTTTGAATGCGACAGCCATGTGATTGCTCCTTTTAATGCTAATTAAACTAGAACGAAGTAATAGAACTCCATATCACCCCTTTTTCGATAATTTTAGAGAACGTATGAAACAATTAGAATGTCTCCATAAAAGAAGACTTGTGTGAGATGTACGCATCGTTTTGAAAGTGACAGTCATGGGATTTCTCCTTTTGATGCTAATCAAACGAGAATGAACTAACAGGACTCCTAATCAATCACCTTTTTCTTTGACAATTTAAAATCCAATGAAACAATTAGAAGGTCTCTCCCTAAAAGAAGACATGTATGAGATATACACATCGTTTTGAACGCGATAGTCCTGGTATTGCTCCTTTTGTTTCCAATCTAACTAGAACGAAGAAATAGGACTCGTAATCAACTCATTCTTTGACAATTTGAGCCAACTAATGAAAAAAATAAGAAGGTCTTCCAACATGAAGACTTGTGATTGTGAGAGGTGTACGCGACGTTTTGAATGCGATAGCCATGGGATTGCTCCTTTTGATGCTAATCAAACTAGAACGAAGTAATAGGACTCCTAATAATCTCTTTCTTCGACAATTTTAGAGAACCAATGAAACAATTAGAATGTCTCTATAAAAGAAGATTTGTGTGAGGTTTTTCGATTTGTTTTGGCTGGTTTCTTTAGTTTAATCCTCATGGGGGTTGTGTCATGATGATCATTCTAAAGCTTCTGGGGTATGCCCCTCTGCGATTGTATTATCTTTCTTTCTTTTCAATCTACAAACAAACTTAGCAAAAAAAAAGATTTGTGTGAGATGTATGCATCGTTTTGAACGTGATAATCATGGGATTTCTCCTTTTGATGCTAATCAAACTAGAACGAACTAATAGGACTCCTAATCACCTCTTTCTTTGACAATTTAAAATCCAACGAAACAATTAGAAGGTTTCCCCCTAAAAGAAGACTTGTGTGAGATGTACGGATTGTTTTGAACGCGATAGTCCTGGGATTGCTCCTTTTGATTCCACTCTAACTAGAACCAAAAAATAGAACTCGTAATCACCTCGTTCTTTGACAATTGGAGAGAACCAATGAAACAATTAAAAGCTCTCCCTAAATGAAGACTTATGTGAGACGTACGCATCGTTTTGAACACGATTGTCATGGGATTACTCCTTTTGATACTAAACAAATTAGAATGAACTAATAGGAATCTTAAACACCTCTTTCTTTGACAAATTGAGAGAACCAATGAAATAATAAAATATCTCCCTAAATGAAGACTTGTGTGAGATGTACGCATCATTTTGAACATGATAGTAATAGGATTGCTCCTTTTGATGCCAATCAAAGTAGAACAAATAAATAGGACTCATAACCACCCCATTCTTTGACAATTTGAGAGAACTTAAGAAACAATTAGAAGGTCTCCTTAAATGAAGACTTGTGTGAGATGTACACATCGTTTTGAACGTGATAGTCATATGATTGCTCCTTTGGATGCTAGTCAAACTAGAACGAAGTAATAGGACTCTTAATTACCTTTTCTTTAACAATTTATTAGATCCAATGAAATAATAAAAATGTCTCCCTAAATGAAGACTTGTGTGAGATGTACGCATTATTTTAAACGTGATAGTTATGGCATTGCTCCTTTTAATGGAAATAAATCTAGAACGAAGAAAAAGAGGACTCTTAACTTTCTTTGACAATTTGGACAACCAATAAAACAATAAGAAGGTCTACCTACATGAAGACTTGTGTGAGATGTATGCATCGTTTTGAAAGTAATAGTCATGGAATTACTCCTTTTGATGCTAATCAAACTAGAGCGAACTAATAGGATTCCTAATCACCTATTTCTTTGACAATTTTAGAGAACCAATGAAACAATAAGGTCTTCCCAAATGAAGTCTTGTGTGTGATGTACGTATCGTTTCGAATGCGATAATCATGGGATTGAACGAAGAAAAATGACTCTTAACTTTTTTTGACAATTCAAAACGATTTACTGCATCGTTTTGAATGTGATAGTCATGAGTCTACTCGTTCTAATGCCAATAAAACTAAAACAAAGAAATAGGACTCCTAATCTCTATTTCCTTTGACAATTTGAGACAAACCAATGAAAAAAATAAGAAGGTCTTCCAACATGAAGATTTGTGAGAGATGTACGCGACGTTTTGAATGAGATATCCATGGGATTGCTCCTTTTGATGCTATTAAACTAGAACGAAATAATAAGACTCCTAATCACCGTTTTGAATGGGATTGCTCATTTTTATGCCAATCAAACTAGAACGAAGAAATAAGACTCGTAACCACCTCATTTTTTGACAATTTGAGAGAACATATGAAACAATTAGAAGGTCTCCTTAAATGAAGACTTATGTGAGATGTACGCATCGTTTTGAACGTAATAGTCATATGATTGCTCCTTTTGATGCTAATCAAACTAGAACAAAGCCATATGACTCTTAATCATCTCTCTTTCTTTAATAATTTAGCAGATCTAACGGAACAATAAAAATGTCTCCCTAAATGATGTCTTGTGTGAGTTTTACGTATCATTTTAAACGTGATAGTTATGGCATTGCTCCTTTTAATGCAAATAAATCTAGAACGAAGAAATAGGACGCTTAACTTTCTTTGACAATTTGAGGCAACCAATGAAACAATAAGAAGGTGTGGACCTACATGAAGACTTGTGTGAGATGTACGCATCGTTTTGAAAGCTATAGCTATGGAATTACTCCTTTTGATGCTAATCAAACTAGAGCGAACTAATAGAATTCCTAATCACCTATTTCTTTGACAATTTAGAGAACGAATGAAACAATAAGAAGGTCTCCCCAAATTAAGTACTTCTGTGAGATGTACGTATCGTTTCGAATGCGATAGTCATGGGATTGAACGAAGAAAAAGGACTCTTAACTTTCTTTGACAATTCAAAATGATTTACGCATTATTTTGAACTGTGATAGTCATGAGATTGCTCTTTCTAATGCCAATGAAACTAAAACGAAGAAATAAGACTCATAATCTCGATTTTCTTTGAAAATTTGAGACAACCAATGAAAAAAAAATAAGGTCTTCCAACATGAAGCTTTGTGAGAGATGTACGCGACGTTTTGAATTCAATAGCCATGGGATTGCTCCTTTTGATGCTAATCAAACTAGAACAAAGAAATAGGACTCCTAATCTCTATTTTCTTTAACAATTTGATCACCAATGAAAAAAATAAGAAGGTCTTCCAACAAGAAGACATGTCAGAGATGTATGCGTTGTTTTGAATGCGATAGCCATAGGATTGCTCCTTTTGATGCTAATCAAACTAGAACGAAGTAATAGGACTACTAATCACCACTTTCTTCGATAATTTTAGGAAACCAATGAAACAATTAGAAGGTCTCCATAAAAGAAGACTCGTGTGAGTACGCATCGTTTTGAACGTGATAGTCATGGGATTTCTCCTTTTGATGTTAATCAAACTTGAACGAACAAGTAGGACTCCTTATCACCACTTTCTTTTACAATTTAAAATCCAATGAAACAATTAGAAGGTCTCCCCCTAAAAGAAGACTTGTGTGAGATGTACGCATCGTTTTGAACGCGATAGTCCTGGGATTGCTCCTTTTGATTCCAATCTAACTAGAACGGAGAAATAGGACTCGTAATCACCTCGTTCTTTGACAATTAGAGAGAACCAATGAAACAATTAAAAGCTCTCCCTAAGTGAAGACTTATGTGAGATGTGCGCGTCGTTTTGAACACGATAGTCTGCTAATCACCTCTTTCTTTGACAAATTGAGAGAACCAATGAAACAGTAAAAATATCTCCCTGAATGAAGACTTGTGCGAGATGTACGCATTATTTTGAACGCGATAGTAATGTGATTGCTCCTTTTGATGCCAATCAAAGTAGAACAAAAAAATAGGACTCGTAACCACCTCATTCTTTGATAATTTGAGAGAACTTATGAAATAATTAGAAGGTCTCCTTAAACGAAGACTTGTGTGAGATGTACGCATCATTTTGAACGTGATAGTCATCTGATTGCTCCTTTTGATGCTAATCAAACTAGAACGAAGAAATAGGACTCTTAATAACCTCTTTCTTTAACAATTTAACAGATCCAATGAAATAACAAAAATATCTCCCTAAATGAAGACTTGTGTGAGATGTACGCATCATTTTAAACGTGATAGTTATGGCATTGCTCCTTTTAATATGCAAATAAATCTAGAACGAAGAAATAGAGGACTCTTAACATTCTTTGACAATTTGAGACAACCAATGAAACAATAAGGTGTGGACCTACATGAAGACTTGTGTGAGATGTACGCATCAGTTTTGAAAGCGATAGCTATGGAATTACTCCTTTTGATGCTAATCAAACTAGAGCGAACTAATAGGATTCCTAATCATCTATTTCTTTGACAATTTTAGAGAACCAATGAAAAAATTAGAAGGTCTCCTTAAATGAAGACTTGTGTGAGATGTACGCATTGTTTTGAACGTGATAGTCATGTGATTGCTCTTTTTGATGCTAATCAAACTAGAACGAAGCAATAGGACTCTTAATCATCTATTTCTTTAACAATTTAGTAGATCTAACGAAGCAATAAAAATGTCTTCCTAAATGAAGACTTGTGTGAGTTTTACGTATCATTATAAACATGATAGTTATGGCATTACTCCTTTTAATGCAAATAAATCTAGAACGAAGAAATAGGAATCTCAACTTTCTTTGACAATTTGAGACAACCAATGAAACAATAAGAATGTGTGGACCTACATAAAGACTTGTGTGAGATGTACGCATCGTTTTGAATGCGATAGCTATGGAATTACTCCTTTTGATGCTAATCAAACTAGAGAGAACTAATAGGATTCCTAATCACCTATTTCTTTGACAATTTTAGAGAACCAATGAAACAATAAGAAGGTCTCCCCAAATGAAGTCTTGTGTGAGATGTACGTATCGTTTCGAATGCGATAGTCATGGAATTGAACGAAGAAAAAGGACTCTTAACTTTCTTTGACAATTCAAAATGATTTGCTCATCGTTTTGAATGTGATAGTCATGAGATTGCTCGTTCTAATGTCAATAAAACTAAAACGAAGAAATAGGACTCCTAATCTAGATTTTCTTTGACAATTTGAGATAACCAATGAAAAAAAATAAGGTCTTCCAACATGAAGATTTGTGAGAGATGTACGCGACGTTTTGAATAAGATATAAATGGGATTGATCCTTTTTGATGCTAATCAAACTAGAACGAAGTAATAGGACTCCTAATCACCTCATTCTTTGACAATTTTAGAGAACCAATGAAACAATTAGAAGGCCTCCATAAAAGAAGACTTGTGTGAGATGTACGCATCGTTTTGAACGTGATAATCATGGGACTTTCTCCTTTTGATGCTAATCAAACTAGAATGAACTAATAGGACTCCTAATCACCTCTTTCTTTAACGATTTAAAATCCAATGAAACAATTAGGTCTCCCCCTAAAAGAAGACTTGTGTGAGATGTACGCATCGTTTTGAACGTGATAGTTTTGGGATTGCTCCTTTTGATTTCAATCTAACTATAACGAAGAAATAGGACTCGTAATCACCTCGTTCTTTGACAATTGGAGAGAACCAATGAAACAATTAAAAGATCTCCCTAAATGAAGACTTATGTGAGATGTACGCATCGTTTTGAACACGATAGTCATGGGATTACTCCTTTTGATGCTAATCAAACTAGAACGAACTAATAGGAATCCTAATCACCTCTTTCTTTTACAAATTAAGAGAACCAATGAAACAATAAAAATATCTCCCTAAATGAAGACTTGTGTGAGATGTGCGCATCATTTTGAACTCGATAGTAATGGAATTGCTCTTTTTGATGCTAATCAAACTAGAACGAAGAAATAGGACTCGTAACCACCTCATTTTTTGACAATTTGAGAGAACCTATAAAATAATTAGAAGGTCTCCTTAAATGAAGACTTGTGTGAGATGTACGCATTGTTTGGAACGTGATAGTTATGTGATTGCTCCTTTTGATGCTAATCAAACTAGAACGAAGCAATAGGACTCCTAATCATCTCTTTCTTTAATAATTTAGCAGATCTAACAAAACAATAAAAATGTCTCCCTAAATGAAGACTTGTGTGAGTTTTACGTATCATTTTAAATGTGATAGTTATGGCATTGCTCCTTTTAATGCAAATAAATCTAGAACGAAGAAATAGGACTCTTAACTTTCCTTTTACAATTTGAGACAACCAATGAAACAATAAGAAGGTGTTCACCTATATGCAGACTTATGTGAGATGTACGCATCGTTTTGAAAGCGACAGTCATGAATTACTCCTTTTGATGTTAGTCAAACTAAAGCGAACTAATAGGATTCCTAATCACCTATTTCTTTGACAATTTTAGAGAACCAATGAAACAATAAGAAGGTCTCCCCAAATGAAGTCTTGTGTGAGATGTACGTATCGTTTCGAATGCGATAGTCATTGGATTGAACGAAGAAAAATGACTCTTAACTTTCTTTGACAATTCAAAATGATTTACGCATCGTTTTGAACGTAATAGTCATGAGATTGCTCGGTCTAATGCCAATAAAACTAAAACGAAGAAGCAGGACTCTTAATCTCTATTTTCTTTGACAATTTGAGACAACCAATGAAAAAATAAGAAGGTCTTCCAACATGAAGATTTGTATGAGATGTACGCGACGTTTTGAATGAGATATCCATGGGATTGTTCCTTTTAATGCTAATCAAACTAGAACGAAGTAAAAGGACTCCTAATCACCTCTTTCTTTCGATAATTTTAGAGAACCAATGAAATAATTAGAAGGCCTCCATAAAAGAAGACTTGTGTGAGATGTACGCATCGTTTTAAACGTGATAATCATGGGATTTCTCCTTTTGATGCTAATCAAACTAGAACGAACTAATTGGACTACTAATTACCTCTTTCTTTGACAATTTAAAATCCAATGAAACAATTAGGTTTCCCCCTAAAAGAAGACTTGTGTGAGATGTACACATCGTTTTGAACGTGATAGTTTTGGGAATGCTGCTTTTGATTCCAATCTAACTATAACGGAGAAATAGGACTTGTAATCACCTCGTTTATTGACAATTGGAGAGAACCAATGAAATAATTAAAAGCTCTCCCTAAATGAAGACTTATGTGAGATGTACGCATCGTTTTGAACACAATAGTTATGGAATTACTCCTTTTGATGCTAATCAAACTAGAACGAACTAATAGGAATCCTAATCACCTCTTTCTTTGACAAATTGAGAGAACCAATGAAACAATAAAAATATCTCCCTAAATGAAGACTTGTGTGAGATGTTGTGACGAACGAAAATTTTGTAAAGATATTTGAATATTTATTGAAATAAATAAATATTTTTAATGATTTAATTATTGAGTTAAATAATTAATTCATGAATTTGTGGTAGATTAATTTAATTATATGTGTTACATTAATCAAATTAATGTGTAGTAATTTAATAATTCAAAGAATATATTTAATTGAGTTTATTTGATTAAATGAATTAATTAAATAAGCATAATGTACTTTAATTAATTTAGTAGTTAATTAAAGAATTAATGAATTGACATAATTAATAAATAAAAATATTAATTATGTGACAATGTGAATTAATGTAAAGTTATTATTATTTTATTTAATTAATTTAAAAAAAATTAATTAGTTAATTAGTAGTGTGACTATTAACTATATTATAAGAGTTTATTAAAATAAAGGGAAAGGAAGAAAATAAGAAAGCCAAACGAGGCCTTAATAGGAGTTAATTTGCAACGGATATAATTTATACGTATAATACCCAAATCATATCGACATTTGTTATTATTATTTGGGTTAGAAAGTCAGAGAAAGTTTGTGAAGTCAGAGAGGAAAAAAAGAAGAAGAAGAGATTGAGAAAGGAAGAATTAAGAAATCAATTGTGTTTCTTTGATTTATCTTCATACTAACAAAGGGTAATTTTCTTTCAAAGTTTTTAAAATTAAGTTTTCCAAAGTTTTTCATAAATGTATTCTAAGTCTGTGAAAATTGGGTTTCCCAATTGGGTTATGATATGGCTTTATCTATATGGGTATGTGATTATAACATGTTTTCTAACGTATAAACATGTTTTAAAGTAATCAATTTTATATAATTTGGCCTTAATTGGTTTTTCGAAAAGTTACAGAGTTTTCTACGATGTTGTAAAATTTCTCTGTCAGTACTTATTTTTGAGAAATTAAAGTATGAGATTATTATATATATGACCGTAGATGTTAGTATTATGTGTTAGATCATGTATCCATGATTTACACTGATCACACCAAATAACTTTGTTAATAAATGAGTTTTATGAAATTACAGAGTATTGAATATGGGTGAATAACCCATATAGGTTAAATTAATGATTGAATCATATGTTTATATTTAAATTGATACATGAATATGATTGTATATGTTAAAACAAAGAAAATGGAATTGAAATGAATGGATTCGGTGTAGTAACGAATCCGTAAGGAGATTTTTTATGTTTTTCATTAAACTCTTGAAAGTTTTGAAGAACAGTGAAAATTAATATTTTGATTTGTGTAATTACATGACTTGGAATGTTAAGAACATGTTATAAGTGATATATAATGTTCCTGTGAAGTTTATACTTCATGGGTAACATTATAAATCAGTGTAATGATGTGAATTGGGAGAAAATGGGAGAAAATCTGTGTTCGTTCGCGAACTTCAGATTCTGAAATTCCGCAGCCGCGCGGTCGCGCCGGCTGCAAGGCAAAATGGCGCGCGGCCGCGCCTGTCCTAAAATTTTGAAAAAAAAAAATTCTAAGTGTTGAAAATTTGTGAAATGTGTTTTGAGTCTAATGAACATGAACACATGTTGTATAAATATAATAAAATATTGATATGAATTTAATAATTTATGTTATGTGATTAATTAATAAATTAATTACGTGACTTAAATTATTATTTGTAAAGGATAAATTATGTGTTATAAACATTAAGACATTATTTTAAATCTAATTAGCATGATGACATGTTATGTATGTAATGAGTTATTAATACAAGTTAATAACTTAAGTTACATGATTAATTAACAAGTTAATTAATCAACGTAAACCATTATTTGAAAAAAAAATTAATAATGAGTTTGAAGAATATAATTGTAAATTAATAATCATATCGAACCTGTGATTAATTGATATTGTAAATGTGTGATAGGTAAGAGTAATTAAAGAAGTGAGTAATAACTGTAGCTTGCGCACGAGGCAAGTTTTCTATCCCTAACTTATTATTATTGTTGGGCAAGTTTCCTAAACTAAACTCTTTAAATTAAGCAATTGATATGCTTAATTACTATTGTTGAGCAAATTCTTACTCTTGAATATCCAAGTTTAGAATTTCACATGAGATGCCATGATTCTTTTAAAAGTATCATTTAAGTGTACCATACTTATTCGATTGTATACCTTGAGAAGTTAATATTCAATTTGAATATCATTTATTGAGTTATCCAAACCAACTTTATTTAGTGCGGATTCTGATGTCAAACTGAGATGAACAACCCTAATATAGGGAATTAATGAAGATGCTTAAAGTGTTAAGATAGTGTGCACAGTATCAGTACGAAGGGCTGATCTCCCTAAGTACGAGAAGTAAAGTCTATAGTCTTTGGCTGTTAAAGGTTGGAAAGGTTAATATAATTGACAACCTAAGACTCGGTTCAAGGTCTTAATGACCCTCAGAAGTAATTTGACTCTTGATTAATATTCTTGATTCAAAAGTTGAGAAGTAATTTGACTCTTGATTAATATTCTTGATTCAAATGTTGAGCTTTCTGTTATTCAGAATTCTTTCACTCGCATGTTATTATTCTGTCATATTTTTATACTTGCGGGCATTCGTGATCACTCTTGCATAATAACATTGCAGCTAATAATGAACGAAGTGATGTACCTTCTAGTAGCAAGGGCAAAGGAAAAGCTAACAAGTGTTGAGGACTTGTGTTGATGTTAAGAATGTTAAACTTCAAGAATTATTTGTGATGACTTAAAACTTATTTATTTACGTTTCCGCAACAGAGATTTAAGGTTAATTTTAACCTGGGATTTATGATGTATTATTATTTCAGATGATGTAAGATGATGATTTATTTATCTAATAAATGAATTTCATTATTTATGGGTAGATAGTTGTATGATATTGGAACAGTGAACACCAAATCCTGTGGAAATTAAGATACCGGATTTGGGGGTGTCACAAGTTGGTATCAGAGCCGTAGGTTATGAACCTTAGGTGGGGGAAAAATCTTAGGATAGTAGCCTTCGTGAAGATAGTAATGACAACTCTGGTTGAGTTATAAGAAAGATAATAAAATTACCTTATGTGCTATATGCTTATGTGTTCATACTTGATAGAGTATTGATTAGCATCACGTAAAAACTAAGACTTAAAATTTATTTTGTCAGGATGTCAGATACTGGAGGAGCGAGTTAGCCCAGGGATGTTATACCCCTAGAGACTAGAGATGAGGAGCCCCGGGACATACATACTGTCTGGGAGCAGTTAGTACAGCCAGAGCCATCTCCTGTGATTCCAGATGTTGGTCAGGAGCATGAGCCAGAGATTGACTCAGAAGAGGACCCTGAGGAGGTCGAGATCCCGGCTGAGGCAGCCGAGGAGGAGGAAGAGGAAGACCCTGAAGAGGAAGAGGAGGAGGAAGACCCTGAGGAGTTCCCACCGAACTCTGTCAGCGCTGATATGTATGCTTTATTGTATGATCGTAACATAGAGTTACGAGATACTATTGAGCAGCAGAATGAGGAAGTTGAGACACTCCACACCCGCCTTGGGAATGTGGAGTGGGACTTGGCTCACGAGAAGGGCAGGAAATAGAAAGGTTGAAGAATGAGTTGAAAGAGAAATCTGAACGACTCGCCATAGTGGAAGAAGCCTGGGTGAGAAATGCACGACGTGCAGATCTGGCAGAGGATGATGCGCGTGCAAAGAGAGTTAAGGTTGCAGAGACATGCTACACGTTTCTAAGGGCAATGGATGAGGCCCAGGACCGAGTTATGAGATATCCAATTCAGTTCGAGGGACTGCCTGGGTATATGTTAGATCGCAGGACTATGTCCCGCATTATAGAAGAGGAACGTAGTGAAGCTGTCCGACGCCTTAGTAGGCCGTGATAGGACAATATGATATTGTTAATGTTTAAATAATCGTAAATAATATAAATTCCGATATGATTATAAACAAAGGAATATTGTGATAATGTAAATCCTGTAGAAACTTTATTTCAGAATAGTTGATGTAAATGGCAGAAATACTATCGTATTGTACTAAAAGCTTTTGGTTTTAATAAAATAATAAAGTTGTTCAAGATGATATGGGTTAAGTGAGTATGTTAAAGTATTTAACATTATGTGATACTCTTTGGAGTAGTTAATGTAAATTTCGAGGTGATTAAAAATAAAGGAATATTTTGAGAAACTAAATCCTGAAGATTTTGTATCTTGGGATAGTGGAAGTAAATGGCAGAGATGCTATAGTATTATGTTTAAAACTTTTGATTTAAATAAAATATCAAAGGTTAATTGAAAAGAAAAGAGTTAAAGTGGTTATGTTAAATATTTGAGTTAAGTCTTAAATGTTTGAGAGATTGAATAAAGATATAATGAGCATATATTCTTAACAGAAATATGCCGCCAGGAAGGAGACAAAATCGTCGACAAGCCCAAGAAGGGTCAACCAATAACAACAATGATGCCAATGCGAACCCCGTTCAGCAGTTGTTAAATCTATTGGCTGGAGCGATGAACAATCAGCCTCAAGCTCCACCGAACACCTCATTTAAAGACTTTAAGGCAGTGGGACCGCCAGATTTTAAGGGTTCCACGAACCCGATAGAAGCTCAGACTTGAGTTATGGAAATGGAGAAAATTTTTGAGATCGCCCGAGTTAGGGAGGACCAGAAGACCGCCTACGCGACATTTATGTTAAAATCAGAAGCCAGCTACTGGTGGTAGGCAAATAAGATCAGGGGAGGAGAAGGAGTAATAACCTAGGAAAGGTTTAAAGAAATATTTTTCGAGATGTATTTCCCGACCAGCTCCCAGAATCAAATGGAGGTGCAGTTTCTGGAGTTGAAGCAGGGGAATATGTCTGTGCCCGACTACACGGCAAAGTTTAACGAATTGTCTAGGTTTGCCCAATATCAGGTGCATACCGACGAAAGAAAGGCTAGGCGTTTTGAACAGGGACTGAAACCCCGGTTGTATAGCAAGGTGTCAATGTTTCAATTGAACACTTTTGCTGGAGTTCTGGAGAAGGCCATTCTCGCTGAAGGTGGAAGCGAAGCGGTGTCTAAGTACAATCAGGATCAAAAGAAGAAGAAGAATGATAATGAAGGAAACAATAAGGCTAGTGGCAGTCACACAGGGGAACTAATAATCATAAACGAAAGTGGAATGACAACCCGTCGTCTGTAAGTCAGCAAGGTAGTCAGAAGAAAAAGTTGGAACCATGCCCAACCTGTGGGAAGACTCACTTGGGAGTCTGCATGAAAGGAAAAAGAGTTTGCTACAATTGTGGTCAGGAAGGCCACATAGCACCTAACTGCCCTTACCCTAAGAAGGGCGCCTGCTATACATGTGGGTCAAAGGATCACTTGGCTAGAGACTATCCAAAGAAGGCATCTAGAGGGGCAGGGTCAGGTGGAAATAAGGGAAATAATAGTGGAAATCCTCTTACAATTATCGGACTGACTTCGACAAACTGACCAACTGCAAGGACATTTAACATGACCGTACAAGACGCTGTGCAGTCTCGTGATGTGGTGTCAGGTATCATTCTGATCAATAAAGTCAATGCTTATGTTTTATTTGATTCGGGTGCTACTTGTTCATTTATATCCGATGACTTTGCAAAGAATTTAGAATTGCTTAAAGACGAATTAGAAATCCCTATGAACATAGAGATTGCGAACAAGGAAGTAATTCCTGTTAAGTATATACACAAGAACTGTAGAGTGGATATTAAGGGTAACGTTATGAATGTAGATCTTATCCCGATTAAACTTGGGGAATTTGACGTTATCCTGGGAATGGATTGGTTATTCAATTATGGAGCAGTAATTGATTGCCAGAAGAATTGTATTAACCTTATGACTCCGTCAAAGGTTGTGTTTTATGGCAGCAAATCGCCTAGACAAGCGAGTTGTCTGACGATGATGCAGGCCAGGAAGTTATTAAGACAGGGCTGTGTGGGGTATTTAGCCTACATAGTCGATAGTCGTAAAGAGAATCCAAAGTTAGAAGAAATATCAGTCATAAGAGACTTCGTGGATGTTTTCCCGGATGATCTGCCAGGACTTCCGCCTGACAGGGAAGTAGATTTTGTTATCGATTTGGTGCCAGGAACGGCTCCAATATCGAAAGCACCGTACCAGATGGCTCCAGTAGAAATGAAGGAATTGATGGTACAGCTACAAGAGCTGTTGGACAAGAAATATATTCAACCGAGCGTATCACCGTGGGGAGCGCCAGTATTATTTGTTAAGAAGAAGGATGGAACTGATAGTAGTGTGCATACAAGCCAATCATGTATGATGATAAGTCATTTAATTATCTACATGTTGCTGTTTTTATAATATGTAAATAACCCATAGTTTTAAGCAATACTTTTAGAATCATGATGATGATCATGCTATTGAGATCTAAATTCTTAGAAAGTTTTAAAACTAAAATAGTTCCCAATCGTGGGATTACTAAAAAGGGGATTAGTAAATCCGGATAGATTGGTACATATGTTGCTTGCTCATTGGATGAGGATGATTGATCTCATGATCATTTGTGTGGAGACACTAAAGCAAGTATGTAGGTGCTTATTGGAGAATAAGTTCACTGAACGTGATTCGCTATGGAATACCTAATGGAGATTTACTCGCCTGTCAATAGGAATTCCTAATGTGATAGTAGTACAAGTGATCCTTGGACTTGAGATCATTATAGTATCTTGTATGTAACAAATTATACTTTGACTTATTCCTTAAGACCTTTTAAGGCATATATAGGGTATGCTTGGGTATAATGAGTTACATATGGAGATAATGAATGATCAATAAAGAATCTACCACCTCTAGTAAAAGAGGAGATATGTCCTATGTGATTCGTTAAATGACAACCCAGGAATCCTTGGCCAAGGTGAAATGAAATAAGAAAGGAGTTTCTAAGTTTCATTATTTGGAGTTGTGAATTTTCTAATCGAAATACATATAATTAAATAAAATAAGACTTGACAGTAAATCCATGTCTTATATTTAATTGGAACATTGTATGGTGAAATAATTGAATTGTATGGTAACTATTAACTCACAGGTTCTTTTATGATTAATGTTGAAATCTATATTATCTAGAAAGTCGTTGATCGCTAGGGAGGCTTATCCCTATTGTAGAATAAATGTTATTTATTTAAATAGATTATTAGTTTAATTTATTTATTTAAATAAGATTAGAATTGTTCTAATTGATTTATTCACAACCGGTTTAATATGGAGAACCTAAAGGGTCACACCATAAAAGGAAAAATAATTATTTAAGAAGGTAATGGCATAATCGTAATAATGCATTAAGTATAATTAATTTAATCTATAGTGATAGAATAAATTAAATAGCTTAATGTTTATTATTTAATATTTTAGAAATATTAAATATAAATTAATAAGAGGAGTCTTATTAATATTATTACAATTATTATTATTTTAATTTCTAAAAGAGTTTAGTAATTAATTTAATATTAGTACTCTCATTTATTCCTAATAAGATTAGGAGACAAATTAATTAAAAGAGTTTAATTAATTAAATGAAATTCCATGTCTAATAGGATTAGAAGGGTTGACCAATATCTATATAAGAGGAGTCTTATAATAGATATTACTTGATGCAATTCTAATTGTTGGAGAGTACTCCTTTTCTATAGAGGATAGAAAACTAAGCCAACCACCCTCCTTCTTGATAATTCATCTTACTTGGTGGATCACCTCTAGAGGCCAAACACTTGGGTGGCTAACGTTGATCAAAGGAAGGAATCTAACCCGGAAATTCAAGGAGATCACGAAGAACAAGGAGTTGAACTAGTACCTGTGGAAGCTTCGTTCTACAAAGGTATGATTCCATAACTTCTTATTTATCGTTTTAAATTAATAATTTGCATAAAGGATGATCCGGGTAATGGTTTTGTAAAAAAATTTTAAACTCTGATATACCATGCTTCCGCTAATTTTTGCAATTTGATTGCGTCATGATTTCGTACAAACCCAACAGTGGTATCAGAGCCAAACCTTTATGCAATTATTAATTGTTTTGATTTCATATACATATGGGTATGTATTTAGAATAATTTATTGGGCATAATTTTAATTGTATAAAATTATTTTTTATAAAATAAACAAAAAAAAAAAAAGAATCGCGAAAAGATTATTATTTTTTTTATGGTGCTGGAATCCGAGTGATTCAAAAAGGATTTTAAAAGTGATTTACAGCTTTTCTTTCCTGGGTCACGAGGTTACTCGCTGGTCCATCTTATTTCAAAAGGAGGGATCATCATTTCTTTTTAAGAAGGTAATCAGGAAGGATTTTCACTCAAAAATGTGATAAAAACAAAAAATAAAAAAAAACAAAAAAACAAAAAAAACTACCTTATTCTATTCCTGGGGCGTTTAAGGATTTCAAAATGAATGAATGGCTTATATTATATATATATTTATATATAATATTCTTGATAATTTTATAATTAAAATAAAGAGTTTATTTTAATCTTGAAATTAGATTTCATGCAATTTAAAATTGTCCATTAAATGATACTCACATATATATGAAATATTTTAATTCATGAGATGAATATTTATTTATTAATATATATGTGATATGTATGATAATAAATGGGGATTGATTATGGACTATTTAACCAATGTGATTGGATTTTATTTTAGTTGAATGCTTGAATGAATGAGTTTTATTAAATGGGGTCCGCGTACCTCGTCTTCTCTAAAAAAAAAATCTTGATGTAAAATTCTATCTCTCTCCTATGTACTTCTCCTTGACTGCTGATCAAGGTTTCTATTTAAATTAAATAGTTTAATGTAATAGAAATAGTTTAAATTATCTTGAAGAAATTGGAGACCAAGGAGAAAGGAGCGCGTGAAGACCCGTTTGTATGGAGCCCGGATTTAAATGTAATAGTTATATTTAAATTTAAATTCTTGCACTCCTAGGTTTGACCTTTTGGTTCACTTGGTGGCTCTAGTGAATCAAACTAGAATAAAAGTTCATAATCAATCCGGGTAGAATATAGTATTCTATATTGCATGCTAAATATTATATATATTATATTTTATGCAAACATGCTTCGCATGTTTAATAAAATGACGCGTATTTTATATATATATGTGCATGCGCGCTAAACAAGATGAGACTAATAATAACAAACCCCTCAAAGAAATAATATTAAGTCCGAAGTGTTCAAATGATATTAGAAATATTGAACGTCGCCTTCTAGCATGATAAATTAATAGAGTATTAAATATTTAATATGAGCTTGTTGTGCTATCCACAAGGCGAGTATTGCGTATTTAAGATGTTAATTAATCACATTTGATGCTTATTAAGAAAATTGAATGATCTAGTCTTGTTGTGCTATCCACAAGGACGAACATTTTTCTTTTTTGAATTTATGAAAGTGCTAGGCTGAATTTAACTTAAATCATTTTAGTTCGGATGTGCACACACTTGACCATTATGATTTAAGAGGCGAAATAAAAAGAATTACATGGTGATGTAATTGACAAGAGTTGTCCTACCTATTTATTTATATATCGCTTGTTGTGCTATCCACAAGGTTATATACATTTGAAATGAGATCCTTATTCTCACTAACAAATCTTTAATTAGATGTTGCCGAACTATATAAGTGAGGGTAATATAGTTTGATGAAAATAGTGGGAGATATCAATTTAAAATAAAGACCTAAATTTATTTTGGTATGCAAAAATTAATAAAATGAATGTTTGCTAAAAATGTTGTTTTTCACATGCAGAATTTTAAAAATGTCTAAATCACTAATCTCACTACGAAGCATACTTGATGCAAACAAGCTTACCTGGCCGAATTATGAGGACTGGCTAAGAAATCTGAGAATTGTTCTCACTGCTGAAAAGATTTCTTATGTCCTAAATTCAACTGTCCCTAAATTTATTTCGAAAATAGCCTCTGAGGAAGAGATTGTCACTTTCAATAAGTGGCAAGATGATGCATCTGTGGCTCAATGCATCATGCTCGCATCCATGAATAACGAGATTCAGTGTCAGTACGTAAACATGGATGCTCCTGCTATGCTGCTTCACCTCAAGGAGTTGTATGGTGAACAGAGTAGGACTGCTAGATATGAGATATCTAAGGAGCTCTTTCGATCTCGAATGACCGAGGGTACTGCCGTCGAGACTCATGTCCTAAAGGTAATCAATTTGATTGAACGCCTTGGACAGCTGGGGTTCGTCATGGATGGGGAGCTGAGTCAAGACTTGGTCTTGCAGTCACTCCCTGAGACCTTCTCGTAGTTTGTGGTTAATTTTCACATGAATAAGCTAGATGTCAGCTTGCCTGAGCTGCTTAACATGCTAAAAACTGCGGAAGGTCACTTCCCATCCAAGAAGAACCATATCTTGATGGTGGATTCTTCCAATAAAAGGAAGAGGCCCAAGGTATCTTCTGAAAAGAAGAAATCTAAGAAGGCTAAGGGAAAGGGGAAAGAAAAAGAACAAAAGAAACCTGAACCAGCTAAAGGAATGTGCTTTCATTGCAACAAGCCGGGACATTGGAAAAGGAACTGCAGGAAGTATCTAGCAGAGAAGAAGCTTGGAGAAGCTTCAACTTCCAATCAAGGTTTGTTTATGATTGAAATTAATTTTTCTGAAAGTCATAATTCTACTTGGGTATTGGATACCGGCTGTGGTTCTCACATATGTAATACTGTGTAGGGACTGGTCAGAAGTAGAAAGCTGAACAATGATGAGGTGATCCTACGAGTGGGGAATGGAGCAAAGGTTGCTGTATTAGCTGTAGGAACTTATTATTTAGCAATGCCTTCGGGCAAGTCCATTTATCTTAATAATTGTTATTATGTTCCAAATATTATTAAAAATATTATTTCAATTTCTGTATTGGATATGGAAGGATTTAACGTTGTTATAAAGAACAATAGTTGTTCTATTTATAAAGACGATGTTTTATATGGTATTGAAAATTTGCGAAATGGACTTTATACACTTGACTTACAAGAAAATATATTTCAAATTGAACAAACTAAGAAAAGGAAAAGAGATGATATTAATTATACCTACATGTGGCACTGTAGACTCGGTCATATTAATGAAACAAGATTATCCAAGTTGCATAAAGATGGGCTCCTCGAGCTATCCGATTATGAATCATATCCAACTTGTGAATCTTGTCTCATGGTAAAATGACTAAATCTCCTTTTAGTGGAAAAGGAGAAAGAGTTACAGAGTTGTCGGCATTGATTCACACAGACGTTTGTGGGCCTATGACAACAAGTGCACGGGGTGTGTATTCGTATTTTATTACTTTCACTGATGATCACTCAAGATTTGGATATGTGTATTTAATGAAATACAAGTCAGAATTATTTGAAAAGTTCAAAGAGTTCAGAAGTGAAGTAGAGAGACAAACGGGCAAGAGTATAAAGATACTTCGATCAGATCGAGGTGGAGAATACTTAAGCAGTGAGTTTCTCAATTGTCTCAAAGAAATTGGAATAATCTCACAATGGACACCTCCAGGTACACCACAGTTAAATGGAGTATCTGAAAGGAGAAATCGAACACTGTTAGACATGGTTCGATCCATGATGAGTTTTACCGACCTTCCAATTTCCTTCTGGGGATATGCCCTAGAAACGGCTGCATACCTACTTAACAAGGTACCTACCAAATTCGCCCCAAAAACTCCATATGAGATGTGGAAGGGGTGGAAACCAAATCTTAAGCATGTTAAGACTTGGGGTTATCCAGCTTATGTCAAAAAGTTTGAACATGATAAGCTACAAACTAAATCCGAAAAGTGTAGATTTGTGGGATACCCTAAAGAAACTGTAGGGTATTATTTTTATCATCCAACTAATCAAAAGGTGTTTGTTGCGAAACATGCTGCCTTCTTGGAAAAGGAGTTTATCCATGAAGGGGTCAGTGGGAGTAAGATATATCTTGAAGAAGTTCAAGAACCACAAATTACCAACGATCAAAGTCAGGTACCTGACCAAGTAGAAGAACCTACTATACCACACCCTGTTCGTAAATCTGGGAGAGTACCGAAGATACCTGAGAGGTATGGATTCGTTATAGAGGATGACGATGAGGTACACATCATGAATGATGAAGATCCATTGAATTACGAACAGGCTATGAGTAATAAAGACTCAGGGAAATGGCTTGAAGCCATGAAATCCGAAATGGACTCCATGTATGAAAACAAAGTATGGACTTTGGTTTCACCACCTGAAGGCATTAAGCCTATTGGGTGTAAATGGGTCTTTAAAAGAAAGATTGGAGCGGACGGCAAGGTGGAGACCTATAAGGCCCGACTGGTTGTAAAAGGTTTCAAACAAAGACAAGGAGTTGACTATGATGAAACCTTTTCACTAGTAGCTATGCTCAAGTCCATTTGGATTTTTCTTGCGATTGCAGCTTATAACGACTATGAGATCTGGTAGATGGACGTGAAAACGACCTTCCTCAATGGAAAACTTGAGGAGGATGTGTATATGACACAGCCAGAGGGATTTGTTTCAAAGGTTGGAATAAATCAAGTCTGTAAGCTGCAACGATCCATTTATGGATTGAAGCAAGCTTCTCGTAGATGGAACATCCGTTTTGATGAGACAATCAAAGAGTTTGATTTTATCAAAAATGACGATGAACCATGTGTGTACAAGAAGGTTAGTGGGAGCGCAGTTTCATTCCTTGTATTATATGTTGATGATATATATTACTGATAGGGAATGACATTCCTATGCTACAATCGATTAAAATCTGGTTATCTAAACACTTCTGCATGAAGGACTTGGGAGAAGCATCCTATATTTTGGGGATAAAGATCTATAGAGATACATCTAAAAGGATGCTTGGTTTATCCCAAGGAACGTACATTGATGCAATGCTAAAGAGATTTAGCATGGAAGATTCCAAAAGAGGTCTCATGCCGATGAGCCATGGAATACATCTCTCCAAGAAACAGGCCCCAAAGACACTTGAGGAGAGAGACCGTATGAGTAAGATCCCTTATGCTTCTGCAATAGGATCTATTATGTACGGTATGATATATACTAGACCGGATGTTGCTCATGCACTTAGTGTAACGAGCAGATACCAGTCGAATCCAGGAGAAGAGCACTGGAAGGCAGTGAAGAAGATCCTAAAATACTTAAGAAGGACTAAGGATATTTTTTTTGTCTACGGTAGGTCTGAATTAAAACTCGAGGGCTTCACAGACTCAAGTTTTCAAACGGACCAAGATGACAGTAAATCTATTTCGGGGTATGTTTTTACCTTGAACGGAGGCGCAGTGAGTTGGAAGAGTTCCAAGCAGCAAACAGTTGCTGATTCAGTGACAGAGGCAGAGTATATAGCTGCAAGTGAAGCTGCAAAGGAAGTTGTTTGGATGAAGAAGTTCATAACTGAACTTAGTGTGGTTCCTAGCATTGGAGAAGCAGTTCCCGTTTACTGTGACAACACAAGAGCAGTTGCACAGGCTAAGGAACCGAGGTCTCATCAAAAATCTAAACACGTGTTACGGCGATTTCATTTGATCAGGGAGATCATTGAAAGAGGAGACGTCACCTTGAAGCGTGTAGACTCTCAAGACAACATTGCAGATCCATTTAATAAAGCTTTAACACAACAGCAGTTTGATCGTCACTTAGAGAAGATGGGTATGAGATACCATGGCGATTGGCTTTAGTGCAAGTGGGAGATTGATAGTAGTGTGCATACAAGCCAATCATGTATGATGATAAAGCACGTACTTTGTAAACAATCTTATTTATTTATTAATAAAATATTCATTTATTAAAGGCATTTAATTATTTACATGTTGCTGTTTTTATAATATGTAAATAACCCATAGTTTTAAGCAATGCTTTTAGAATCATGATGATGATCATGCTATTGAGATCTAAATTCTTAGAAAGTTTTAAAACTAAAATAGTTCCCAATCGTGGGATTACTAAAAAGGGGATTAGTAAATCCGGATAGATTGGTACATATGTTGCTTGCTCATTGGATGAGGATGATTGATCTCATGATCATTTGTGTGGAGACACTAAAGCAAGTATGTAGGTGCTTATTGGAGAATAAGTTCACTGAACGTGATTCGCTATGGAATACCTAATGGAGATTTACTCGCCTGTCAATAGGAATTCCTAATGTGATAGTAGTACAAGTGATCCTTGGACTTGAGATCATTATAGTATCTTGTATGTAACAAATTATACTTTGACTTATTCCTTAAGACCTTTTAAGGCATATATAGGGTATGCTTGGGTATAATGAGTTACATATGGAGATAATGAATGATCAATAAAGAATCTACCACCTCTAGTAAAAGAGGAGATATGTCCTATGTGATTCGTTAAATGGCAACCCAGGAATCCTTGGCCAAGGTGAAATGAAATAAGAAAGGAGTTTCTAATTTTCATTATTTGGAGTTGTGCATTTTCTAATCGAAATACATATAATTGAATAAAATAAGACTTGACAGTAAATCCATGTCTTATATTTAATTGGGACATCGTATGGTGGAAGGATTGAATTGTATGGTAACTATTAACTCACAGGTTCTTTTATGATTAATGTTGAAATCTATATTATCTGAAAAGTCGTTGATCGCTAGGGAGGCTTATCCCTATTGTAGAATAAATGTTATTTATTTAAATAGATTATTAGTTTAATTTATTTATTTAAATAAGATTAGAATTGTTCTAATTGATTTATTCACAACCGGTTTAATATGGAGAACCTAAAGGGTCACACCATAAAAGGAAAAATAATTATTTAAGAAGGTAATGGCATAATCGTAATAATGCATTAAGTATAATTAATTTAATCTATAGTGATAGAATAAATTAAATAGCTTAATGTTTATTATTTAATATTTTAGAAATATTAAATATAAATTAATAAGAGGAGTCTTATTAATATTATTACAATTATTATTATTTTAATTTCTAAAAGAGTTTAGTAATTAATTTAATATTAGTACTCTCATTTATTCCTAATAAGATTAGGAGACAAATTAATTAAAAGAGTTTAATTAATTAAATGAAATTCCATGTCTAATAGGATTAGAAGGGTTGACCAATATCTATATAAGAGGAGTCTTATAATAGATATTACTTGATGCAATTCTAATTGTTGGAGAGTACTCCTTTTCTATAGAGGATAGAAAACTAAGCCAACCACCCTCCTTCTTGATAATTCATCTTACTTGGTGGATCACCTCTAGAGGCCAAACACTTGGGTGGCTAACGTTGATCAAAGGAAGGAATCTAACCCGGAAATTCAAGGAGATCACGAAGAACAAGGAGTTGAACTAGTACCTGTGGAAGCTTCGTTCTACAAAGGTATGATTCCATAACTTCTTATTTATCGTTTTAAATTAATAATTTGCATAAAGGATGATCCGGGTAATGGTTTTGTAAAAAAAATTTAAACTCTGATATACCATGCTTCCGCTAATTTTTGCAATTTGATTGCGTCATGATTTCGTACAAACCCAACAGGAACGATGCGACTCTGCATCGACTATAGAGAATTGAACAAGGTTACCATTAAGAATAGGTATCCGTTGCCAAGGATTGATGATCTGTTTGATCAATTAAAAGGAGCGAGATATTTCTCGAAGATAGACCTGAGAAGTGGTTATCATCAGTTGAAGGTAAGGCCAGAAGATGTCCCGAAGACAGCGTTTAGGAAACAATATGGTCACTACGAATTTTTGGTTATGTCATTTGGTCTAACAAATGCGCCTACAGCATTTATGGGCCTAATGAATGGAGTGTTCAAGCCGTTTCTGGATAAATTCATAGTGGTTTTAATTGATGATATATTGGTCTATTCTAAGACCAAGGAAGAACATGTTGAGCATTTGAAGTTGACGTTAGAAGTATTAAGAAGAGAGAAGTTGTATGCCAAATTCTCAAAGTGTGAATTTTGGATTGAAAAGGTGCAATTTCGGTGGATCCCTCCAAAGTCGAAGCAGTGATGAATTGGGATCAACCGAAAACACCTTCGGAAGTACGAAGTTTTCTTGGATTAGCTGGATACTATAGAAGATTTATTCAGGATTTTTCCAAAATCGCCACTCCGCTAACGAATTTGACTAGGAAAGTTATAAAATTCGTTTGGACGGAGAAGTACGAGGAAAGTTTTCAAGAGCTTAAGAGAAGGTTGAGTATAGCACATGTGTTGTCCCTACCGGATGATACAGGAAATTTTGTGGTATATAGTGATGCGTCGCATAAAGGGCTAGGCTGTGTGCTTATGCAAAATGGCAGAGTCATTGCGTATGCGTCACGATAGTTGAAAGACAACGAGAAGGGATATCCAACCCATGATTTGGAATTGGCTGCGGTGGTATTTGCTTTAAAGATTTGGAGACACTATCTCTATGGGAAGAAGTGTGAAATATATACAGACCATAAGAGTCTGAAGTATATTTTCACACAGAAAGACTTGAATATGCGCCAAAGAAGGTGGCTAGAGTTAATAAAGGATTATGATTGTGATATCTTATACCACCCAGGTAAAGCGAATGTTGTAGCCGACGCCTTAAGCAGAAAGGGTCGGGAGAAGTTGATGATGCTGGCAACACAGGAAAAATTGATTTCAGCAATGGAAAAGCTGGAATTGGAAGTAGGATGTCCATTGGAGACTGACGAGAAACTGTTCCAGATGCAAGCTGGTACAACTTTATTGGATACGGTTAAAGAAGCTCAAATTCTGGATAAGGAATGTGAGGAAGTAAAGAAAAAGATATCTGAAGGGACTGAACTTAGACTTAAAGTGGACAGTGAAGGATTGTTGAGGTTTGAAAATAGAGTTTGGGTACCGGCAGTACCAGAAATTAAGGAGGACATCCTGAGCGAGGCTCATAGTTCGAGGTATTCCATTCATCCCGGAAGTACCAAGATGTATCAAGATTTACGACAACACTTTTGGTGGCCAAATATGAAGAGGGACGTGGCCGATTGTGTTGCCAAGTGTCTGACTTGCCAAAGGGTCAAGGCAGAACACCAAAGACCAAGTGGTTTGTTACAACCTTTAGAAATCCCTGAATGGAAATGGGAACATATTACAATGGATTTTGTTGTTGGCCTTCCGACGACCCAGAAAGGCTACGACGCAGTATGGGTTATCGTCGACCGATTAACGAAATCCGCACACTTCCTTCCGATCAAAATTATATTTAACTTAGAACAATTGGCAAAGTTATACGTGAAAGAGATTGTTTCGAGGCACGGAGTGCCAGTGTCAATTATTTCTGACCGAGATCCGCGCTTTACATCGAATTTCTGGAAAAGACTGCAAGAATGCATGGGAACACAGTTGAGGATGAGCACCGCTTATCACCCTCAGACTGACGGGCAAAGTGAAAGAACGATCCAAACATTAGAGGATATGCTTAGAGCATGCATAATGAATTTTAAAGGAAATTGGGATGATCATTTGCCGCTTGTAGAATTCGGTTATAATAATAGTTACCACACTAGTATTGGTATGCCGCCTTACGAAGCATTGTACAGTAGAAAGTGCAGAACTCCACTGTACTGGGATGAAGTTGGTGAAAGACAATTGCTAGGACCAGAGTTAGTCCAACAAACGGCAGAAATAGTTAAAGTAATTCGGACAAGATTAGTAGCGGCTCAGGATAGGCAGAAGAAATACGTCGATCCACACCGCAAGAATGTAGAGTTTGAATAGGGTAGTTTTGTATTTTTGAAGGTCTCTCCTTGGAAGGGAAAGATCAGATTTGGTAAGAAGGGAAAATTGAGCCCGAGGTTCATTGGACCCTTTGGGGTACTCCGAAGAATTGGAGAAGTAGCCTATGAGGTAGCTTTACCTCCGGCACTGGAGCATGTCCACAACGTTTTCCATGTGTCCGTATTACGACGTTATAAACCCGATTATAAACATGTGATAGAATATGAACCCCTATAATTTGAGAAAGATTTATCATACGAAGAAGTTCCTGTTCAGATTGTTGACAGAAAAGAGCAAGTTCTCAGGAACAAAGTAATACATTCTGTTAAAGTAATTTAGAGGAACCACAACGCTGAAGAAGCTACGTGGGAACTCGAAGAGAATATGATGAAGAATTATCCACACTTATTTTCTTGAATAGGTGAACGTGATTCTGGGGACATAATCCTTTTAAGGGGGGGAAAGATGTGACAAACGAGAGTTTTGCAAAGTTGTTTTGAATATTTATTGAAATAAATAAATATTTTGCTTATGAGAATGTGATGGGACGAAATTATTAATCGAACCGCGATTCTGAGGACAGAATCCTTTTAAGGGAGGAAAGATGTGATGAACGAGAATTTTGTAAAGATATTTGAATATTTATTGAAATAAATAAATATTTTTAATGATTTAATTATTGAGTTAAATAATTAATTCATGAATTTGTGGTAGATTAATTTAATTATATGTGTTACATTAATTAAATTAATGTGTAGTAATTTAATAATTCAAAGAATATATTTAATTGAGTTTATTTGATTAAATGAATTAATTAAATAAGCATAATGTACTTTAATTAATTTAGTAGTTAGTTAAAGAATTAATGAATTTACATAATTAATAAATAAAAATATTAATTATGTGACAATGTGAATTAATGTAAAGTTATTATTATTTTATTTAATTGATTTTAAAAAAATTAATTAGTTAATTAGTAGTGTAACTATTAACTATATTATAAGAGTTTATTAAAATAAAGGGAAAGGAAGAAAATAAAAAAGCCAAACGAGGCCTTAATAGGAGTTAATTTGCAACGGATATAATTTATACGTATAATACCCAAATCATATCGACATTTGTTATTATTATTTGGGTTAGAAAGTCAGAGAAAGTTTGTGAAGTCAGAGAGGAAAAAAAGAAGAAGAAGAGATTGAGAAAGGAAGAATTGAGAAATCAATTGTGTTTCTTTGATTTATCTTCATACTAACAAAGGGTAATTTTCTTTCAAAGTTTTTAAAATTAAGTTTTCCAAAGTTTTTCATAAACGTATTCTAAGTCTGTGAAAATTGGGTTTCCCAATTGGGTTATGATATGGCTTTATCTATATGGGTATGTGATTATAACATGTTTTCTAACGTATAAACATGTTTTAAAGTAATCAATTTTATATAATTTGGCCTTAATTGGTTTTTCGAAAAGTTATAGAGTTTTCTACGATGTTGTAAAATTTCTCTATCAGTACTTATTTTTGAGAAATTAAATGTGAGGTTATTATATATGCGACCGTAGATGTTAGTATTATGTGTTAGATCATGTATCCATGATTTACACTGATCACACCAAATAACTTTGTTAATAAATGAGTTTTATGAAATTACAGAGTATTGAATATGGGTGAATAACCCATATAGGTTAAATTAATGATTGAATCATATGTTTATATTTAAATTGATACATGAATATGATTGTATATGTTAAAACAAAGAAAATGGAATTGAAATGAATGGATTCGGTGTAGTAAAGAATCCGTAAGGAGAATTTTTATGTTTTTCATTAAACTCTTGAAAGTTTTGAAGAACAGTGAAAATTAATATTTTGATTTGTGTAATTACATGACTTGGAATGTTAAGAACATGTTATAAGTGATATATAATGTTCCTGTGAAGTTTATACTTCATGGGTAACATTATAAATCAGTGTAATGATGTGAATTGGGAGAAAATCTGTGTTCTTTCACGAACTTCAGATTCTGAAATTCTGCAGCCTCGCGGCCGGGCCGGCTGCAAGGCAAAATGGCGCGCGGCCGCGCCTGTCCTAAAATTTTGAAAAAAAAATATTCTAAGTGTTGAAAATTTGTGAAGTGTGTTTTGAGTCTAATGAACATGAACACATGTTGTATAAATATAATAAAATATTGATATGAATTTAATAATTTATGTTATGTGATTAATTAATAAATTAATTATGTGACTTAAATTATTATTTGTAAAGATTAAATAATGTGTTATAAACATTAAGACATTATTTTAAATCTAATTAACATGATGACATGTTATGTATGTAATGAGTTATTAATACAAGTTAATAACTTAAGTTACATGATTAATTAACAAGTTAATTAATCAACGTAAACTATTATTTGAAAAAAATCTAATAATGAGTTTGAAGAATATAATTGTAAATCAATAATCATATCGAACCTGTGATTAATTGATATTGTAAATGTGTGATAGGTAAGAGTAATTAAAGAAGTGAGTAATAACTGTAGCTTGCGCACGAGGTAAGTTTTCTATCCCTAACTTATTATTATTGTTGGACAAGTTTCCTGATAGACACATAATTCATACATTTTATTATCCCTAATTTTGTCCTTTTAATTATATTAGTTTATTAAATTAATATGTTTTATTTTATTTTGTAGGGTTTAATATTTATTGCAATAAAGTCAAAATCTTGGTGATCAAGCGATATTTAATGCTCTTATTCATGTAAGAAATATCCAAGAAGAATCCTGCAATGAGAAGGAAAGAGGTGGAACAATCTTGGTGTGCAAGTCAAATCCAACAAGAGAAAAGAAAGTCTATCTAGAAGATTTCTTTGAGAAGTTGATTGCCACTAGGAAGTTAAAACCTATATGGGAACAAAAGTGTCCAAGTTCAATGTATCTAAATTAGGGCACAAATTTATTTTTCTTATAAATAGGTCTCTTGTTTTAGAGAGAAAGGATTATTAGGTATTGTATTACTCTAGGTTAAGAGTAGGAGTAGATTAAATTATTTTCATTGTACGCTTGTTAGAGAATCGTCAATAAAGGGAGTTTTCTTATTTATTTTTAATCTTCTTCTCTTCTTTATTTTAGTTAGTTATTTTATTTTTAATGTCTAGCTAATTTTTTTATATCTAGGATGAAGATGAAATTAAATAATTATTCATGATAATATTTTTCATCTCTTCTATTATTTATGCCTTTATGTTTAATTGATTTCGCCTTCATATTTCGTTATTGAAATACCTTTGTTTTATAGTTCGTATGTGATTTTAAATTAATTAAGAGGTTTTGATAGATTATTGTTAAGATATGAGTTTTTCATAATCCATGCTTGCTCAAAGAAGTTTTGATGAGTTATAGTTAATCCTTAAATTGTCATAGTCTATGCTTGCCCACGTTAATTATAAAATTACTAAATTAAAGGGAAGGGAGATCAAAATCATAAATAAGTTATAAAAATAGAATAGATTGAATTATATTTTATGTTTATTATTTAATAGATTTGGATTCCTAGATTATTTTCTCATTATTAGTTTTCATATTCTAATTAATCAACTCTCAATATTTATTTCTAATTCGCCTAAAATAGATATTAAGGATATATTAAAATTAATCTAGTCTCTGTGGGTTCGACCTGTACTTGCCAGTTCTTCAACTTGATACTGTGCACTTGCAGTTACATATTTTTATCACATCAAGTTTTTGGCGCCATTGCCGGGGATTAGACTTAATTTTATATTCCTTAATTTTTATTTATTCGAATTAGTTTTTTACTCTAATATTTTTTTATTTTTTTCAGGATTATTGAAGCAGATCGAAGGAGCGAGAAGATAAAGATTTTGTTGCTGTGCTTTCTTTGGTACTTCGTATCTTCATTTTTTTTATAAAAAAAAATAGTAGTTTAGTTTTTTTTATTAATATTTTTTTTATTTGCCGCATTCATGCATTCACTCACGTAGAGCACATCTTGTTATGTTTTTTTTTTGTCAAATATAAATTGTGGTGATTGCTGGAGGATTGAGGTACGTCAAAATTTCTCATTCTTTCGTAATTCACATAGTTTTAGGACATTTTATTTGTTTATAGTTAGTTTTTTTATTTGTACATTTTCATCTTTAATCTAACATTAAGGGCACAACCTGTAATAAGATAAGGTGGGGATTTCATCACCCTTCCTTGGTCCACAAACAATCCAACTTGCATTTTGCATAACCTTGACCTAATAAAATCAAGTAGACGTCGGCCCCTAGGACTCTCGAGCTCAATTAGGACAAGAAACTCCAAGAGGAGGCTGAATTTTAAATTAATCAAACTACTGGTGTCTAGGCAAGTGGTTCAAAAGGTAAACGCCTAAAGATTGTGTGGTTATTTAATTAGTCACCGTATCTACGGAGAGACTCCCACCTTTCTTACACTTACCTGGCTAGTGGTATGATTAATTTCGAATTTGGTGGACCTTGCGGTGTAACTTGGAGCAGTTAGGAGCTGTCTAGATTTTATTTAGGTTAACCGTAGAATTAGGATTTTTATTTATTTTATCTTATTTATTTATTTTTATTTTTATTTTTTTTGTGTGACTTTCGTGGTTAGTTGTCTATTTGTTTTGTGATTTGTGAAAAGATGGATTCTTATTATAGTTGGAATAATAATTTTGCTTGGAATCAAGAACACTATGAAAATTTTAATGCACACCAAGTAAATCAATTTTTTTCAACTTATGAAAATTCTTATCTAAGTTCATCTCCATATCCATATCCATATTCGGATCCAGAACCTCAATATACACAAGAATTATCAAATGAAGAAGAGGAAAAACTTAGTGCCTTAGAGAAAACTATGGAAGTCTTAATGAAAAATCAATTTAGCATGGATCAAACTATATCTCGTCTAGAAATTCAAATGTGTCGATTAGCCGCCATAATAAATGAACAAGAGGTGGATGAATTTTCTAGTAACTCTGAGGTTAATTTTGAAAATCTTGATAGTTGTGAAAATGATGATGAAAACGAAAATTTTGTATTCAATTCTATACAGTTTGAGTCAAACGAATTTGAGGAATCTAAAAATTATGAGTCTATGCCTAAAATTGATCATGTCACATTTAATGAGTCGGTTGAAAAAGTCTATAAGCCTAAAGTTCCGTACCCTGAAAGACTTATTCCAAAAAAACCACCTAGTGATTTTTTGGACCAACCCATTAAAGTAAATATGATTCAAGAGTTGTCCATGACCCAAGAAATAATTGAAAATAGACTTTTGATTGAAAAAGATCCAATTGATTTTTTCTTAAATCATCTTCACCAAAATTGGAATGAATCTGAATATTTATATAAGGTCAATGAGCTGTTGAGATCCACTACAAATAAGTCAACTAAACTAGAACATGTATGTGAACCAATTCTTCCATCATTTGAACATGTTAGTAAAAATTTTATTGAGGTAAATTTTAAGCATAATTCTGATGAAAATTCTGATTATTTTCAATTTCCTAGACCTCCTGAAAATCATGACAAATTCACACTCACTTATCCATTTGTATCATTCATGTATAATCATATAATATTTAAGATTTATAAAATTCGTAGGTATGTACATTTGTTTTCCTTCTCACCACATTTTCTTGTAGAACAAATGACCCGCATACAAGGTACAATTCTTTCACATCTTTGTTCTCTTTTCTTCATTTGCATACATTGAGGACAATGCATGATTTAGGTATAGGGGGAGTTTGTTTGTATTATTGTATTAGATATTTTTTTTCTTTTTAGGAAAATATTGTTTAAAAAAAATAAAAAAACAAAAAAAATTAAAAATTTTGTTTGACTTTTTATGGATTGAATTTATTCTAATAAGTGTCCGTGGAGTTAAAAGTCATGAGTAAGATTGAAAGATTTAGAACTCTTAAATCTTTGATGAGGTACTAAATCTTAGTTTGAAATACCATCTGGAATAAAATTGATTTCAAAAGCATTTTGCACTACACATTTGCACAAATTCTTAGTTGTGGGGTATAAACTATGATTCGAGTAATTTCAGAAAAAAAAAAAGGAAAAAAAGAAAAAAAAAGAAAAAGAAAAAAAGTTGAAAAAGAAAAAGAAATAAATAACTGCTTCAATGTCCATTGAACGAAATAACTGGGTATCCAAGCCTTAGGAAGCATTGATATTCACGCTGAAAAGTGTGATGGATATAAGCAGCTTGACTAGTCTGATTTTGTGGCCTTTGTTACTCGAGTTAGTAAACCCTTAGGGGTGGCTCTACACCTAGTTCTCTAAAACCAACTGGTTTGGGAGTCATTGGTCTAACGTTCGCTACATGAGTAACTCTGAAAAGCCTAAGAAAATGAGACATTGCACAAGTCAAGAAAAAAAAGAAAAGAAAAAAAAAAGGGAAAAAAATTAAAAAAAAAAAGGAGAAAAAAAAGAAGAAAAATGAGTTTGCTTGATTTTCATGGTAAAATTCCTATTAAGAGTTACATCATACACACATGCATGCATCACATGGAATTAATATTATGAAGGATGGTGTTTAGAATGAAGATTGAATATTTTTGATAAGGTGAAAGTGTGATTTTGAATTTTGCTTATGTATGCCCATGAATATTTAGAAGTTTTAATTCAATTTCATGACTTGTTGAACTCAAAAATATTTTTAAATTTTGTGGGTATATTCACTGCAAACCCTCACGAGACACAACTCGTCCACTTGGGGTAACCTTGGGGTTTAAAGGCTTATTGCACATGCTAAGTGCAATCGTGTCTCCTACGAAAATGGGATAGTATAATTTTTATTTTTATTTTATTTTTATTTTTATTTTACTCGAAGACGAGCAAAAGCTAGGTATGGGGGTATTTGATAGACACATAATTCATACATTTTATTATCCCTAATTTTTTCCTTTTAATTATATTAGTTTATTAAATTAATATGTTTTATTTTATTTTGTAGGGTTTAATATTTATGGCAATAAAGTCAAAATCTTAGTGATCAAGCGATATTTAATGCTCTTATTCATGTAAGAAATATCCAAGAAGAATCCTGCAAGGAGAAAAAAAGAGGTGGAACATTCTTGGTGTGCAAGTCAAATCCAACAAGAGAAAGGAAAGTCTATCTAGAAGATCTCTTTGAGAAGTTGATTGCCACTAGGAAGTTAAAACCTACATGGGAACAAAAGTGTCCAAGTTCAATGTATCTAAATTAGAGCACAAATTTATTTTTCCTATAAATAGGTCTCTTGTTTTAGAGAAAAAGGATTATTAGGTATTGTATTACTCTAGGTTAGGAGTACGAGTAGATTAAATTATTTTTATTGTACGCTTGTTAGAGAATCGTCAATAAATGGAGTTTTCTTATTTATTTTTAATCTTCTTCTCTTCTTTATTTTAGTTATTTATTTTATTTTTAATGTCTAGCTAATTTTTTTATATCTAGGATGAAGATGAAATTAAATAATTATTCATGATAATATTTTTCATCTCTTCTATTATTTATGCCTTTATGTTTAATTGATTTCGCCTTCATATTTCGTTATTGAAATACCTTCGTTTTATAGTTCGTATGTGATTTTAAATTAATTAAGAGGTTTTGATAGATTATTGTTAAGATATGAATTTTTCATAATCCATGCTTGCTCAAAGAAGTTTTGATGGGTTATAGTTAATCCTTAAATTTTCATAGTCTATGTTTGCCCACGTTAATTATAAAATTACTAAATTAAAGGGAAGGGAGATCAAAATCATAAATAAGTTATAAAAATAGAATAGATTGAATTATATGTTATGTTTATTATTTAATGGATTCGGATTCCTAGATTGTTTTCTCATTATTAGTTTTCATATTCTAATTAATCAAATATTTATTTCTAATTCGCCTAAAATAGATATTAAGGATATATTAAAATTAATCTAGTCTCTGTGGGTTCAACTATACTTGCCAGTTCTTCAACTTGACACTGTGCACTTGCAGTTACATATTTTTATCACATCATTTCCTAAACTAAACTCTTTAAATTAAGCAATTGCTATGCTTAATTACTATTGTTGAGCAAATTCTTACTCTTGAATATCCAAGTTTAGAATTTCACATGAGATGTCATGATTCTTTTAAAAGTATCATTTAAGTGTACAATACTTATTCGATTGTATACCTTGAGAAGTTAATATTCAATTTGAATATCATTTATTGAGTTATCCAAACCAACTTTATTTGGTGCGAATTCTGATGTCAAACTAAGATGAACAACCCTAATATAGGGAATTAATGAAGATGCTTAAAGCGTTAAGATAGTGTGCACAGTATCAGTACGAAGGGTTGATCTCCCTAAGTACGAGAAGTAAAGTCTATAGTCTTATGACTGTTAAAGGTTGGAAAGGTTAATATACTTTACAACCTAAGACTCGGTTCAAGGTCTTAATGACCCTCAGAAGTAATTTGACTCTTGATTAATATTCTTGATTCAAAAGTTGAGAAGTAATTTGACTCTTGATTAATATTCTTGATTCAAATGTTGAGCTTTCTGTTATTCAGAATTCTTTCACTCGCATGCTATTATTCTGTCATATTTTTATACTTGCGGGCATTCGTGCTCACTCTTGCATAATAACATTGCAGCTAATAATGAACGAAGTGATGTACCTTCTAGTAGCAAGGGCAAAGGAAAAGCTAACAAGTGTTGAGGACTTGTGTTGATGTTAAAAATATTAAACTTCAAGAATTATGTGTGATGACTTAAAACTTATTTATTTACGTTTCCGCAAAAGAGATTTAAGGTTAAGTTTAACCTGGGATTTATGATGTATTATTATTTCAGATGATGTAAGATGATGATTTATTTATCTAATAAATGAAATTTATTATTTATGGGTAGATAGTTGTATGATATTGGAACAGTGAACACCAAATCCTGTGGAAATTAAGCTACCGGATTTGGGGGTGTCACAGATGTGCGCATCATTTTGAACGCGATAGTAATGGGATTGCTCCTTTTGATGCCAATCAAACTAGAACGAAGAAATATGACTCGTAACCACCTCATTTTTTGACAATTTGAGAGAACATATGAAACAATTAGAAGGTCTCCTTAAATGAAGACTTGTGTGAGATGTACGCATCGTTTTGAACGTGATAGTTATGTGATTGCTCCTTTTGATGCTAATCAAACTAGAACGAAGCAATAGGACTCTTAATCATCTCTTTTATTAATAATTTAATAGATCCACTGAAATAACAAAAATGTCTCCCTAAATGAAGTCTTGTGTGAGATGTATGCATCATTTTAAATGTGATAGTTATGGCATTGCTTCTTTTAATGCAAATAAATCTAGAACAAAGAAATAGGACTCTCAGCTTTCTTTGACAATTTGAGACAATCAATGAAACAATAAGAATGTGTGGACCTACATGAAGACTTGTGTGAGATGTATGCATCATTTTGAAAGCGACAGTCATGGAATTACTCCTTTTGATGTTAATCAAACTAAAGCGAACTAATAGGATTCCTAATCACCTATTTCTTTGACAATTTTAGAGAACCAATGAAACAATAAGAAGGTCTCCCCAATGAAGTCTTGTGTGAGATGTACGTATCGTTTTGAATGCGATAGTCATTGGATTGAACGAAGAAAAATGACTCTTAACTTTCTTTGACAATTCAAAATGATTTACGCATTGTTTTGAACGCGATAGTCATGAGATTGTCCTTCTAATGCCAATGAAACTAAAACGAAGAAATAGTACTCCTAATCTCTATTTTCTTTGACAATTTGAGACAACCAATGAAAAAAATAAGAAGGTCTTCCAACATTAAGATTTTTGAGAGATGTACGCGACGTTTTGAATGAGATATCCGTGGGATTGCTCCTTTTAATGCTAATCAAACTAGAACGAAGTAGTAGGACTCCTAATCACCTCTTTCTTCGACAATTTTAGAGAACCAATGAAACAATTAGAAGGCCTCCATCAAAGAAGACTTGTGTGAGATGTACGCATCGTTTTGAATGTGATAATCATGAGATTTCCCCTTTTGATGATAATCAAACTAGAACGAACTAATAGGACTCCTCATCACCACTTTCTTTGACAATTTAAAATCCAATGAAACAATTAGGTCTCCCCCTAAAAGAAGACTTGTGTGAGATGTATATATCATTTTAAACGTGATAGTTATGACATTGCTCCTTTTAATGCAAATAAATCTAGAACGAAGAAATAGAGGACTCTTAACTTTCTTTGACAATTTGAGACAACCAATGAAACAATAAGAAGGTCTACCTCCATGAAGACTTGTGTGAGATGTATGCATCGTTTTGAAAGTGACAGTCATGGAATTACTCATTTTGATGTTAGTCAAACAAAAGCGAACTAATAGGATTCCTAATCACCTATTTCTTTGACAATTTTAGAGAACTAATGAAACAATAAGAAGGTCTCCCCAAATGAAGTCTTGTGTGAGATGTATGCATCGTTTCGAATGCGATAGTCATTGGATTGAACGAAGAAAAATGACTCTTAGCTTTCTTTGACAATTTGAGACAACCAATGAAACAATAAGAAGGTGTGGACCTGCATGAAGACTTGTGTGAGATGTACGCATTTTTTTGAAAGCGATAGCTATGGAATTACTCCTTTTGATGCTAATCAAACTAGAGTGAAATAAAAGGATTCCTAATCACCTATTTCTTTGACAATTTAGAGAACCAATGAAACAATAACAAGGTCTCCCTAAATGAAGTCTTATGTGAGATGTACGTATCGTTTCAAATGCGATAGTCGTGGGATTGAACGAAGAAAAAGGACTCTTAACTTTCTTTGACAATTCAAAACGATTTGCGCATCGTTTTGAATGTGAATGCCAATGAAACTAAAACGAAGAAATAGTACTCCTAATCTCGATTTTCTTTGACAATTTGAGACAACCAATGAAAAAAATAAGGTCTTCCAACATAAAGATTTGTGAGAGATGTACGCGACGTTTTGAATGAGATATAAATGGGATTGATCCTTTTGATGCTAATCAAACTAGAACGAAGTAATAGGACTCCTAACCACCTCTTTCTTCAATAATTTTAGAGAACCAATGGAACAATTAGAAGGCCTCCATAAAAGAAGACTTGTGTGAGATGTACACATTATTTTGAACGTGATAATCATGGGATTTCTCCTTTTGATGCTAATCAAACTAAAACGAACTAATAGGACTCCTAATCACCTGTTTCTTTGATAATTTAAAATCCAATGAAACAATTAGGTCTCCCCCTAAAAGAAGACTTGTGTGAGATGTACGCATCGTTTTGAACGCGATAGTTTTGGGATTGCTCCTTTTGATTCCAATCTAACTAGAACGGAGAAATAGGAATCGTAGTCACCTTGTTCTTTGACAATTGGAGAGAACCAATGAAACAATTAAAAGCTCTCCCTAAATGAAGACTTATATGAGATATACGCATCGTTTTGAACACGATAGTCATGGGATTACACTTCTTGATGCTAATCAAACTAGAACGAACTAATAGGAATCATAATCACCTCTTTGTTTGACAAATTGAGAGAACCAATGAAACAATAAAAATATCTTCCTAAATGAAGACTTGTGTGAGATGTGCGCATCAGTTTGAACGCGATAGTAATGGGATTGCTTATTTTGATGCCAATCAAACAAGAACGAAGAAATAGGACTCGTAACCACCTCATTTTTTGACAAGTTGAGAGAACATATGAAACAATTAGAAGGTCTCCTTAAATGAAGACTTATGTGAAATGTACGCATCGTTTTGAACGTGATAGTCATGTGATTGCTCCTTTTGATGCTAATCAAACTAGAACAAAGCAATAGGACTCCTAATCATCTCTTTCTTTAACAATTTAATAGATCTAACAAAACAATAAAAATGTATCCCTAAATGAAGACTTGTGTGAGTTGTACGTATCATTTTAAACATGATAGTTATGGCATTGCTCCTTTTAATGCAAATAAATCTAGAACGAAGAAATAGGACTCTTAACTTTCTTAGATAATTTGAGACAACCAATGAAACAATAAAAAGGTGTGGACCTACATGAAGACTTGTGTGAGATGTACGCATCGTTTTGAAAGCGATAGTAATGGAATTATTCCTTTTAATGCTAATCAAACTAGAGAGCGAACTAATAGGACCTAATCACCTATTTCTTTGGGAATTTTAGAGAACCAATGAAACAATAAGAAGGTCTCCCCAAATGAAGTCTTGTGTGAGATGTACGTATCGTTTCGAATGCGATAGTCATGGGATTGAACGAAGAAAAAGGACTTTTAACTTTCTTTGACAATTCAAAACTATTTGCGCATCGTTTTGAATGTGATAGTCATGAGATTGCTAGTCCTAATGCCAATGAAACTAAAACGAATAAATAGGACTCCTAATCTCGATTTTCTTTGACAATTTGAGACAACCAATGAAAAAAAATAAGAAGGTCTTCCAACATGAAGATTTGTGAGAGATGTGCGCGACGTTTTGAATGAGATAGAAATGGGATTGATCCTTTTGATGCTAATCAAACTAGAACGAAGTAATAGGACTCCTAATCACCTCTTTCTTCGACAATTTTAGAGAACCAATGGACCAATTAGAAGACCTCCATAAAAGAAGACTTGTGTGAGATGTACGCATTATTTTGAACGTGATAATCATGGGATTTCTCCTTTTGATGCTAATCAAACTAGAACGAACTAATAAGACTCCTAATCACCTTTTTCTTTCACAATTTAAAATCCAATGAAACAATTAGTTCTCCCCCTAAAAGAAGACTTGTGTGAGATGAACGCATCGTTTTGAACTCGATAGTTTTGGGATTGCTCCTTTTGATTCCAATCTAACTAGAACGGAGAAATAGGAATCGTAGTCACCTCGTTCTTTGACAATTGGAGAGAACCAATGAAACAATTAAAAGCTCTCCTTAAATGAAGAATTATGTGAGATGTACACATCGTTTTGAACACGATAGTCATGGGATTACTCTTTTTGATGCTAATCAAACTAGAACGAACTAATAGGAATCATAATCACCTTTTTGTTTGACAAATTGAGAGAACCAATGAAACAATAAAAATATCTCCCTAAATAAAGACTTGTGTGACATGTGCACATCATTTTGAACGCGATAGTAATGGGATTGCTCATTTTGATGCCAATCAAACTAGAACGAAGAAATAGGACTCGTAACCACCTCATTTTTTGAAAATTTGAGAGAACATATGAAACAATTAGAAGGTCTCCTTAAATGAAGACTTGTGTGAGATGTACGTATCGTTTTGAACGTGATAGTCATGTGATTGCTCCTTTTGATGCTAATCAAACTAGAACGAAGCAATAGGACTCCTAATCATCTCTTTCTTTAACAATTTAACAGATCTAACAAAACAATAAAAATGTCTCCCTAAATGAAGACTTGTGTGAGTTGTACGTATCATTTTAAACGTGATAGTTATGGCATTGCTCCTTTTAATGCAAATAAATCTAGAACGAAGAAATAGGACTCTTAACTTTCTTTGACAATTTGAGACAACCAATGTAACAATAAGAAGGTGTGGATCTACGTGAAGACTTGTGTGAGATGTACGCATCGTTTTGAAAGCGATAGCTATGGAATTATTCCTTTTGATGCTAATCAAACTAGAGAGCGAACTAATAGGACCTAATCACCTATTTCTTTGATAATTTTAGAGAACCAATGAAACAATAAGAAGGTCTCCCCAAATGAAGTCTTGTGTGAGATGTACGTATCGTTTCGAATGCGATCGTCATGGGATTGAATGAAGAAAAAGGACTCTTCACTTTCTTTGACAATTCAAAATGATTTGCGCATCGTTTTGGACGTGATAGTCATGAGATTGCTCGTTCTAATGCCAATGAAACTAAAATGAAGAAATAGGACTCTTAATCTCAATTTTCTTTGACAATTTGAGACAACCAATGAAAAAAAATAAGAAGGTCTTCCAACATGAAGCTTTGTGAGTGATGTACGCGACGTTTCGAATGCGATAGCCATGTGATTGCTCCTTTTGATGCTAATCAATCTAGAACAAAGAAATAGGACTCCTAATCTCTATTTTCTTTGATAATTTGATCACCAGTGAAAAAAATAAGAAGGTCTTCCAACAAGAAGACTTGTGAGATATGTATGCGATGTTTTGAATGCGATAGCCATGGGATTGCTCCTTTTGATGCTAATTAAACTAGAACGAAGTAATAGGACTCCTAATCACCTCTTTCATCGACAATTTTTGAGAACAAATGAAATAATTAGAAGGTCTCCATAAAAGAAGACTTGTGTGAAATGTACGCATCGTTTTGAACGTGATAGTCATGGGATTTCTCCTTTTGATGCTAATCAAACTAGAATGAACTAATAGGACTCCTAATCACCTCTTTCTTTGACAATTTAAAATCCAATGAAACAATTAGAAGGTCCCCCCCTAAAAGAAGACTTGTGTGAGATGAACGCATCGTTTTGAACGCGATAGTCCTGGGATTGCTCCTTTTGATTCCAATCTAACCAGAACGGAAAAATAGGACTCGTAATCACCTCTTTTATTAACAATTGGAGAGAACCAACAAAACAATTAAAAGCTCTCCCTAAATGAAGACTTATGTCAGATGTACGCATCGTTTTGAACACGATAGTCATGGGATTACTCCTTTTGATGCTAATCAAACTAGATCGAACTAATAGGAATCCTAATCACCTCTTTCTTTGACGAATTGAGAGAACCAATGAAACAATAAAAATATCTCCCTACTGAAGACTTGTGTCAGATGTGCGCATCATTTTGAACGCGATAGTAATGGGATTGCTCCTTTTGATGCCAATCAAACTAGAACGAAGAAATAGGACTCGTAACCACCTCATTCTTTGACAATTTGAGAGAACTTATGAAACAATTAGAAGGTGTCCTTAAATGAAGACTTGTGTGAGATGTACTCATCATTTTGAATGTGATGGCCATGTGATTGCTTCTTTTGATGCTAATCAAACTAAAACGAAGCAATAGGACTCTTAATCACCTCTTTCTTTAATAATTTAACAGATCCAACGAAACAATAAAAATGTCTCCCTAAATGAAGAATTGTGTGAGATGTACGCATCATTTTAAACGTGATAGTTATGGCATTGCTCCTTTTAATGCAAATAAATCAACAACGAAGAAATAGAGGACTCTTAACTCACTTTGACAATTTGAGACAACCAATGAAACAATAAGAAGGTCTACCTACATGAAAACTTGTGTGAGATGTATACATCGTTTTGAAAGCGATAGTCATGAAATTACTCCTTTTGATGTTAATCAAACTAGAGCGAACTAATAGGATTCCTAATCACCTATTTCTTAGATAATTTTAGAGAACCAATGAAATAATAAGAAGGTCTACCCAATTGAAGACTTGTGTGAGGTATACGTATCGTTTCGAATGCGATAGTCTTGGGATTGAACAAAGAAAAATGACTCTTAACTTTCTTTGACAATTCAAAACAATTTACTCATCATTTTGAACGTGATAGTCATGCGATTGATCATTCTAATGCCAATAAAACTAAAACAAAGAAATAGGACTCCTAATCTCTATTTTCTTTGACAATTTCAGACAACCAATGAAAAAAATAAGGTCTTCCAACATGAAGATTTGTGAGAGATGTACGCGACGTTTTGAATGAGATATACATGGAATTGCTCTTTTTGATGTTAATCAAACTAGAACGAAGTAATAGGACTCCTAATCACCTCTTTCTTCGATAATTTTAGAGAACCAATGAAATAATTAGAAGGTCTTCATAAAAGAAGACTCGTGTGAAATGTACGCATCGTTTTGAACGTGATAGTTATGGGAATACTCCTTTTGATGCTAATCAAACTAGAATGAACTAATAGGACTCCTAATCACCTCTTTCTTTAATAATTTAAAATCCAATGAAACAATTAGAAGGTCTCCCCCTAAAAAAAGACTTGTGTGAGATGTACGCATCGTTTTGAACGCGATAGTCCTGGGATTGCTCCTTTTGATTCCAATCTAACTAGAACGGAAAAATAGGAGTCGTAATCACC
This sequence comes from Panax stipuleanatus, assembly GCA_020205555.1. Lineage (NCBI taxonomy): Eukaryota > Viridiplantae > Streptophyta > Magnoliopsida > Apiales > Araliaceae > Panax > Panax stipuleanatus. Next base: position 101,785,285 of record CM035124.1, on the reverse strand, counting down.
TCTTTCTTTGACAATTGGAGAGAACCAATGAAACAGTTAAAAGATCTCCCAAAATGAAGACTTATGTGAGATGTACGCATCGTTTTGAATACGATAGTCGTGAGATTACTCCTTTTGATGTTAATCAAAGTAGAACGAACTTATAGGAATCCTAATCGCCTTTTTCTTTGACAAATTGAGAGAACCAATGAAATAATAAAAATATCTCTCTAAATGAAGACTTGTGTGAGATGTGCGCATCATTTTGAACGCGATAGTAATGGGATTGCTCCTTATGATGTCAATAAAACTAGAACGAAGAAATAGGACTCGTAACCACCTCATTCTTTGACAATTTGAGAGAACTTATGAAACAATTAGAAGGTCTCCTTAAATGAAGACTTGTGTGAGATGTACGCATCGTTTTGAACGTGATAGTCAGTGATTGCTCCTTTTGATGCTAATCAAACTAGAACGAAGCAATAGGACTCTTAATCACCTCTTTCTTTAACAATTTAGCAGATCCAATGAAATAATAAAAATGTCTCCCTAAATGAAGACTTGTGTGAGATGTACACATCATTTTAAACGTGATAGCTATGGCATTGCTCCTTTTAATGCAAATAAATCTAGAACGAAGAAATAGAGGACTCTTAATTTTCTTTGACAATTTGAGACAACCAACGAAACAATAAGAAGGTCTACCTACGTGAAGACTTGTGTGAGATATACGCATCGTTTTGAAAGCGATAGTCATGGAATTACTTTTTTTGATGCTAATCAAACTAGAGCGAATTAATAGGATTCCTAATCACCTATTTCTTTGACAATTTTAGAGAACAAATGAAACAATAAGAATCTCCCCAAATGAAGTCTTGTGTGAGATGTATGTATCGTTTCGAATGCGATAGTCATGGGATTGAACGAAGAAAAATGACTCTTAACATTCTTTGACAATTCAAAATGATTTACACATCGATTTTAACGTGATAGTCATGAGATTCCTCGTTCTAATGCCAATAAAACTAAAACGAAGAAATAGGACTTCTAATCTCTATTTTCATTGACAATTTGAGACAACCAATGAAAAAAATAAGGTCTTCCAACATGAAGATTTATGAGAGATGTTGTAACACCCCCTTTCCGAAATAGAAAGAGAGGTTACTCAAAACACAACAAAACTGAACGAAAGCTCTATGCCAAGAAAGACTAGTATTTATAACCAATAAATATCAACAAGGTCAAACCAGAATAAATGCCAAACTGGCCCAAACCATAATCTGAAATAATTATTACAACTCCAAAGAAATTAATATGTCCAGCCTAAACAGAATATTCCTAGACCATTGGATTGAAAGGAGCTCTCATCACACTTGCCCTTGATTCCCCTAAATACCTGCCGGAGGAAAAACACAGCATGAGCCAAACGCCCAGTAAGGATATAGAATACAAGAATAATGAAATGAAATAACTAACCCAATAAATGAACTGAACTGAACTGAAACGCACAAAACTAACACAATAAAATAATTAGCTGAATCAAATGGTTGGGTGTTATTTTATACCGAGCTCAAAATAAAACAGAAATATACGTTGCCACACAGGCAAGGTCAAATAATGCCACACAGGCAAGTTACACACGTTGGACCACGAATCCAATGCATGCAAAATCTGAAAGCGTGTTTGGCACAAACATCGCCACTCCACAGAACAGAACAGAAAACTAGGGTCGACCCATACGCCTCCCACAACAAACACCAAATGGCCAACTCCCACCGGAGCACAAAACGGAGACGCCGTGGATTGATCACACCGCCACGGAAGGTGTCATGCCTCTTGTGCCAAGACGACATGCTTGTGGTACCCCCACAAGTGGTTATAGCTCAGGTATACCCTACGGTATAATCTAATAATAATATCATGTCACAACACATGCGACACAATATTAACACAAGGGGTTCTAATATGTACATGTAACAACGAAACAAATATAAATACGAAACTCCAAGGATACATTAACATGTACATCTCTAAAAGATTAAAATAAACACTAATTTGTTAACTCAATTCAAAGAGTACAAACACGAGTTCTATGTATCACTACCAAGAGGAAACTATCACAAGAATTTGAGAATGAACGATCATGCGAAACAATAATAAATTTCGAAACGAGAAACAAAACGAACAAATTAAATTTAATAAGAGAATCGCTGAAGGAGTACGGAATCCGTACCTAGAATTGATAATGTAATACCCAATTTATATTCCAAAACTTATTCGTTAAACTTCTTCCGTCCGAACTAATTACATAATTTAACAAACAAAATATAAATTATTAACTGTAAGTTAAATTACTAATTACTAATTATAAATTATAAATTTACTTATTTCAAAACTATTATTATTATTATTCAATTAGATGCCTATGAATATACTAACAAGAACTTACGGAATCTGCATATCATGTAAACATTAATATACTAATTGCATATATACTTTATATAATAACATATATGATATCTCAGTATATATATAAACTGCACGCATGCATTATTGTTTACAAGCTGACTTCCACATGAGATTCCTTCTTCAATCATATATATCTATATATATATATATATATATATATATATATATATATATATATATATATGTACCATATTTATTATTAACCAATCAGTAATAGCCTTTGTTATATTTTTATGATTTGCAACAATGAGATATATGTTCATGTATTCCATACCTGTTATCGTCTCTTTCTTCTTCTTTTCTATTGCCGCCTCCTTTCTTTCTCTTTTCTTCGTTTAGCTTATATCAGATAGATTAGGTTTTATTTATTCTCTTATTATTTCTCCTAATCATAATAGGATTTTAATATTATACAAATATACATTAGACCCAAATAATTTTAAAGGCCCAAATTAATAAAATTCCTTATTTGTTATAGCCCACATAAATTAAATACAATTTGACCCAAACACAAGAAAAGCTAAATTAAAAAATTTAAAATAAAATTTTAAAATGTCATTTATTTATTTATTTATTTTTTCGGGTATTACAGATGTATGGACGTTTTGAATGAGATATCCATGGGATTGCTACTTTTGATGCTAATCAAACTAGAACGAAGTAATAGGACTACCAATCACCTCTTTCTTCGACAATTTTAGAGAACCAACAAAACAATTAGAACATCTCCATAAAATAAGACTTGTGTGAGATGTACGCATCGTTTTGAACGTGATAATCATGAGATTTCTCCTTTTGATGCTAATCAAACTAGAACGAACTAATAGGACTCCTAATCACCTCTTTCTTTAACAATTTAAAATCCAATGAAATAATTAGAAGGTCTCCCCCTAAAAGAAGACTTGTGTGAGGTGTATGCATCATTTTGAATGCGATAGTCCTGGGATTGCTCTTTTTGATTCCAATCTAACTAGAACGGAGAAATATGACTCTTAATCACCTCGTTCTTTGGCAATTGGAGAGAACCAATGAAATAATTAAAAATCCCTAAATGAAAACTTATGTGAGATGTATGCATTGTTTTGAACACGGCAGTAATGTGATTACTCATTTTGATGCTAATCAAACTAGAACGAACTAATAGGAATCCTAATCACCTCTTTCTTTGACAAATTGGGAGAACCAATGAAACAATAAAAATATCTCCCTAAATGAAGACTTGTGTGAGATGTTCGCATCATTTTGAACGCGATAGTAATGGAATTGCTCCTTTTGATGCAAATCAAACAAGAACGAAGAAATAGGACTCGTAACCACCTCATTCTTTGACACTTTGAGAGAACCTATGAAACAATTAGAAGGTCTCCTTAAATGAAGACTTGTGTGAGATGTACGCATCGTTGTGAAAGTGATAGTCATGTGATTGCTTCTTTTGATGCTAATCAAACTAAAACGAAGCAATAGGACTCTTAATCACCTCTTTCTTTAACAATTTAGCAGATCCAGTGAAACAATAAAATTGTCTCCTTATATGAAAACTTGTGTGAGATGTACGCATCATTTTAAATGGGATAGTTATGGCATTGCCCTTTTTAATGCAAATAAATCTAGAACGAAGAAATATGACTCTTAACTTTCTTTGACAATTTGAGACAACCAATGAGACAATAAGAAGATCTACCTACATGAAGACTTGTGTGAGATGTACCCATCGTTTTCAAAGCGATAGCCACATAATTACTCCTTTTGATGCTAATCAAACTCTACGAACTAATAAGATTTCTAATCACCTATTTCTTTGAAAATTTTAGAGAACCAATGAAACAATAAGAAGTCTCTCTAAATGAAGTCTTGTGTGAGATGTACGTAACGTTTCGAATGCGATAGTCTTGGGATTGCTTCTGTTGATGCCAATCTAACTTGAACGAAGTAAAAGGACTTGTAATCACTTCATTCTTTGACAATTTAAGAGAATCTATGAAACAATTAGAAGGTCGAGATATACATATCGTTTTGTGAGATATACAGATCATTTTGAAGGTGATAATCATAGGATTGCTCATTTTGATGCTAATCAAAATAAAACGAAGTAAAAGAACTCCTAATCACCCCTTTCTTTTATAATTTGACAGAACAATTAAAATAATAAAAATGTCTCCCTAACTGAAGACTTGTTTGAGATTTGCGCATCGTTTTGAACATGATAGTTATGAGATTGCTCGTTTCGATGCCAATAAAAATAAAACGAAGAAATAAGACTCCTAATCTCCTATTTCTTTAACAATTTGAGACAACCAATGAAAAAAAATAAGAAGATCTTCCAACATGAAGACTTGTGAGAGATGTACGCATCGTTTTGAACGCGATAGCTATGGGATTGCTCCTTTTGATGCTAATCAAACTAGAACGAAGTAATAGGACTCCTAATCACCTCTTTCGTCGAAAAATTTAGAGAACCAATGAAACAATTAAAAGGTATCCATAAAAGAAGACTTGTGTGCGATGTACGCATCGTTTTGAACGTGATAGTTATGGGATTGCTCTTTTTGATGCTAATCAAACTAGAACGAACTAACAGGACTCATAATCACCTCTTTCTTTGACAATTTTAGAGAACCAACGAAACAATTAGAAGGTCTTCCTAAAACAAGACTTGTGTGAGATATACGCATCGTTTTGAACGCATCGTTTTGAACGCGATAGTCATAGGATTGCTCATTTAGATTCCAATCTAACTAGAACGGAGAAATAGGACTCGTAATCACCTCATTCTTTGACAATTGGAGAGAACCAATGAAACAATTAGAAAGTCTCCTTAAATGAAGACTTATGTGAGATGTACGCATCGTTTTGAACGCGATTGTAATGGGACTAATGATTTTGATGCTAATAAAACTAGAGCGAACTAATAGAAATCCTAATCACCTCTTTCTTTGGCAAATTGAGAGAACCAATGAAATAATAAAAATATCTCCCTAAATGAAGACTTGTAAGAGATGTGCGCATCATTTTGAACGTTATAGTAATGGGATTGCTCCTTTTGATGCCAATAAAACTAAAACGAAGAAATAGGGCTCGTAATCACCTACTTCTTTGAAAATTTGAGAGAACCTATGAAACAATTAGAAGGCCTCCTTAAATGAAGACTTGAGTGAGATGTACGCATCGTTTTGAACGTAATAGTCATGTGATTGCTCATTTTGATGCTAATCAAACTAGAACGAAATAATAGGACTCTTAATCACCTTTTTCTTTAACAATTAAACAGATCCAATGAAACAATAAAAATGTCTCCCTATATGAAGACTTGTGTGAGATGTACACATCATTTTAAACGGGATAGATATGGCATTGTTCCTTTTAATGCAAATAAATCTAGAACGAAGAAATAGGACTCTTAACTTTCTTTAACAATTTGAGACAAACAATGAAACAATAAGAAGGTCTACCTACATGAAGACTTGTGAGAGAGGTACGCATCGTTTTGAAAGCAATAGCCATGGAATTACTCTTTTTGATGCTAATCAAACTACAACGAACTAATAAGATTCCTAATCACCTATTTCTTTAACAATTTTAGAGAACCAATGAAACAATAAGAAGGTCTCCCTAAATGAAGTCTTGTGTGAGATGTACGTACCGTTTCGAATGCGATAGAAATGGGATTGCTCCTTTTGATGCCAATCTAACTTGAACGAAGTAATAGGACTCGTAATCATCTCATTCTTTGACAATTTGAGAGAACCTATGAAACAATTAGAAGGTCTCCCTAAATGAAGACTTGTGTGAGATGTACGCATCGTTTTGATAGTGATAATCATAGGATGGCTCCTTTTGATGCTAGTCAAACTAGAACGAAGTAATAGAACTCCTAAACACTTTTCTTTGACAATTTGACAGAACCAATAAAATAATAAAAAAGTCTCTCTAAATGAAGACTTGTTTGAGATTTGCGCAACGTTTTAAACGTAATTGTCATAAAATCGCTCGTTTTGATGCTAATAAAACTAAAACGAAGAAATAGGACTCCTAATCTCCTATTTCTTTGATAATTTGAGACAACCAATGAAAAAAATAAGAAGATCTTCCAACAAGAAGAATTGTGAGAGATGTACGCATCGTTTTGAATGCGATAGCAATGGGATTGCTCCTTTTGATGCTAATCAAACTAGAACGAAGCAATAGGACACCTAATCACCTCTTTCTTCGATAATTTTAGAGAACCGATGAAACAATCAAAAGGTCTCTCCATAAAAGAAGACTTGTGTGAGATGTACGCATCGTTTTGAACGTGATAGTCATGTGATTGCTCTTTTCGATGCTAATCAAACTGGAACGAACTAGTAGGACTCATAATCACCTCTTTCTTTGACAATTTTAGAGAACCAATGAAACAATTAAAAGGTCTTCTTAAAAGACGACTTTGTGTTAGATGTACGCATCGTTTTGAAGGCGATAGTCATGGGACTGCTACTTTTGATTCCAATCTAACTAGAACAGAGAAATAGGACTCGTAATCACCTCATTCATTGACAATTGGAGAGAACCAATGAAACAATTAGAAGCTCTCTCTAAATGAAGACTTATATGAGATGCACGCATCGTTTTGAACGCGATAGTCATGGGATTAATCCTTTCGATGCTAATCTAACTAGAACGAACTAATAGGAATTCTAATCACCTCTTTCTTTTATAAATTGAGAGAACCAATGAAACAATATAAATATATCTCTAAATGAAGACTTGTGTGAGATGTGCACATCATTTTGAACGTGATAGTAATGGGATTTCTCATTTTGATGCCAATCAAACTACACCGAAGAAATAGGACTTGTAACCACCTCATTCTTTGACAATTTGAGATCTCACTTACGAAACAATTAAAAGGTTCTCCTTAAATGAAGACTTGAGTGAGATGTACGCATCGTTTTGAACGTGATAGTTAAGTGATTGCTCCTTTTGATGCTAATTAAACTTGAACGAAGTAATAGGACTCTTAATCACCTTTTTATTTAACAATTTAACAAATCCAATGAAATAATAAAAATGTCTCCTTATATGAAGACTTATGTGAGATGTACGCATCATTTTAAACGGGATAGTTATGGCATTGCTCCTTTTAATGCAAATAAATCTAGAACGAAGAAATAGGATTCTTAACTTTATTTGACAATCTGAGACAACCAATGAAATAGTAAGATGGTCTACCTACATGAAGACTTGTGTGAGATGTACGCATCGTTTTGAGAGCGATAGCCATGGAATTACTCCTTTTGATGCTAATCAAACTAGAACGAACTAATAAAATTTCTAATCACCTATTTCTTTAAAACTTTTAGAGAAACAATGAAACAATAAGAAGTCACCCTAAATGAAGTTTTGTGTGAGATGTACGTAACGTTTCGAATGCGATAGTCATGGGATTGCTTCTTTTGATGCCAAACTAACTTGAACGAAGTAAAAGGACTCGTAATCACCTCATTCTTTGACAATTTAAGAGAACCTATGAAACAATTAGAAGGTGGAGATATACAGATCGTTTTATGAGATATACAGATCGTTTTGAACGTGATAATCATAGGATTGCTCCTTTTCATGCTAATCAAAATAGAATGAAGTAATAGAACTCCTAATTACCCCTATCTTTGACAATTTGACAGAACAATTAAAATAATAAAAATGTCTCCCTAAATGAAGACTTGTTTGAGATTTGAGCATCGTTTTGAACATGATAGTTATGAGATTGCTCGTTTTGATGACAATAAAACTAAAACGAAGAAATAAGACTCCTAATCTCCTATTTCTTTGACAATTTGAGACAACCAATAAAAAAAAGAAGATCTTCCAACAAGAAGAATTGTGAGAGATGTACGCATCGTTTTGAACGCGATAGCCATGGGATTGCTCCTTTTGATGCTAATCAAACTAGAACGAAGCAATAGGACACCTAATTACTTCTTTCTTCGACAATTTTAGAGAACCGATGAAACAATCAAAAGGTCTCTCCATAAAATAAGACTTGTGTGAGATGTAAGCATCGTTTTGCACGTGATAGTCATGTGATTGCTCTTTTCGATGCTAATCAAACTGGAACGAACTAGTAAGACTCATAATCACCTCTTACTTTGACAATTTTAGAGAACCAATGAACCAATTAAAATGTCTTCTTAAAAGAAATCTTTGTGTGAGATGTACGTATCGTTTTGAACGCGATAGTCATGTGACTGCCACTTTTGATTCCAATGTAACTAGAACAGAGAAATAGGACTCGTAATCACCTCATTCTATGACAATTGGAGAGAACCAATGAAACTATTAGAAGCTCTCCCTAAATGAAGACTTATGTGAGATGTACGCATCGTTTTGAACGCGATTGTAATGAGACTAATGCTTTTGATGCTAATCAAACTAGAGCGAACTAATAGGAAACCTAATCACCTCTTTCTTTGGAAAATTGAGAGAACCAATGAAACAATAAAAATATCTCCCTAAATGAAGACTTGTAAGAGTAGTGCGCATTATTTTGAACGTTATAGTAATGGGATTGCTCTTTTTGATGCCAATAAAACTAAAACGAAGAAATAGGACTCGTAATCACCTACTTCTTTGAAAATTTGAGAGAACCTATGAAACAATTAGAAGGCCTCCTTAAATGAAGACTTGAGTGAGATCTACGCATCATTTTGAACGTGATAGTCATGTGATTGCTCCTTTTGATGCTAATCAAACTAGAACGAAGTAATAGGACTCTTAATCACCTTTTTCTTTAACAATTAAACAGATCCAATGAAACAATATAAATGTATGAAGACTTGTGTGAGATGTACGCATCATTTTAAATGGGATAGTTATGGCACTGCTCCTTTTAATGCAAATAAACCTAGAACGAAGAAATGGGACTCTTAACTTTCTTTGACAATCTGAGACAACCAATAAAACAATAAGAAGGTCTACCTACATGAAGACTTGTGTGAGATGTACGCATCGTTTTGAAAGCGATAGCCATGGAATTACTCCTTTTGATGCTAATCAAACTAGAACGAACTAATAAGATTTCTAATCACCTATTTCTTTAAAACTTTTAGAGAACCAATGAAACAATAAGAAGTCACCCTAAATGAAGTTTTGTGTGAGATGTACGTAACGTTTCGAGTGCGATAGTCATGGGATTGCTTCTTTTGATTCCAATCTAACTTGAACGAAGTATAAGGACTCGTAATCACCTCATTCTTTGACAATTTGAGAGAACCTATGAAACAATTAGAAGGTCTCCCTAAATGAAGACTTGTGTGAGATGTACGCATCGTTTTGATTGTGATAATCATAGGATGGCTCCTTTTGATGCTAATCAAACCAGAACGAAGTAATAGAACTCCTAAACACTCCTTTCTTTGACAATTTGACAGAACCAATAAAACAATAAAAAGGTCTCTCTAAATGAAGACTTGTTTGAGATTTGCGCATCGTTTTAAACGTAATTGTCATAAAATTGCTCGTTTTGATGCTAATAAAACTAAAACGAACAAATAAGACTCTTCATCTCCTATTTCTTTGACAATTTGAGACAACCAATGAAAAAAATAAGAAGATCTTCCAACAAGAAGAATTATGAGAGATGTACGCATCGTTTTGAACGCGATAGCCATGGGATTGCTCCTTTTGATGCTAATCAAACTAGAACGAAGCAATAGGACACCTAATCACCTCTTTCTTCGACAATTTTAGAGAACCGATGAAACAATCAAAAGGTCTCTCCATAAAAGAAGACTTGTGTGAGATGTACGCATCGTTTTGAATGTGATAGTCATGTGATTGCTCTTTTCAATGCTAATCAAACTGGAACGCACTAGTAGCACTCATAATCACCTCTGTCTTTGACAATTTTAGAGAACCAATGAAACAATTAAAAGGTCTTCTCAAAAGAAGACTTTGTGTGAGATGTACGCATCATTTTGAACACGATAGTCATGGGACTGCTACTTTTGATTCCAATCTAACTAGAACAGAGAAATAGGACTCGTAATCACCTCATTCTATGACAATTGGAGAGAACCAATGAAACTATTAGAAGCTCTCCCTAAATGAAGACTTATGTGAGATGTACGCATCGTTTTGAACGCGATTGTAATGGGACTAATGCTTTTGATGCTAATCAAACTAGAGGGAACTAATTGGAAACCTAATCACCTCTTTCTTTGGAAAATTGAGAGAACCAATGAAACAATAAAATATCTCCCTAAATGAAGACTTGTAAGAGATGTGCGCATCATTTTGAATGCTATAGTAATGGGATTGCTCCTTTTGATGCCAATAAAACTGAAACGAAGAAATAGGACTCGTAATCACCTACTTCTTTGAAAATTTGAGAGAACTTATGAAACAATTAGAAGGCCTCCTTAAATGAAGACTTGAGTGAAATGTACGCATCGTTTTGAACGTGATAGTCATGTGATTGCTCCTTTTGAGGCTAATCAAACTAGAACGAAGTAATAGGACTCTTAATCACCTTTTTCTTTAACAATTAAACAGTTCCATTGAAACAATAAAAATGTCTCCCTATATGAAGACTTGTGTGAGATGTACGCATCATTTTAAACGGGATAGATATGGCATTGCTTATTTTAATGCAAATAAATCTAGAACGAAGAAATAGGTCTCTTAACTTTCTTTGACAATTTGAGACAAACAATGAAAAAATAAGAAGGTCTACCTACATGAAGACTTGTGTGAGATGTATGCATCGTTTTGAACGTGATAGTCATGTGATTGCTCTTTTCGATGCTAATCACATTGGAACGAACTAGTAGGACTCATAATCACCTCTGTCTTTGACAATTTTGGAGAACCAATGAAACAATTAAAAGGTCTTCTTAAAAGAAGACTTTGTGTGAGATGTACGCATTGTTTTGAACACGATAGTCATGGGACTGCTACTTTTGATTCCAATCTAACTAGAACGGAGAAATAGGACTCGTAATCACCTTATTCTTTGACAATTGGAGAGAACCAATGAAACAATTAGAAGCTCTCTCTAAATGAAGACTTATATGAGATGCACGCATCGTTTTGAACGCGATAGTCATGGGATTAATCCTTTTGATGATAATCAAGCTAGAACGAACTAATAGGAATCCTAATAACCTCTTTTTTTTACAAATTGAGAGAACCAATGAAACAATATAAATATATCCCTAAATGAAGACTTGTGTGAGATGCGCGCATCATTTTGAACGTGATAGTAATGGGATTGCTCATTTTGACGCAATCAAACTACAACGAAGAAATAGGACTTGTAACCACCTCATTCTTTGACAATTTGGGAGAACCTATGAAACAATTAGAAGGTTCTCCTTAAATAAAGACTTGAGTGAGATGTACGCATCATTTTGAACGTGATAGTCAAGTGATTGCTCCTTTTGATGCTAATTAAACTAGAACGAAGTAATAGGACTCTTAATCACCTTTTTATTTAACAATTTAACAGATCCAATGAAACAATAAAATTGTCTCCCTATATGAAGACTTGTGTGAGATGTACGCATCATTTTAAACGGGATAGTTATGGCATTGCTCCTTTTAATGCAAATAAATCTAGAACGAAGAAATGGGACTCTTAACTTTCTTTGACAATCTGAGACAACCAATGAAACAATAAGAAGGTCTACCTACATAAAGACTTGTGTGAGATGTACGCATCGTTTTGAAAGCGATAGCCATGGAATTACTCCTTTTGATTCTAATCAAACTAGAACGAACTAATAAGATTTCTAATCACCTATTTCTTTAAAACTTTTAGAGAAACAATGAAACAATAAGAAGTCACCCTAAATGAAGTTTTGTGTGAGATGTACGTAACGTTTCGAATGCGATAGTCATGGGATTGCTTCTTTTGATGCCAATGTAACTTGAACGAAGTAAAAGGACTCGTAATCACCTCATTCTTTGACAATTTAAGAGAACCTATGAAACAATTAGAAGGTGGAGATATACAGATCGTTTTGAACGTGATAATCATAGGATTGCTCCTTTTCATGCTAATCAAAATAGAACGAAGTAATAGAACTCCTAATGACCCCTATCTTTGGCAATTTGACAGAACAATTAAAATAATTAAAATGTCTCCCTAAATGAAGACTTGTTTGAGATTTGAGCATCGTTTTGAACATGATAGTTATGATATTGCTCGTTTTGATGACAATAAAACTAAAACGAAGAAATAAGACTCCTAATCTCCTATTTCTTTGACAATTTGAGACAACCAATAAACAAAAAAATCTTCCAACATGAAGACTTGTGAGAGATGTACGCATCGTGTTGAACGCGATAGCTATGGGATTGCTTCTTTTGATGCTAATCAAACAAGAACGAAATAATAGTACTCCTAATCACCTCTTTCTTCGAAAAATTTAGAGAACCAATGAAACAATTAAAAGGTATCCATAAAAGAAGACTTGTGTGAGATGGACGCATCGTTTTGAACGTGATAGTTATGGGATTGCTCTTTTTGATGCAAATCAAACTAGAACGAATAGCAGGACTCATAATCATCTCTTTCTTTGACAATTTTAGAGAACCAATAAAACAATTAGAAGGTCTTCCTAAAACAAGACTTGTGTGAGATGTACGCATCGTTTTGAACGCGATAATCATAGGATTGCCCATTTAGATTCCAATCTAACTAGAACGGAGAAATAGGACTCGTAATCACCTCATTCTATGACAATTGGAGAGAACCAATGAAACAATTAGAAGCTCTCCCTAAATGAAGACTTATGTGAGATGAACGCATCGTTTTGAACGCGATTGTAATGGGACTAATGCTTTTGATGCTAATCAAACTAGAGCGAACTAATAGGAAACCTAATCACCTCTTTCTTTGGAAAATTGAGAGAACCAATGAAACAATAAAAATATCTCCCTAAATGAAGACTTGTAAGAGATGTGCGCATCATTTTGAACGCTATAGTAATGGGATTGCTCCTTTTGATGCCAATAAAACTAAAACGAAGAAATAAGACTCGTAATCACCTACTTCTTTGAAAATTTAAGAGAACCTATGAAACAATTAGAAGGCCTCCTTAAATGAAGACTTGAGTGAGATGTACGCATCGTTTTGAACGTGATAGTCATGTGATTGCTCCTTTTGATGCTAATCAAACTAGAACGAAGTAATAGGACTCTTAATCACCTTTTTCTTTAACAATTAAACAGATCCAATGAAACAATAAAAATATCTCCCTATATGAAGACTTGTGTGAGATGTACGCATCATTTTAAATGGCATAGTTATGGCACTGCTCCTTTTAATGCAAATAAATCTAGAACGAAGAAATGGGACTCTTAACTTTCTTTGACAATCTGAGACAACCAATAAAACAATAAGACGGTCTACCTACATGAAGACTTGTGTGAGATGTACGCATCGTTTTGAAAGCGATATCCATGGAATTACTCCTTTTGATGCTAATCAAACTAGAACGAACTAATAAGATTTCTAATCACCTATTTCTTTAAAACTTTTAGAGAACCAATGAAGCAATAAGAAGTCACCCTAAATGAAGTTTTGTGTGAGATGTACGTAACGTTTCGAATGCGATAGTTATGGGATTGCTTCTTTTGATGCCAATCTAACTTGAACGAAGTAAAAGGACTCGTAATCACCTCATTCTTTGACAATTTGAGATAACCTATGAAACAATTAGAAGGTCTCCCTAAATGAAGACTTGTGTGAGATGTACGCATCGTTTTGATTGTGATAATCATAGGATGGCTCCTTTTGATGCTAATCAAACTAGAACGAAGTAATAGAACTCCTAAACACTCCTTTCTTTGATAATTTGACAGAACCAATAAAACAATAAAAAGGTCTCTCTAAATGAAGACTTGTTTGAGATTTGCGCATCGTTTTAAACGTAATTGTCATAAAATTGCTCGTTTTGATGCTAATAAAACTAAAACGAAGAAATAGGACTCATAATCTCCTATTTCTTTGACAATTTGAGGCAACCAATGAAAAAAATAAGAAGATCTTCCAACAAGAAGAATTATGAGAGATGTACGCATTGTTCTGAACGCGATTGCCATGGGATTGGTCCTTTTGATGCTAATTAAACTAGAACGAAGCAGTAGGGCACCTAATCAACTCTTTCTTCGACAATTTTAGAGAACTGATGAAACAATCAAAAGGTCTCTCTATAAAAGAAGACTTGTGTGAGATGTACGCATCGTTTTAAACGTGATAGTCATGTGATTGCTCTTTTCGATGCTAATCAAACTGGAACGAACTAGTAGGACTCATAATCACCTCTGCCTTTGACAATTTTAGAGAACCAATGAAATAATTAAAAGGTCTTCTTAAAAGAAGACTTTGTGTGAGATGTACGCATCATTTTGAACGCGATAGTCATGGGACTGCTACTTTTGATTCCAATCTAACTAGAACAGAGAAATAGGACTCGTAATCACCTCATTCTATGATAATTGGAGAGAACCAATGAAACTATTAGAAGCTCTCCCCAAATGAAGACTTATGTGAGATGTACGCATCGTTTTGAACGCGATTGTAATGGGACTAATACTTTTGATGCTAATCAAACTTGACCGAACTAATAGGAAACCTAATCACCTCTTTCTTTGGAAAATTGAGAGAACCAATGAAACAATAAAAATATCTCCCTAAATGAAGACTTGTAAGAGATGTGCGCATCATTTTGAACGCTATAGTAATGGGATTGCTCCTTTTGATGCCAATAAAACTAAAACGAAGAAATAGGACTCGTAATCACCTACTTCTTTGAAAATTTGAGAGAACCTATAAAACAATTAGAAGGCCTCCTTAAATGAAGATTTGAGTGAGATGTACGCATCGTTTTGAACGTGATAGTCATGTGATTGCTCCTTTTGATGCTAATCAAACTAGAACGAAGTAATAGGACTCTTAATCACCTTTTTCTTTAACAATTAAACAGATCCAATGAAACAATAAAAATGTCTCCCTATATGAATACTTGTGTGAGATGAACGCATCATTTTAAACGGGATAGATATGGCATTGCTCCTTTTAATGCAAATAAATCTAAAACGAAGAAATAGGACTCTTAACTATCTTTGATAATTTGAGACAAACAATGAAACAATAAGAAAGTCTACCTACATGAAGACTTGTGTGAGATGTACGCATCGTTTTGAACGTGATAGTCATGTGATTGCTATTTTCGATGCTAATCAAACTGGAACGAACTAGTAGGACTCATAATCACCTCTGTCTTTGACAATTTTAGAGAACCAATGAAACAATTAAAAGGTCTTCTTAAAAGAAGACTTTGTGTGAGATGTACGCATCGTTTTGAACGCGATAGTCATGGGAATGCTACTTTTGATTCCAATCTAACTAGAACGGAGAAATAGGACTCGCAATCACCTTATTCTTTGACAATTGGAGAGAACCAATGAAACAATTAGAAGCTCTCTCTAAATGAAGACTTATGTGAGATGCACGCATCATTTTTAACGCGATAGTCATGGGATTAATTTTTTTGATGATAATCAAGCTAGAATGAACTAATAGGAATCCTAATAACCTCTTTCTTTTACAAATTGAGAGAACCAATGAAACAATATAAATATATTCCTAAATGAATACTTGTGTGAGATGTACGCATCATTTTGAACGTGATAGTAATGGGATTGCTCATTTTGATGCAATCAAACTACAACGAAGAAATAGGACTTGTAACCACCTCATTCTTTGACAATTTGAGAGAACCTATGAAATAATTAGAAGGTTCTCATTAAATGAAGACTTGAGTGAGATGTACGCATCATTTTGAATGTGATAGTCAAGTGATTGCTCCTTTTGATGCTAATTAAACTAGAACGAAGTAATAGAACTCTTAGTCACCTTTTTATTTAACAATTTAACAGATCCAATGAAACAATAAAAATATCTCCCTATATGAAGACTTGTGTGAGATGTACGCATTATTTTAAACGGGATAGTTATGGCATTGCTCCTTTTAATGCAAATAAATCTAGAACGAAGAAATGGGACTCTTAACTTTTTTTGACAATCTGAGACAACCAATGAAACAATAAGAAGGTCTACCTACATGAAGACATGTGTGAGATGTACGCATCGTTTTGAAAGTGATAGCCATGGAATTACTCCTTTTGATTCTAATCAAATTAGAACGAACTAATAAGATTTCTAATCACCTATTTCTTTAAAACTTTTAGAGAAACAATGAAACAATAAGAAGTCACCGTAAATGAAGTTTTGTGTGAGACGTACGTAACGTTTCGAATGCGATAGTCATTGGATTGCTTCTTTTGACGCCAATCTAACTTGAACGAAGTAAAAGAACTCGTAATCACCTCATTCTTTGACAATTTAAGAGAACCAATGAAACAATTAGAAGGTGGAGATATACAGATCGTTTTGAACGTGATAATCATAGGATTGCTCCTTTTGATGCTAATCAAAATAGAATGAAGTAACAGAACTCCTAATCACCCCTATCTTTGACAATTTGACAGAACAATTAAAATAATTAAAATGTCTCCCTAAAAGAAGACTTGTTTGAGATTTGAGCATCGTTTTGAACATGATAGTTATGAGATTGCTCGTTTTGATGACAATAAAACTAAAACGAAGAAATAAGATTCCTAATCTCCTATTTCTTTGACAATTTGAGACAACTAATAAAAAAAAGATCTTCCAATATGAAGACTTGTGAGAGATGTACGCATCGTTTTGAACGCGATAACTATGGGATTGCTTCTTTTGATGCTAATCAAACAAGAACGAAATAATAGGACTCCTAATCACCTCTTTCTTCGAAAAATTTAGAGAACCAATGAAACAATTAAAAGGTATCCATAAAAGAAGACTTGTGTGAGATGGACGCATCGTTTTGAACGTGATAGTTATGGGATTGCTCTTTTTGATGCTAATCAAACTAGAACGAATAGCAGGACTCATAATCACCTCTTTCTTTGATAATTTTAGAGAATCAATAAAACAATTAGAAGATCTTCCTAAAACAAGACATGTGTGAGATGTACGCATCGTTTTGAACGCGATAGTCATAGGATTGCCCATTTGGATTCCAATCTAACTAGAACGGAGAAATAGGACTCGTAATCACCTCATTCTATGACAATTGGAGAGAACCAATGAAACAATTAGAAGCTCTCCCTAAATGAAGACTTATGTGAGATGTACACATCGTTTTGAACGCGATTGTAATGGGACTAATGCTTTTGATGCTAATCAAACTAGAGCGAACTAATAGGAAACCTAATCATCTCTTTCTTTGGAAAATTGAGAGAACCAATGAAACAATAAAAATATCTCCCTAAATGAAGACTTGTAAGAGATGTGCTCATCATTTTGAACGCTATAGTAATGGGATTGCTCCTTTTGATGCCAATAAAACTAAAACGAAGAAATAGGACTCGTAATCACCTACTTCTTTAAAAATTTGAGAGAACCTATGAAACAATTAGAAGGCCGCCTTAAATGAAGACTTGAGTGAGATGTACGCATCGTTTTGAACGTGATAGTCATGTGATTGCTCCTTTTGATGCTAATCATACTAGAACGAAGTACATGGACTCTTACTCACCTTTTTCTTTAACAATTAAACAGATCCAATGAAACAATAAAAATGTCTCCGTATATGAAGACTTATGTGAGATGTACGCATCATTTTAAACGGGATAGTTATGGCACTACTCCTTTTAATGCAAATAAATCTAGAACGAAGAAATGGGACTCTTAACTTTCTTTGACAATCTGAGACAACCAATAAAACAATAAGAAGGTCTACCTACATGAAGACTTGTGTGAGATGTACGCATCGTTTTGAAAGAGATAGCCATGGAATTACTCCTTTTTATGCTAATCAAACTAGAACGAACTAATAAGATTTCTAATCACCTATTTCTTTAAAAGTTTTAGAGAACCAATGAAACAATAAGAATTCACCCTAAATGAAGTTTTGTGTGAGATGTACGTAACGTTTCGAATGCGATAGTCATGGGATTGCTTCTTTTGATGCCAACCTAACTTGAACGAAGTAAAATGACTCGTAATCACCTCATTCTTTGACAATTTGAAAGAACCTATGAAACAATTAGAAGGTCTCCCTAAATGAAGACTTGTGTGAGATGTATGCATCGTTTTGATTGTGATAATCATAGGATGGCTCCTTTTGATGCTAATCAAACTTGAACGAAGTAATAGAACTCCTAAACACTCCTTTCTTTGACAATTTAACAGAACCAATAAAACAATAAAAATGTCTCTCTAAATGAAGACTTGTTTGAGATTTGCGCATCGTTTTAAACGTAATTGTCATAAAATTGCTCGTTTTGATGCTAATAAAACTAAAACGAAGAAATAGGACTCCTAATCTCCTATTTCTTTGACAATTTGAGACAACCAATGAAAAAATTAAGAAGATCTTCCAACAAGAAGAATTATGAGAGATGTACGCATCGTTTTGAACGCGATAGCCATGGGATTGCCCCTTTTGATGCTAATCAAACTAGAACGAAGCAATAGGACACCAAATCACCTCTTTCTTCGATAATTTTAGAGAACCGATGAAACAATGAAAAGGTCTCTCCATAAAAGAAGACTTGTGTGAGATGTACGTATCGTTTTGAACGTAATAGTCATATGATTGCTCTTTTCGGCGCTAATCAAACTGGAACGAACTAGTAGGACTCATAATCACCTCTGTTTTTGATAATTTTAGAGAACCAATGAAACAATTAAAAAGCCTTCTTCAAAGAAGACTTTGTGTGAGATGTACGCATCGTTTTGAACGCGATATTCATGGGACTGCTACTTTTGATTCCAATCTAACTAGAACAGAGAAATAGGACTCGTAATCACCTCATTCTATGACAATTGGAGAGAACCAATGAAACTATTAGAAGCTCTCCCTAAATGAAGACTTATGTGAGATGTACGCATCGTTTTGAACGCGATTGTAATGGGACTAATGCTTTTGATTCTAATCAAACTAGAGCGAACTAATAGGAAACCTAATCACCTCTTTCTTTTACAAATTGAGAGAACCAATGAAACAATAAAAATATCTCCCTAAATGAAGACTTGTAAAAGATGTGCGCATCATTTTGAACGCTATAGTAATGGGATTGCTCCTTTTGATGCCAATAAAACTAAAACGAAGAAATAGGACTCGTAATCACCTACTTCTTTGAAAATTTGAGAGAACCTATAAAACAATTAGAAGGCCTCCTTAAATGAAGATTTGAGTGAGATGGACGCATCGTTTTGAACGTGATAGTTATGGGATTGCTCTTTTTGATGCTAATCAAACTAGAACGAATAGCAGGACTCATAATCACCTCTTTCTTTGACAATTTTAGAGAACCAATAAAACAATTAGAAGGTCTTCCTAAAACAAGACATGTGTGAGATGTACGCATCGTTTTGAACGCGATAGTCATAGGATTGCTCATTTAGATTCCAATCTAACTAGAACGGAGAAATAGGACTCGTAATCACCTCATTCTATGACAATTGGAGAGAACCAATGAAACAATTAGAAGCTCTCCCTAAATGAAGACTTATGTGAGATGTACGCATCGTTTTGAACGCGATTGTAATGGGACTAATGCTTTTTGATGCTAATCAAACTAGAGCGGAATCCTAATCACCTCTTTCTTTGGAAAATTGAGTGACCAAAATGAGACAATAAAAATATCTCCCTAAATGAAGACTTGTAAGAAATGTGCGCATCATTTTGAACGCTATAGTAATGGGATTGCTCCTTTGGATGCCAATAAAACTAAAACGAAGAAATAGGATTCGTAATCACCTACTTCTTTGAAAATTTGAGAGAACCTATGAAACAATTAGAAGACCTCCTTAAATGAAGACTTGAGTGAGATGTACGCATCATTTTGAACGTGATAGTCATGTGATTGCTCCTTTTGATGCTAATCAAATTAGAACGAAGTAAATGGACTCTTACTCACCTTTTTCTTTAACAATTAAACAGATCCAATGAAACAATAAAAATGTCTCCCTATATGAAGACTTGTGTGAGATGTACGCATCATTTTAAACGGGATAGTTATGGCACTGCTTTTTTTAATGCAAATAAATCTAGAACGAAGAAATGGGACTCTTAACTTTCTTTGACAATCTAAGACAACCAATAAAACAATAAGAAGGTCTACCTACATGAAGACTTGTGTGAGATGTACGCATCGTTTTGAAAGCGATAGCCATGGAATTACTCCTTTTGATGCTAATCAAACTAGAACGAACTAATAAGATTTCTAATCACCTATTTCTTTAAAACTTTTAGATAACCAATGAAACAATAAGAAGTCACCCTAAATGAAGTTTTGTGTGAGATGTACGTAACGTTTCGAATGCGATAGTCATGGGATTGCTTCTTTTGATGCCAATCTAACTTTAACGAAGTAAAAGGACTCGTAATCACCTCATTCTTTGACAATTTGAGAGAACCTATTGTTGGGTTTGTACGAAATCGTGACGCAATCAAATTGCAAAAATTAGCGGAAGCATGGTATATCAGAGTTTAAAAATTTTCTACAAAACCATTACCCGGATCATCCTTTATGCAAATTATTAATTTAAAACGATAAATAAGAAGTTATGGAATCATACCCTTGTAAAACGAAGCTTCCACGGGTACGAGTTCAACTCCTTGTTCTTCGTGATCTCCTTGAATTTCCATGTTAGATTCCTTCCTTTGATCAACGTTAGCCACCCAAGTGTTTGGCCTCTAGAGGTGATCCACCAAGGAAGATGAATTATCAAGAAGGAGGGTGGTTGGCTTAGTTTTCTATCCTCTATAGAAAAGGAGTACTCTCCAACAATTGGAATTGCCTCAACTGATATCTATTATAAGACTCCTCTTATATAGATATTGGTCAACCCTTCTAATCCTATTAGACATGGGATTTCTTTTAATTAATTAAACTCCTTTAATTAATTTAGGCTTCCCACCACATGGGAATAATTAATTAAATTCATTTAATTAATTTTTCTCCTAATCATATTAGGAATAAATGAGAGTACTAATATTAAATTAATTACTAAACTCCTTTAGAAATTAAAATAATAATAATTGTAATAATATTAATAAGACTCCTCTTATTAATTTATATTTAATATTTCCAAAATATTAAATAATAAACATTAAGCTATTTAATTTATTCTATCACTATATATTAAATTAATTACACTTAATGCATTATTACGATTATGCTATTACCTTCTTAAATAATTATTCTTCCTTTTATGGTGTGACCCTTTAGGTTCTCTATATTAAACCGGTTGTGAATAAATTAATTAGAACAATTCTAATCTTATTTAAATAAATAAATTAAACTAATAATCTATTTAAATAAATAATATTTCTTCTACAATAGGGATAAGTCTCTCTAGCGATCAACGACTTTTCAGATAATATAGATTTCAACATTAATCATAAAAGAACCTGTGAGTAAATAGTTACCATATAATTCAATCCTTCCACCATACAATGTCCCAATTAAATATAAGACATGAATTTACTATCAAGTCTTATTTTATTTAATTATATGTATTTCGATTAGAAAATGCACAACTCCAAATAATGCAAATTAGAAACTCCTTTCTAATTTCATTTTACCTTGGCCAAGGATTCCTGGGTTGTCATTTAACGAATCACATAGGACATATCTCCTCTTTTACTAGAGGTGGTAGATTCTTTATTGATCATTCATTACATATGTAACTCATTATACCCAAGCATATCCTTTTATATACCCTAAAGGACTTTAAGGAATAAGTCAAAGTATAATTCATTACATACAAGATACTATGATGATCTCAAGTCCAAGGATCACTTGTACTACTATCACATTAGGAATTCCTATTGACAGGCGAGTAAAACTCCATTAAGTATTCCATAGCGAGTCACGTTCAGTGAACTTATTCTCCAATAAGCACCTACATACTTGCTTTAGGGTCTCCACACAAATGATCATGAGATCAATCATCCTCATCCAATGAGCAAGCAACATATGTACCAATCTATCCGGATTTACTAATCCCCTTTTTAGTAATCCCACGATTGGGAACTATTTTAGTTTTAGAGTTTTCTAAGAATTTAGATCTCATTAGCATGATCATTATCATGATTCTAAAAGCATTGCTTAAAACTATAGGTTATTTACATATTATAAAAACAGTACCATGTAGATAATTAAATGCCTTTAATAAATGAATATTTTATTAATAAATAAATAAGATTGTTTACAAAGTACGTGCTTTATCATCATACATGATTGGCTTGTATGCACACTACTATCAACCTCCCACTTGCACTAAAGCCAATCGCCATGGTATCTCATACACATCTTCTCTAAGTAACGATCAAACTGCTGTTGTGTTAAAGCTTTAGTAAATGGATCTGCAATGTTGTCTTGAGAGTCTACACGCTCCAAGGTGACGTCTCCTCTTTCAATGATCTCCCTGATCAAGTGAAATCGCCGCAACACGTGTTTAGATTTTTGATGAGACCTTGGTTCCTTAGCCTGTGCAATTGCTCCTGTGTTGTCACAGTAAACAGGAATTGCTTCTCCAATGCTAGGAACCATACCAAGTTCAGTTATGAACTTCTTCATCCAAACAGCTTCCTTTGCAGCTTCACTTGCAGCTATATACTCTGCCTCTGTCACTGAATCAGCAACTGTTTGCTGCTTGGAACTCTTCCAACTCACTGCGCCTCCGTTCAAGGTAAAAACATACCCCGAAATAGATTTATTGTCATCTTGGTCCATTTGAAAACTTGAGTCTGTGAAGCCCTCGAGTTTTAATTCAGACCCACCGTAGACAAGAAAAATATCCTTAGTCCTTCTCAAGTATTTTAGGATATTCTTCACTGCCTTCCAGTGCTCTTCTCCTGGATTTGACTGGTATCTGCTCGTTACACTAAGTGCATGAGCAACATCCGGTATAGTACATATCATACCGTACATGATAGATCCTATTGTAGAAGCATATGGGATCTTACTCATACGGGCTCTCTCCTCAGGTGTCTTTGGGGCCTGTTTCTTGGAGAGATGTATTCCATGGCTCATTGGCATGAGACCTCTTTTGGAATCTTCCCTGCTAAATCTCTTTAGCATTGCATCAATGTACGTTCCTTGGGATAAACCAAGCATCCTTTTAGATCTATCTCTATAGATCTTTATCCCCAAAATATAGGATGCTTCTCCCAAGTCCTTCATGGAGAAGTGTTTAGATAACCAGATTTTAATCGATTGTAGCATAGGAATGTCATTCCCTAACAGTAATATATCATCAACATATAATACAAGGAATGAAACTGCGCTCCCACTAACCTTCTTGTACACACATGGTTCATCGTCGTTTTTGATAAAATCAAACTCTTTGATTGTCTCATCAAAATGAATGTTCCATCTACGAGAAGCTTGCTTCAATCCATAAATAGATCGTTGCAGCTTACAGACTTGATTTGTTCCAACCTTTGAAACAAATCCTTCTGGCTGTGTCATATACACATCCTCCTCAAGTTTCCCATTGAGGAAGGCCTTTTTCACGTCCATCTGCCAGATCTCATAGTCGTTATAAGCTGCAATCGCAAGCAAAATCCGAATGGACTTGAGCATAGCTACTGGTGAAAAGGTTTCATCATAGTTAACTCCTTGTCTTTGTTTGAAACCTTTTGCAACCAGTCGGGCCTTATAGGTCTCTACCTTGCCGTCCGCTCTAGTCTTTCTTTTAAAAATCCATTTACACCCAATAGGCTTAATGCCTTCAGGTGGTGAAACCAAAGTCCATACTTTATTTTCATACATGGAGTCCATTTCGAATTTCATAGCTTCAAGCCATTTTCCTGAGTCTTTATTACTCATAGCATGTTCGTAATTCAATGGATCATCATCGTTCATGATGTGTACCTCATCGTCATCCTCTATAACGAATCCATACCTCTCAGGTATCTTCGGTACTCTTCCAGATTTACGAACAGGGTGTGGTATAGTAGGTTCCTCTACTTGGTCAGGTACCTTACTTTGATCCATGGTAATTTGTGGTTCTTGAACTTCTTCAAGATATATCTTACTCCCACTGACCCCTTCATGGATAAACTCCTTTTTCAAGAAGGCAGCATGTTTCGCAATAAACACCTTTTGATCAGTTGGATGATAGAAATAATACCCTAAAGTTTCTTTAGGGTATCCCACAAATCTACACTTATCGGATTTAGTCTGTAGCTTATCATTTTCAAACTTTTTGACATAAGCTGGGCAACCCCAAGTCTTAACATGCTTAAGATTTGGTTTCCTCCCCTTCCACATCTCATATGGAGTCTTTGGGGCGGATTTGGTAGGTACCTTGTTAAGTAGGTATGCAGCCGTTTCTAGGGCATATCCCCAGAAAGAAATTGGAAGGTCGGTAAAACTCATCATGGATCGAACCATGTCCAACAGTGTTCGATTTTTCCTTTCAGATACCCCATTTAACTGTGGTGTACCTAGAGGAGTCCATTATGAGATTATACCATTTTCTTTGAGACAATTGAGAAACTCACCGCTTAAGTATTCTCCACCTCGATCTGATCGAAGTATCTTTATACTCTTGCCCGTTTGTTTCTCTACTTCACTTCTGAACTCTTTGAACTTTTCAAATGATTCTGACTTGTATTTCATTAAATACACATATCCAAATCTTGAGTGATCATCAGTGAAAGTAATAAAATAAGAATACCCACCCCGTGCACTTGTTGTCATAGGTCCACAAACGTCTGTGTGAATCAATACCAACAACTCTGTAACTCTTTCTCCTTTTCCACTAAAAGGAGATTTAGTCATTTTACCCATGAGACAAGATTCACAAGTTGGATATGATTCATAATCAGATAACTCAAGGAGCCCATCTTTATGCAACTTGGATAATCTTGTTTCATTGATATGACCGAGTCTACAGTGCCACATGTAGGTATAATTAATATCATCTCTTTTTCTTTTCTTAGTTTGTTCAATTTGAAAAATATTTTCTTGTAAGTCAAGTGTATAAAGTCCATTTCGCAAATTTCCAACACCATATAAAACATCGTCTTTATAAATAGAACAACTATTGTTCTTTATAACAACGTTAAATCCTTCCATATCCAATACAGAAATTGAAATAATATTTTTAATAATATTCGGAACATAATAACAATTATTAAGATAAATGGACTTGCCCGAAGGCATTGCTAAATAATAAGTTCCTACAGCTAATTCAGCAACCTTTGCTCCATTCCCCACTCGTAGGATCACCTCATCATTGTTCAGCTTTCTACTTCTGACCAGTCCCTTCACATTATTACATATGTGAGAACCACAGCCGGTATCCAATACCCAAGTAGAATTTTGACTTTCTGAAAAATTAATTTCAATCATGAACAAACCTTGATTGGAAGTCGAAGCTTCTCCAAGATTCTTCTTTGCCAGAAACTTTTTGCAGTTCCTCTTCCAATGACCCGGCTCGTTGCAATGGAAGCACATTCCTTTGCTAGCTGGATCATATTTCTTTTGTTCCTTTATGTTCACTTTGCCCTTGGTCATCCGAGATCGGAAGAGCTCCTTAGATATCTCATATCTAGCAGTCCTACTTTGTTTACCATACAACTCCTTGAGGTGAATCAACATAGTAGGAGCATCCATGTTTTCGTGCTGACGCTGAAGCTCGTTATTCATGGATGCGAGCATGATGCATTGAGCCACAGATGCATCATCTTGCCACTTTACAATGGTGTCAATCTCTTCCTCAGAGGCTGTTTCTGGAACAGTTCCAGGGACAAGTGAGTTTAGGACATAAGAAATCTTTTCAGCAGTGAGAACTATTCTCAGATTTCTTAGCCAGTCCGTATAATTCGGCCCGGTAGGCTTATTAGCATCAAGTATGCTTCGCAGTGAAATTAGTGATTTTGACATTTTTAAAATTCTGCATGTGAAAAATAACATTTTAGCAAACATTCATTTTATTAATTTTATATACCAAAATAAATTTAGGTCTTTATTTTAAATTGGTATCTCCCACTATTTTTATCAAACTATATTACCCTCACTTATATAGTTCGGCAACATCTAATTAAAGATTTGCTAGTGAGAATAAGGATCCCATTTCAAATGTATATAACCTTGTGGATAACACAACAAGCGATATACAAATAAATAGGTAGACAACTCTTGTCAATTACATCACTATATAACTCCTTTTATTTTGCCTCTTAAATCATAATGGTCAAGTGTGTGCACATCCGAACTAAAATGATTTAAGTTAAGTCCAGCCTAGCACTTCCATAAATTCAAAAAAGAAAAATGTTCGTCCTTGTGGATAGCACAACAAGAGTAGATCATTCAATTTTCTTGATAAGCATCAAATGTGATTAATTAACATCTTAAATATGCAATACTCGCTTTATGGATAGCACAACAAGCTCATATTAAATATTTAATACTCTATTAATTTATCATACTAGAAGGCGACGTTCGATATTCCAAATATCATTTGAACACTTCGAACTTAATATTATTTCTTTGAGGGGTTTGTTATTATTTTTCTCATCTTGTTTATCGCGCATGCACATATATAGATATAAAATACGCGTCATTTTATTAAACATGCGAAGCATGTTTGCATAAAATATAATATATATAATATTTAGCATGCAATATAGAATACTATATTCTACCCGGATTGATTATGGACTTTTATTCTAGTTTGGTTCACTAGAGCCACCAAGTGAACCAAAAGGTCAAACTTAGGAGTGCAAGAATTTAAATTTAAATATAACTATTACATTTAAACCCGGGCTCCATACAAACGGGTCTTCACGCGCTCCTTGCTCCTTGGTCTCCAATTTCTTCAAGATAATTCTAACTATTTTTATTACATTAAACTATTTAATTTAAATAGAAATCTTGATCAGCAGTCAAGGGGAAGTACATAGGAGGGAGATAGAATTTTACATCAAGAAAAAAAAAATTAGAGAAGACGAGGTACACAGTCCCCATTTAATAAAACCCATTCATTCAAGCATTCAACTAAAATAAAATCCAATCACATTGGTCAAATAGTCCATAATCAATCCCCATTTATTATCATACATATCACCATATATATCAATAAATAAATATTCATCTCATGAATTAAAATATTCCATATATATATGAGTATCATTTAATGGGCAATTTTAAATTGCATGAAATTCAATTTCAAGATTAAAATAAACTCTTTATTTTAATTATAAAATTATTTAGAATATAATATATAAATATATCATATATATATATATATATCATATAATATAAATTCTCATTTATTTTTAAAAAAGAAGTCACCTTCTTTTATTAAAAGAGTCCTGCAGGTTTATTAAAAGAGTCCTTTCCTGATGGGTCACTTTCTTTTTGGAGTAAGAAAGAGACGACACCTTTTCTTTGCAGAATTCAAGATTAGCACCCCAAAGAAAAAAATTGTGATTCGTCCCAAAAAAAAATAATGTCATTTTTTTTTTCTTAAAAAAAATAATTTTATACAATAAAATTATGCCCAATAAATTATTTTAAATACATACCCATATGTATATGAAATCAAAAATTAATTAATAATTGCATAAAGGTTTGGCTCTGATGCCACTGTTGGGTTTGTACGAAATCGTGATGCAATCAAATTAAAAAAATTAGTAGAAGCATGGTATATCAGAGTTTAAAAAATTTCTACAAAACCATTACCCGGATCATCCTTTATGCAAATTATTAATTTAAAACGATAAATAAGAAGTTATGGAATCATACCTTTGTAAAACGAAGCTTCCACAGGTATGAGTTCAACTCCTTGTTCTTCGTGATCTCCTTGAATTTCCATGTTAGATTCCTTCCTTTGATCAACGTTAGCCACCCAAGTGTTTGGCCTCTAGAGGTGATCCACCAAGGAAGATGAATTATCAAGAAGGAGGGTGGTTGGCTTAGTTTTCTATCCTCTATAGAAAAGGAGTACTCTCCAACAATTAGAATTGCCTCAACTTATATCTATTATAAGACTCCTCTTATATAGATATTGGTCAACCCTTCTAATCCTATTAGACATGGGATTTCTTTTAATTAATTAAACTCCTTTAATTAATTTAGGCTTCCCACCACATGGGAATAATTAATTAAATTCATTTAATTAATTTTTCTCCTAATCATATTAGGAATAAATGAGAGTACTAATATTAAATTAATTACTAAACTCCTTTAGAAATTAAAATAATAATAATTGTAATAATATTAATAAGACTCCTCTTATTAATTTATATTTAATATTTCTAAAATATTAAATAATAAACATTAAGCTATTTAATTTATTCTATCACTATATATTAAATTAATTACACTTAATGCATTATTACGATTATGCTATTACCTTCTTAAATAATTATTCTTCCTTTTATGGTGTGACCCTTTAGGTTCTCTATATTAAACCGGTTGTGAATAAATCAATTAGAACAATTCTAATCTTATTTAAATAAATAAATTAAACTAATAATCTATTTAAATAAATAATATTTATTCTACAATAGGGATAAGTCTCCCTAGCGATCAACGACATTTTTCAGATAATATAGATTTCAACATTAATCATAAAAGAACCTGTGAGTAAATAGTTACCGTACAATTCAATCATTCCACCATACAATATCCCAATTAAATATAAGACATGAATTTACTGTCAAGTCTATTTTTATTTAATTATATGTATTTCGATTAGAAAATGCACAACTCCAAATAATGCAAATTAGAAACTCCTTTTTAATTTCATTTTACCTTGGCCAAGGATTCCTGGGTTGTCATTTAACGAATCACATAGGACATATCTCCTCTTTTACTAGAGGTGGTAGATTCTTTATTGATCATTCATTATCTCCATATGTAACTCATTATACCCAAGCATACCCTTTTATATACCCTAAAGGACTTTAAGGAATAAGTCAAAGTATAATTTATTACATACAAGATACTATGATGATCTCAAGTCCAAGGATCACTTGTACTACTATCACATTAGGAATTCCTATTGACAGGCGAGTAAAACTCCATTAAGTATTCCATAGCGAGTCACGTTCAGTGAACTTATTCTCCAATAAGCACCTACATACTTGCTTTAGGGTCTCCACACAAATGATCATGAGATCAATCATCCTCATCCAATGAGCAAGCAACATATGTACCAATCTATCCGGATTTACTAATCGCTTTTTTAGTAATCCCACGATTGGGAACTATTTTAGTTTTAGAGCTTTCTAAGAATTTAGATCTCATTAGCATGATCATCATCATGATTCTAAAAGCATTGCTTAAAACTATAGGTTATTTACATATTATAAAAACAGTACCATGTAGATAATTAAATGCCTTTAATAAATGAATATTTTATTAATAAATAAATAAGATTGTTTACAAAGTACGTGCTTTATCATCATACATGATTGGCTCGTATGCACACTACTATCACCTATGAAACAATTAGAAGGTCTCCCTAAATGAAGACTTATGTGAGATGTACGCATTGTTTTGATTATGATAATTATAGAATGGCTCCTTTTGATGCTAATCAAACTAGAACGAAGTAATAGAACTCCTAAACACTCCTTCCTTTGACAATTTGACAGAACCATTAAAACAATAAAAAGGTCTCCCTAAATGAAGACTTGTTTGAGATTTACGCATCGTTTTGAACGTAATTGTCATAAAATTGCTCATTTTGATGCCAATAAAACTAAAACGAAGAAATAGGACTTCTAAACTCCTATTTCTTTGACAATTTGAGACAATCAATGAAAAAAATAAGAAGATCTTCCAACAAGAAGAATTGTGAGAGATGTACGCATCGTTTTGAACGCGATAGTCATGGGATTGCTCCTTTTGATCCTAATCAAACTAGAACAAAGCAATAGGACACCTAATCACGTATTTCTTTGATAATTTTAGAGAACCGATGAAACAATCAAAAGGTCTCTGCATAAAAAAAGACTTGTGTGAGATGTACGCATCGTTTTGAACGTGATAGTCATGTGATTGCTCTTTTCGATGCTAATCACACTGGAATGAACTAGTAGGACTTATAATTACCTCTTTATTTGACAATTTTAGAGAACCAATGAAACAATTAAAAGGTCTTCTTAAAAGAAGACTTTGTGTGAGATGTACGAATCGTTTTGAATGCGATAGTCATGGGATTGCTACTTTTGATTCCAATCTAACTAGAACGGAGAAATAGGACTCGTAATCACCTCATTCTTTGACAATTGGAGAGAACCAATGAAACAATTAGAAGCTCTCTCTAAATGAAGACTTATATGAGATGCACGCATCGTTTTGAACTCGATAGTTATGGGATTTAATCCTTTTGATGATAATCAAACTAGAACGAACTAATAGGAATTCTAATAACCTCTTTCTTTTACAAATTGAGAGAACCAATGAAACAATATAAATATATCCCTAAATGAAGACTTGTGTGAGATGTGCGCATCATTTTGAACGTGATAGTAATGGGATTGGTCATTTTGATGCAATCAAACTACAACGAAGAAATAGGACTTGTAACCACCTCATTCTTTGACAATTTGAGAGAACCTATGAAACAATTAGAAGGTTCTCCTTAAATGAAGGCTTGAGTGAGATGTATGCATCATTTTGAACGTGATAGTCAAGGGATTGCTCTTTTTGATGCTAATTAAACTAGAACGAAGTAATAGGACTCTTAATCACCTTTTTATTTAACAATTTAACAGATCCAATGAAACAATAAAAATGTCAACCTATATGAAGACTTGTGTGAGATGTACGAATCATTTTAAACAGGATAGTTATGGCATTGCTCCTTTTAATGCAAATAAATCTAGAACGAAGAAATGGGACTATTAACTTTCTTTGACAATCTGAAACAACCAATGAAACAATAAGAAGGTCTACCTACATGAAGACTTGTGTGAGATGTACGCATCGTTTTGAAAGCGATAGCCATGGAATTACTCCTTTTGATTCTAATCAAACTAGAACGAACTAATAAGATTTTTAATCACCTATTTCTTTAAAACTTTTAGAGAAACAATGAAACAATAAGAAGTCACCCTAAACGAAGTTTTGTGTGAGATGTACGTAACGTTTCGAATGCGATAGTCATGGGATTGCTTATTTTGATGCCAATGTAACTTGAACGAAGTAAAAGGACTCGTAATCACCTCATTCTTTGACAATTTAAGAGAACCAATGAAACAATTAGAAGGTGGAGATATACAGATCGTTTTATGAGATATACAGATCGTTTTGAACGTGATAATCATAGGATTGCTCCTTTTGATGCTAATCAAAATAGAACGAAGTAATAGAACACCTAATCACCCTATCTTTGACAATTTGACAGAACAATTAAAATAATAAAAATGTCTCCCTAGATGAAGACTTGTTTGAGATTTGAGCATCGTTTTGAACATGATAGTTATGAGATTGCTCGTTTTGATGACAATAAAACTAAAACGAAGAAATAAGACTCCTAATCTCCTATTTCTTTGACAATTTGAGACAACCAATAAAAAAAAAGATCTTCCAACATGAAGACTTGTGAGAGATGTACGCATCGTTTTGAACGCGATAGCTATGGGATAGCTTCTTTTGATGCTAATCAAACAAGAACGAAATAATAGGACTCCTAATCACCTCTTTCTTCGAAAAATTTAGAGAACCAATGAAACAATTAAAAGGTATCCATA
Source organism: Panax stipuleanatus (assembly GCA_020205555.1). Lineage (NCBI taxonomy): Eukaryota > Viridiplantae > Streptophyta > Magnoliopsida > Apiales > Araliaceae > Panax > Panax stipuleanatus. The sequence continues at coordinate 101,753,015 of CM035124.1, read as the reverse complement.
AAAGAAGACTTGTGTGAGATGGACGCATCGTTTTGAACGTGATAGTTATGGGATTGCTCTTTTTGATGCTAATCAAACTTGAACGAATAGCAGGACTCATAATCACCTCTTTCTTTGACAATTTTAGAGAACCAATAAAATAATTAGAAGGTCTTCCTAAAACAAGACTTGTGTGAGATGTACGCATCGTTTTGAATGCGATAGTCATAGGATTGCTCATTTAGATTCCAATCTAACTAGAACGGAGAAATAGGACTCGTAATCACCTCATTCTATGACAATTGGAGAGAACCAATGAAACAATTAGAAGCATTTCCTAAAGGAAGACTTATGTGAGATGTACGCATCGTTTTGAATGCGATTGTAATGGGACTAATGCTTTTGATGCTAATCAAACTAGAGCGAACTAATAGAAATCCTAATCACCTCTTTCATTGGAAAATTGAGAGAACCAATGAAACAATAGAAATATCTCCCTAAATGAAGACTTGTAAGAGATGTGCGCATCATTTTGAACACTATAGTAATGGGATTGCTCCTTTTGATGCCAATAAAACTAAAACGAAGAAATAGGACTCGTAATCACCTACTTCTTTGAAAATTTGAGAGAACCTATAAAATAATGAGAAGGCCTCCTTAAATGAAGACTTGAGTGAGATGTACCCATCGTTTTGAACGTGATAGTCATGTGATTGCTCCTTTTGATGCTAATCAAACTAGAACGAAGTAATAGGACTCTTAATCACCTTTTTCTATAATAATTAAATAGATCCAATGAAACAATAAAAATGTCTCCCTATATGAAGACTTGTGTGAGATGTACGCATCATTTTAAACGGGATAGATATGGCATTGCTCCTTTTAATGCAAATAAATCTAGAACGAAGAAATAGGACTCTTAACTTTCTTTGACAATTTGAGACAAATAATGAAATAATAAGAAGGTCTACCTACATGAAGACTTGTGAGAGAAGTACGCATCGTTTTGAAAGTGATAGCCATGGAATTACTCTTTTTGATGCTAATCAAACTAAAACGAACTAATAAGATTCCTAATCACCTATTTCTTTAACAATTTTAGAGAACCAATGAAACAATAAGAAGTCACCCTAAATGAAGCCTTGTGTGAGATGTACGTACCGTTTCGAATGTGATAGAAACGGGATTGTTCCTTTTGATGCCAATCTAACTTGAACGAAGTAATAGGACTCGTAATCACCTCATTCTTTGACAATTTGAGAGAACCTATGAAACAATTAGAAGGTCTCCCTAAATGAAGACTTATGTGAGATGTACGCATCGTTTTGATTGTGATAATCATAGGATGGCTCCCTTTGATGCTAATCAAACTAGAACGAAGTAATAGAACTCCTAAACACTCCTTTTTTTGACAATTTGACAGAACCAATAAAACAATAAAAAGGTCTCCCAAAATGAAGACTTGTTTGAGATTTGCGCATTGTTTTGAACGTAATTACCATAAAATTGCTCATCTTGAGACCAATAAAACTAAAACGAAGAAATAGGACTTCTAAACTCCTATTTCTTTGACAATTTGAGACAACCAATGAAAAAAATATGAAGATCTTCCAACAAGAAGAATTGTGAGAGATGTACGCATCATTTTGAACGCGATAGCCATGGGATTGCTCCTTTTGATGCTAATCAAACTAGAACAAAGCAATAGGACACCTAATCACATCTTTCTTCGATAATTTTAGAGAACCGATGAAACAATCAAAAGGTCTCTGCATAAAAGAAGACTTGTGTGAGATGTACGCATCGTTTTGAACGTGATAGTCATGTGATTTCTCTTTTCGATGCTAATCACACTGGAATGAACTAGTAGGACTTATAATAACCTCTTTCTTTGACAATTTTAGAGAACCAATGAAACAATTAAAAGGTCTTCTTAAAAGAAGACTTTGTGTGAGATGTACGAATCGTTTTGAATGCGATAGTCATGGGATTGCTACTTTTGATTCCAATCTAACTAGAACGGAGAAATAGGACTCGTAATCACCTCATTCTTTGACAATTGGAGAGAACCAATGAAACAATTAGAAGTTCTCTCTAAATGAAGACTTATATGAGATGCACGCATCGTTTTGAACGCGATAGTCATGGGATTAATCCTTTTGATGATAATCAAACTAGAACGAACTAATAGGAATCCTAATCACCTCTATATTTTACAAATTGAGAGAACCAATGAAATAATATAAATATATCCCTAAATGAAGACTTGTGTGAGATGTGCGCATCATTTTGAACGTGATAGTAATGGGATTGCTCATTTTGATGCAATCAAACTACAACGAAGAAATAGGACTTGTAACCACCTCATTCTTTGACAATTTGAGAGAACCTATGAAACAATTAGAAGGTTCTCCTTAAATGAAGGCTTGAGTGAGATGTACGCATCATTTTGAACGTGATAGTAAAGTGATTGCTCTTTTTGATGCTAATTAAACTAGAACGAAGTAATAGGACTCTTAATCACCTTTTTATTTGACAATTTAACAGATCCAATGAAATAATAAAAATATCTCCCTATATGAAGACTTGTGTGAGATGTACGCATCATTTTAAACGGGATGGTTATGGCATTGCTCCTTTTAATGCAAATAAATCTAGAACGAAGAAATGAGACTCTTAACTTTCTTTGACAATCTGAGACAACCAATGAAACAATAAGAAGATCTACCTACATGAAGACTTGTGTGAGATGTACGCATCGTTTTGAAAGCGATAGCCATGGAATTACTCCTTTTGATGCTAATCAAACTAGAACGAACTAATAAGATTTCTAATCACCTATTTCTTTAAAACTTTTAGAGAACCAATGAAACAATAAGAAGTCACCCTAAATGAAGTTTTGTGTGAGATGTACGTAACGTTTCGAATGCGATAGTCATGGGATTGCTTCTTTTGATGCCAATGTAACTTGAACGAAGTAAAAGGACTCGTAATCACCTCATTCTTTGACAATTTAAGAGAACCAATGAAACAATTAGAAGGTGGAGATATACAGATCGTTTTATGAGATATACAGATCGTTTTGAACGTGATAATCATAGGATTGCTCCTTTTGATGCTAATCAAAATAGAACGATGTAATAGAACTCCTAATCACCCCTATCTTTGACAATTTGACAGAACAATTAAAATAATAAAAATGTCTCCCTAAATGAAGACTTGTTTGAGATTTGAGCATCGTTTTGAACATGATAGTTATGAGATTGCTCGTTTTGATGACAATAAAACTAAAACAAAGAAATAAGACTCCTAATCTCCTATTTCTTTGACAATTTGAGACAACCAATAAAAAAAAGATCTTCCAACATGAAGACTTGTGAGAGATGTACGCATCGTTTTGAACGCGATAGCTATGGGATTGCTTCTTTTGATGCTAATCAAACAAGAACGAAATAATAGGACTCCTAATCACCTCTTTCTTCAAAAAATTTAGAGAACCAATGAAACAATTAAAAGGTATCCATAAAAGAAGACTTGTGTGAGATGGACGCATTGTTTTGAACGCGATAGTTATGGGATTGCTCTTTTTGATGCTAATCAGACTAGAACGAATAGCAGGACTCATAATCACCTCTTTCTTTGACAATTTTAGAGAACCAATAAAACAATTAGAAGGTCTTCCTAAAACAAGACTTGTGTAAGATGTACGCATCGTTTTGAATGTTATAGTCATAGGATTGCTCATTTAGATTCCAATCTAACTAGACCGGAGAAATAGGACTCGTAATCACCTCATTCTATGACAATTGGAGAGAACCAATGAAATAATTAGAAGCTCTCCCTAAATGAAGACTTATGTGAGTTGTATGCATCGTTTTGAACGCGATTGTAATGGGACTAATGCTTTTGATGCTAATCAAACTAGAGCGGAATCCTAATCACCTCTTTCTTTGGAAAATTGAGAGAACCAATGAAACAATAAAAATATCTCCCTAAATGAAGACTTGTAAGAGATGTGCGCATCATTTTGAACGCTATAGTAATGAGATTGCTCCTTTTGATGCCAATAAAACTAAAACGAAGAAATAGGACTCGTAATCACCTACTTCTTTGAAAATTTGAGAGAACCTATGATACAATTAGAAGGCCTCCCTAAATCAAGACTTGAGTGAGATGTACCCATCGTTTTGAACGTGATAGTCATGTGATTGCTCCTTTTGATGCTAATCAAACTAGAACGAAGTAATAGGACTCTTAATCACCTTTTTCTTTAGCAATTAAACAGATCCAATGAAATAATAAAAATGTCTCCCTATATGAAGACTTGTGTGAGCTGTACACATCATTTTAAACGGGATAGATATGGCATTGCTCCTTTTAATGCAAATAAATCTAGAACGAAGAAATAGGACTCTTAACTTTCTTTGACAATTCGAGACAAACAATGAAACAATAAGAAGGTCTACCTACATGAAGACTTGCGAGAGAAGTACGCATCGTTTTGAAAGCGATAGCCATGGAATTACTCTTTTTGATGCTAATCAAACTAAAATGAACTAATAAGATTCCTAATCACCTATTTCTTTAACAATTTTAGGGAACCAATAAAACAATAAGAAGGTCTCCCTAAATGAAGTCTTGTGTGAGATGTACGTACCGTTTCGAATGCGATAGAAACGGGATTGTTCCTTTTGATGCCAATCTAACTTGAACGAAGTAATAGGACTCGTAATCACCTCATTCTTTGACAATTTGAGAGAACCTATGAAACAATTAGAAGGTATCCCTAAATGAAGACTTATGTGAGATGTACGCATCGTTTTGATTGTGATAATCATAGGATGGCTCCCTTTGATGCTAATCAAACTAGAACGCAGTAATAGAACTCCTAAACACTCCTTTCCTTGATAATTTGACAGAACCAATAAAACAATAAAAAGGTCTCCCAAAATGAAGACTTGTTTGAGATTTGCGTATCGTTTTGAACGTAATTATCATAAAATTGCTCATTTTGATGCCAATAAAAAGAAAACAAAGAAATAGGGCTTCTAAACTCCTATTTCTTTGACAATTTGAGACAACCAATGAAAAAAATAAGAAGATCTTCCAACAAGAAGAATTGTAAGAGATGTACGCATCGTTTTGAACGCGATAGCCATGGGATTGCTCCTTTTGATGCTAATCAAACTAGAACGAAGCAACAGGACACCTAATCACCTCTTTCTTCGACAATTTTAGAGAACCGATGAAACAATCAAAAGGTCTCTCCATAAAAGAAGACTTATGTGAGATGTACGCATCGTTTTGAACGTGATAGTCATGTGATTGCTCTTTTCGATGCTAATCACACTGGAACGAACTATTAGGACTCATAATAACCTCTTTCTTTGACAATTTTAGAGAACCAATGAAACAATTAAAATGTCTTCTTAAAAGAAGACTTTGTGTGAGATGTACACATCGTTTTGAATGCGATAGTCATGGGATTGCTGCTTTTGATTCCAATCTAACTAGAACGGAGAAATAGGACTTGTAATCACCTCATTCTTTGACAATTGGAGAGAACCAATGAAACAATTAGAAGCTCTCCCTAAATGAAGACTTATGTGAGATGTACGCATCGTTTTGAACGCGATTGTAATGGGACTAATGCTTTTGATGCTAATCAAACTAGAGCGAACTAATAGGAATCCTAATCACCTCTTTCTTTGGCAAATTGAGAGAACCAATGAAACAATAAAAATATCTCCCTAAATGAAGACTTGTATGAGATATGAGCATCATTTTGAACGCTATAGTAATGAGATTGCTCCTTTTGATGTCAATAAAACTAAAACAAAGAAATAGGACTCGTAATCACCTCATTCTTAGAAAATTTGAGAAAACCTATAAAATAATTAGAGGGCCTCCTTAAATGAAGACTTGAGTGAGATGTACGCATCGTTTTGAACGTGATAGTCATGTGATTGTTCCTTTTGATGCTAATCAAACAAGAACGAAGTAATAGGACCCTTAATCACCTTTTTCTTTAACAATTTAACAGATCCAATGAAACAATAAAAATGTCTCCCTATATGAAGACTTGTGTGATATGTACGCATCATTTGAAACGGGATAGTTATGGCATTGCTCCTTTTAATGCAAATAAATCATGAACAAAGAAATAGGACTTTTAACTTTCTTTAACAATTTGAGACAAACAATGAAACAATAAGAAGTTCTACCTACATGAAGACTTGTGAGAGTAGTAAGTATCGTTTTGAAAGCGATAGCCATGGAATTACTCTTTTTGATGCTAATCAAACTAAAACGAACTAATAAGATTCCTAATCACCTATTGCTTTAACAATTTTAGAGAACCAATGAAATAATAAGAAGGTCTCCCTAAATAAAGTCTTGTGTGAGATGTACGTACCATTTCGAATGCGATAGTCACGGGATTTCTCCTTTTGATGCCAATCTAACTTGAACGAAGTAATAGGACTCGTAATGTAATACCCGAAAAATAAATAAATAAATAAATGACATTTTAAAATTTTATTTTAAATATTTTAATTGGGTCTTTCTTGTGTTTGGGTCAATAATGTATTTAAGTATGTGGACTACATTAATTGGGCCTTAAAACTTATTGGGTCTAATTTATAATTGTGTAATATTAAAATCCTATTAAAATTTGGATAAACAATAAGAGATATAAATAATAAACAAAACCTAATTACTTTATTATATTAATACAAACTGAATAAGAAGAAGAACGGAATAGAGGCGGCTGCCTTGGAGAAAAAGAAGAGATTGATTTGTACTTTGTATGGGATAAAGGAACAAGAATTTATATCTATTTCAGAAACAGTTTACAAGTAAGTTACATTTTTTATATGTGTCTTTGTTTCAATTCATATTAATGAATTATTAGATTCAATAATCAGATTTCGTAGAACGTGTAAAATTTTATATTCACAATTATATTACTGGTAATGATCAGAATGTGAAAAGGGACAACAAATTTCGTTTATATATATATAAAAATTTATTTCGGTAATCATGGAGAGGTATTGTCCTGGGTATATTATATATATATATATATATATATAATAAATTTCGCCATTTAGGTAACAGGGGGGGGGGGGTTAGTGGCTATACTATATATATATATTTATACATTAAGAATTTGATGACTATATGCATGTTTGATTGTTTGAAACGGATGCTTCAGTAATAATAATAATAATAATAATAATAATAATAATAATAATAATAATTATAATAATAATAATAATAATAATAATATGATTCTATTAAAGGTTTAAAGATGGAAAAAAAATAGTTTTGTAAACATACTTATATTTATTATTTATTCTTTTGTTTAGTTCGAACGGAAGGAGTTTAACGAATAAATTTTGGAATATAATTTTTGGGTATTACATTGCTTACTTCAGGTACGGATTCCGTACTCTTTCAGCGATACTCTTGTTAAATTTGATTTGTTCGTTTTGTTCCTTGTTCCGAATTTCGTTATTATTTCACATAATTATTTCTTGTGAAATTCATATAATAGTTTTATTTTGGGGCTAATTCATATGACTTGAATTTGTACTCTTTGAATTAGGTTATCATGTTATTATTTATTTTGATAATTGTAGAGCGGTACATGTTGGTACTTTCTTTTTGAGACATTGTGATTATATTTCGATTTGGTTCAACATGTACATATAGAACCCTCTCTATTAATATTGTGTCGCATGTGTTGTGATATAATATTTTTGTTAGAATATACCGTAGGGTATACCTGAGCTATAACCACCTGTGGGGGTACCACAGGCATGTCGTCTTGGCAAGAGAGACATGACACTTTCCGTGGTAGTGTGATCAGTCCACGGCGTCTCCGTTTTGTGCTCCGGTGGGAGTTGGCCATTTGGTGTTTTGTTGTGGGAGGCGTATGGGTCGACCCTAGTTATCTGTTCTGTTCTGTTCTGCGGAGTGGCGATGTTTATGCCAAACACGCCTTCTGATTTTACATACATTTGGATTCGCGGTCCAATGTGTGTGACTTGCCTGTGTGGCATTATTTGACCTTGCCTGTGTGGCAAGGTATATTTATGTTCTTTTCTGAGCTCTGTATGAAAAAAAATTCCAACTATTTGATTCAGCCTATGATTTCGTTGTAGTAGTTTGTTCGTTACAGTTAAGTTCATTTTATTGAGTTAGTTATTTCGTTTCATTATTCTTGTATTCTATATCTGTACTGGGCATTTGGCTCATGCTGTGTTTTTCTTCCGGCAGGTAATCAGGAGGATCAAGGGCAAGTGTGATGAGAGCTCCTTTCAATCCAATGGTTTAGGAATATTCTATTTAGGTTGGACATATTAATTATTAAATTTTTGTTTGGAGTTGTAATAATTATTTCAGATTATGGTTTGGGCCAGTTTGGCATTTATTCTAGTTTGACCTTTTGATATTTATTGGTGAAATATTATTCTTTCGTGGCATAGAGGTTTCGTTCGACTTTGTTGTGTTTTGAGTAACCTCCCTTTCTATTTCGGGAAGGGGGTGTTACAGCGTTGGTATCAAAGCTTAGGTTCTTTCTTGTAGAAAACCTATTTAGGTTTGACCTGTGAGTTATGGGTAGAATTCTGGGTTAGGTTTTGTTCAGTTTGATTTTTTGTTCAGCTATATTCAAATCTGTCTCTAATCTATTTTGCTGATATTCGTTGATCTCTTTCTTAGATGGCTCGTAGATCCGCTAGAGTTGCTGGGAGGCGAGGTAACAATAGGGGAAGAGGTGGTGGTCAGTCCGATGAGCAACCTAATGACCAAATTAATGCTCAATTGGCTAACTTGGTGAATCAGGCGGTTAATCAGGCTTTACCGCAGTTGGTGGCACAGGTTGTACAGGCAATGCAGCAGCCGCCAAAAATTCCTGAGCAGGGGAACTCGGGAAATAATGGTCCGCAGGCAAACGAAGAAGAAGGGAATGCGGATGGTCTTGATCAACAGGTGGTTCCAATGTACGTATGGTTGGAGAGGTTTCAGAAGCAGAAGCCACAGTCTTTCAGTTCAGCTCCAACTCCAATTGATGCGGAGAATTGGATTGCACACCTAGAGAAGATTTTTGATGTGTTGGGTTGCTCAGATAATCAGAGAGTGTTGCTTGCTGCTTACAAGCTGGAGGGGGATGCACAGAGGTGGTGGAAAGCGCTGAAAACAACCAAGGGTGATGGGTACGTGGAAACACTTAGATGGGAAGAGTTTTGTGAGGTCTTTTATCAGCAGTACTTTCCAGCTGCTGATAAAGAGGCCTATGCTAGAGAGTATCTGTCTATTCGGCAGAAAGATGAGGAGTCCATCACAGATTTTATGACGAGGTTCACCAGGTTGGCAGGTTTTGCGGGAACCTCTGCAGGGACTACAGCGGAACAGGCGGAGAAGTTCAAGTGGCGGAAAGGTATCGGCAACATCTCATTAACACTAAGTTTGCGGATGTATCGGCTGTGGCTAATGCGGCCAAGAACATTGAGATGGAGCGACAGGACTTTCGGACTTCTAAACCGGAAGGGAATCGGAAGAGGGACAGAGATGACCAGCAGGGTCAAGCTTCGGGTCAGCATGGGAGAAATCAAGGTGGTCAGTGGAACAGAAATCGTGGTGTCCAGCAGGGGCAGTGGCGTGGCCAGAATCAGAACAGGGGTAATCAGCAGATGCCTCATCAGGGGCAGAATCGTCAGCTTCAGCTACCTTGGTATGGTCAGAATCGGCAGCAAGGGCAGAATCGTCAGCAAGGGCAGAATCAGGGTCGTTATCCGGGACCAGCTGGTGGGGGTAACCCAAATCTTATTCCGATAGTTCCTTGTACCATGTGTGGGGCTAATCATCCGGGGAGACAGTGTCATAGAGTTACTAGTGCATGCTTCTTGTGTGGACAGATGGGTCATATGGCTAGAGATTGTACCGGGCCACGTGGTAATGGTGGAGGCGGTGATCATGGTGGCAATGGAGGTCAGCGTCAGGGTGGTCGGGTATTTGCCTTGACCTATAATCAGGCGGCAGGTGCGCCAGGTACTGTTTCTGGCACTCTTTTAGTTGGTAGCCGTGAGGCTTCTATTTTATTTGATACTGGTTCTACTCATTCTGTTGTGGCTCAGTCTTTTGTTCGGCACCTAGGTGTGCCATCTCTGTCTTTAGATTCTGCTATGTCTATTGCTACCCCGATGGGGACTTCTGTTATTATTTCTGAATTATATCGAGGGTGTCCGATCAATTTTGGGGATAAGATTCGTAGCGCTAATCTTCTTCCAATGTGTATGCACGATTTTGATGTTATTCTCGGGATGGGCTGGTTGGATAAGCACCAGGCCACTATCGACTGCCAGACGAAGAAGGTTATATTTGGAGATGCGAAGTCTCCGAAATTCGTATTTCAGGATTCACAGCCAAGTAGAGTGGTGAAATTGATTTCAGCCTTGAAGGCTGGGAAGTTAGTGGCAAAGGGTTGTGAGGGGTATTTGGCATCTGTGAAGGATACCTCTAAGGGCGAGTCTCGTATTGAGGATATTTCAGTGGTTCGTGACTTTCCCGATGTGTTTCCTGAGGAGTTGTCAAGGTTACTGATAGTAGTGTGCATACAAGCCAATCATGTATGATGATAAAGCACGTACTTTGTAAACAATCTTATTTATTTATTAATAAAATATTCATTTATTAAAGGCATTTAATTATCTACATGTTGCTGTTTTTATAATATGTAAATAACCCATAGTTTTAAGCAAAGCTTTTAGAATCATGATGATGATCATGCTAATGAGATCTAAATTCTTAGAAAGTTTTAAAACTAAAATAGTTCCCAATCGTGGGATTACTAAAAAGGGGATTAGTAAATCCAGATAGATTGGTACATATGTTGCTTGCTCATTGGATGAGGATGATTGATCTCATGATCATTTGTGTGGAGACACTAAAGCAAGTATGTAGGTGCTTATTGGAGAATAAGTTCACTGAACGTGATTCGCTATGGAATACCTAATGGAGTTTTACTCGCATGTCAATAGGAATTCCTAATGTGATAGTAGTACAAGTGATCCTTGGACTTGAGATCATCATAGTATCTTGTATGTAACAAATTATACTTTGACTTATTCCTTAAGACCTTTTAAGGCATATATAGGGTATGCTTGGGTATAATGAGTTACATATGGAGATAATGAATGATCAATAAAGAATCTACCACCTCTAGTAAAAGAGGAGATATGTCCTATGTGATTCGTTAAATGACAACCCAGGAATCCTTGGCCAAGGTGAAATGAAATTAGAAAGGAGTTTCTAATTTGCATTATTTGGAGTTGTGCATTTTCTAATCGAAATACATATAATTAAATTAAATAAGACTTGACAGTAAATCCATGTCTTATATTTAATTGGGACATTGTATGGTGGAAGGATTGAATTGTACGGTAACTATTTACTCACGGGTTCTTTTTGATTAATGTTGAAATCAATATTATCTGGAAAGTCGTTGATCGCTAGGGAGGCTTATCCCTATTGTAGAATAAATGTTATTTATTTAAATAGATTATTAGTTTAATTTATTTATTTAAATAAGATTAGAATTGTTCTAATTGATTTATTCACAACCGGTTTAATATGGAGAACCTAAAGGGTCACACCATAAAAGGAAGAATAATTATTTAAGAAGGTAATGGCATAATCGTAATAATGCATTAAGTGTAATTAATTTAATCTATAGTGATAGAATAAATTAAATAGCTTAATGTTTACTATTTAATATTTTGAAAATATTAAATATAAATTAATAAGAGGAGTCTTATTAATATTATTACAATTATTATTATTTTAATTTCTAAAGGAGTTTAGTAATTAATTTAATATTAGTACTCTCATTTATTCCTAATAAGATTAGGAAAAAAATTAATTAAATGAATTTAATTAATTATTCACATGTGGTGGGAAGCCTAAATTAATTAAAGGAGTTTAATTAATTAAAAGAAATCCCATGTCTAATAGGATTAGAAGGGTTGACCAATATCTATATAAGAGGAGTCTTATAATAGATATCAGTTGATGCAATTCCAATTTTTGGAGAGTACTCCTTTTCTATAGAGGATAAAAAACTAAGGTTTAGCCAAACACCCTCCTTCTTGATAATTTCTCTTCCTTGGTGGATCACCTCTAGAGGCCAAACACTTGGGTGGCTAACGTTGATCAAAGGAAGGAATCTAACCCGAAAATTCAAGGAGATCACGAAGAACAAGGAGTTGAACTAGTACCTGTGGAAGCTTCGTTCTACAAGGGTATGATTCTATAACTTCTTATTTATCGTTTTAAATTAATAATTTGCATAAAGGATGATCCGGGTAATGGTTTTGTAGAAATTTTTTTAAACTCTGATATACCATGCTTCCGCTAATTTTTGCAATTTGATTGCGTCACGATTTCGTACAAACCCAACAGTTACCATCGCAACGGGAAGTTGAGTTTACTATTGAGCTCGTTCCTGGGGCGGGACCTATTTCTAAAGCGCCGTATCGGATGGCACCATTGGAGTTGCAGGAGTTGAAGGAGCAGTTGCAAGAGCTGTTAGATCGTGGTGTGATTCGGCCGAGTGTTTCGCCATGGGGTGCTCCGGTTTTATTTGTGAAAAAGAAAGATGGGTCTATGAGGTTGTGCATAGACTACAGGGAGTTGAACAAGATTACTATCAGGAATCGGTATCCACTGCTGAGGATTGAAGACTTGTTTGACCAACTTCAGGGGGCGAAGTATTTTTCAAAGATAGACTTGAGGTCGGGTTACCATCAGTTGAGGGTGAGAGATGAGGATGTCTCTAAGACAGCTTTTTGTACTCGCTATGGGCATTATGAGTTTCTGGTGATGCCATTTGGGTTGACTAACGCTCCGGCAGTGTTTATGGATTTGATGAACCGGGTGTTCAAGGAGTACTTGGACCAATATGTTATTGTCTTTATTGATGACATTTTGGTTTACTCCAAGTGTAGGGAGGAGCATGAAGAACATCTTCGAACAGTGTTGGGAATTTTGCAGAAAGAGAAATTGTATGCTAAATTCTCTAAATGCGAGTTTTGGTTGGAGCAGATTGCATTTTTGGGCCACGTTGTTTCTGCTGAAGGCATTAAGGTGGATCCTGCGAAGGTTGAGGCTATCACTAAGTGGCCGAGACCTACTACTGTGACAGAGATTAGGAGTTTCTTGGGTTTAGCAGGGTATTATAGGAGATTTGTGGAAGGATTCTCTTTGCTTGCTTTGCCATTAACTCAATTGATGAAAAAGGGCACGAAGTTTGTGTGGAATGAGGAGCGTGAGAAGAGTTTCGAGGAGTTGAAGAAACGACTTGTGACAGCTCCTATACTTACATTACCTTCGGGGACAGGAGGTTTCCAGATTTATAGTGATGCTTCTAAGAAGGGCTTGGGGTGTGTTTTGATGCAACACGGTAAGGTGATTGCTTACGCGTCTAGGCAACTTAAACTTTATGAGGTGAATTACCCCGCACATGATTTGGAGTTGGCAGCGGTGATCTTTGCTCTAAAGATTTGGAGGTACTATTTGTATGGAGAGACTTGTGATATCTTCACCGATCACAAAAGTCTTAAATACATTTTCACTCAAAAGGAGCTTAACATGAGGCAGAGGCGTTGGTTAGAGCTTCTAAAAGATTATGATGCGAGGATTCAGTATCACCCGGGGAAGGCAAATGTGGTTGCAGATGCTCTTAGTCGAAAAAGTTCAGGAAGTGTAGCAGCTCTTATTACACAACCTCAGCTTAGTTCGGATATGGAGCGACTAGAGTTGGAGTTGTATGTCCAAGGTTCAGATGGGCATTTGGCAGGTATGCGAGTGGAGCCCTCTCTTATTTCAAGGGTTAAGGAAGCTCAAAAGGAAGATGGGAATTGTGGAGTATGGCACAAAATATGGAGGAGGGTAAGCAGCCCGACTTTCGTATTGATGACCATAGTGTGATTTGGTTGGGTGAGCGGTTGTGTGTACCATCTGATCCAATCATTCGGGAGGCGGTTTTGGCGGAGGCTCATAGTTCACCATTTTCTATTCATCCAGGTTCTACAAAAATGTACAGGGATTTGAAGGAAAATTTTTGGTGGAATGGGATGAAGCGAGAGGTGGCTGAATATGTTGGGAAGTGTCTCACTTGTCAACAAGTGAAGATAGAACATCAACGAGCTAGTGGGCTGCTGCAACAGTTAGACATTCCAGTGTGGAAGTGGGAAGATATCACGATGGATTTTGTGACTGGTTTGCCGAAGACTTTCAGGAAGAATGATGCCATTTGGGTTGTGGTGGATCGGTTGACTAAATCGGCACACTTTTTGGCCATCCACGAGGGCTACTCGGTGGATAGGTTGGCACAGATATTTCAGCAGGAGATTGTTAGACTTCATGGTACTCCGGTGTCTATTGTTTCGGATCGGGACCCACGATTCACTTCACGATTCTGGAAAGGGTTTCAACGAGCTTGGGGTACTCGGCTCAACTTTAGTACTTCTTTTCATCCGCAGACTGATGGGCAATCCGAACGGACCATTCAAACGTTGGAGGACATGTTAAGGTCTTGTGCCCTTGAGTGGTCAGGTAACTGGGATGATTACTTGAGCCTAGTTGAGTTTGCTTATAACAATAGTTGGCATGCGAGTATTGGGATGGCTCCGTTTGAGGCGTTGTATGGTAGGAAGTGTCGGGCACCAACTTGTTGGGATGAGGTTGGCGAGAGAGCCATAGAAGGGCCTGAGTTAGTTCAAATCACTACGGAGAAGGTAGCGGTGGCTAAGGAGAAATTGAAGTCGGCTCGATCACGGCAGAAGAGTTATGCTGATAAGCATAGGAGGACCTTAGAGTTTGAACCTGGTGAGCATGTGTTCTTAAAAGTTTCTCCTTGGAAGGGTATTCGGCAATTTGGTCTGAAAGGGAAGCTTAGTCCGAATTATATTGGCCCATTCGAGATTCTGGAGAGGGTTGGTGAGGTTGCATGTGACGCCCCCACATCCGTGTAACATCGATTACAGGACATGGTACTCACGATACAATATACATCATCATCTATCTAAGTAACTCCAGCAATAATAATAATAATAATATAACTATTACGTACAAAATAAAATCCCAAGTCTTTACAACCTTTAATAAACCAAAACTTAAACTTAGCGTTTATCGCTACATTACATCATATGCGGAAATATAAACTTATTTCATAAGGTAACTAGCATCATTTCATCTTAGACTTCCCCTTGTCCTTGCCCGAGCCCTCAGCCTTCTCATCCTTAACTGAAAGGTTTAAGCAAGAATGAGCACAAATTGCCCAGCAAGTATATAAAGAAGTTTGGAAACATACATCACGAGTAAAAACATTTGTATGACAATATCTCAACAATTAAAGGAATAATCAAGTGTTAAACAAGAATATCAAAGATAAGAGTTTAGAATTCTCAATAGCATACTAAGTGGTGTAAAATACCCTGAACATTGCTTTGTTTCATCGAAAACCATCAGACGGTTTAACAATCAAATAGATTGTAAACGGTCTCTGCAAGTACTCCAGGTGATCAGCCTATCGTACCCTACATTGTGCACAAGTATAAAGTTTAAACTGCATAAGCATAAATGGGACTATATGCCCGACATCTGTTTGCCCATTTATTCGGGTTGTTCATCTTAGTATTCATGCGAGACCGCACCAAAGCAATTTGGATTGGTAAACATTAAATAGCTTCGAAAGATTTGAATTAAATCATTTTTCATCAATAATAACTAGCCGAAAACAAAGGCCAGGAAACATACTTAGAAACAGTTCGATAATGACATGAAACTTATAAGCATAGTTGTTAGAATAATAACTGAGTAATCATCGATAAGCTTGCAAGATAATTGAAGTTGTATAACTTCACAACAAGCGAACTTGCACGAATAAATAGCTAGCATAAGTCCAATACTTACCCTCACTGAGATAAAATAAGTAAGGATTGAATAAATACCCAATAGAAATTAGGGCTAGGAAACTTGCCTGATACGTCTTCTACAGTTTAAGCTATCAATTAGTCCTTCACGTAACCTAATCACATATGTCACGTTAAGCAATTAGGTCCTCGAACTCTAATTTGAAAGTAAAGGATTTCCTTTTATTTAATTTTATTATTAAACTACCATGTATGCTATCATCAAGCTAATTTAATCATATAACATGTTGCGTCTTATAGGTAAAGTGGTTCAGTATGAGATTCTGAGCAAAATAAGTTTCTGACATTTTTCTGACCCGGCCCGACCTGACCCGACCCGGATCAGACCCGACCCGACCCAGTACGGCGCAGCTGCGCAGCCTCAAGCCGTGTTACCGGCGCAGCTGCGCTGTCTGGCCAACCCGGAATCCATCTTTGTGTGGCGCAGCTGTGCAGGTATAAGCCTTATGAAAGGCGCAGCTGCGCTGCTCATCAGGCCCAAATCCTGATTTTTGTTTTCGAGCAGCCCACTTTGCAATTTAATTCCCACTTGTTTACAGGTTGTATGACCATGATATTTGGACACCATACACTCCATACATCATAGTATTTTACAAGAATACAACATACATGAGACTAACATGTTAAGACCTCGATCCAGCAGCCTAGATAAGCGTGCCAGACTGCCTTCCAGACTTAGAAAATTTCTGGAAATTCCCAGAATTATGCAGATTTTTATACCAACATGCTTGCTTACGAAATTCATAACTTGCTCATTTTAACTCCGTTTCTTTTGAAAATTGGTCAGGTGAGACATCATACTACATAGTATTTTACAAAATTAACACATACAACCAACGAGTCGCAGAAGCTATGATTCCAAGGCTCCGAAAAACCCAAAAAGTCACAGATTCTAAGTTAACCCACCTTTGACAAAAACCATGATTTTGATTCTAGCATGCATGAAGTTGATTCCTACTGTCCAGATCACATATACTAACATATATACACATGTTACAATAATCAAACCCACTAAGTTACCATGATTTGAACAAATTGACATCTATGAGGTATTTTATCGAACACTTAGCATGCAAACTTGAATTCTTTGATTCACTACGTATTTGAAGCATGATTAGACCAGAATTTTCATTCTCAATATCCCCATATCAGTAAACAACACTAAGATAGCATCACACAGTCAAAACAAATTATTTACCACAATTATCCATGCATTTTCTTCACTATTTTCTTAAGAACATAGAATAGGTTTCATGGCTTACCTCTTGGACGAATTCCTTCTTGTTTTAATCTGATAGAGCCTCACTCCTTGCTTGCTAACTCCTCTGTAATCTCCAGAATTCTTAGACAACCTAGTATCACTCTCAAACTCTCAATATTTTTTTCTCTCTCGATTAGAACTTTTTGTGAAAAGGAGAAGAGACTTGGATTGGGAATATATATATAGCACATAATATACATTGTTTGCTCCAGCCCTTCCATCTCCACAATTCATCAGTTACACCCCATGCCACCATTAACCGAATTGAAGAAGGTGGGAGTTAGAGAAATGAAAGAGCTTTGGTTTTAAGGAAGAAAATATAACTCCCTTCCTAATCATTTAGAATATACGTATATACTCTCCCTCCTTGTCCCAATTTGGCTGACACATGGCCCCATCATCTGCTGCAATTCCCTTATTAAAATATTATTTAATCAATTAAATAACCATTTGACCGTTTTGCCCTCCGTAGCTAAACGTTTCGATACTCATATCGACTCCTCCTAAAATCGACGTCCCGGACGTCATGGGACTATCCGTTTCGTCAAATTCATCTCCAAAATTCGTGGTTGACTTTTTACCCGAAAAGTCAACTGGTTGACTTTGACCAAAAAGTCAATTGTGACACATTTTCGTAGTTATAGTCTGTCCTGACTAATTTCGACGTTCCGGACTCAAATACGCAGTCCGCGTCTCTAAATTCTGCTCCAAACTCAAAATCATGCTTTAAAGCCATCCCACGAAATTAATAGAATTAATTCCATACTTAACCAATTTAAATATTTGAATTAAACTGAACTAACCATTTAAATACTCCTCATCACATATCATAAAATAACACATGTATGTATAACACAAATACATCTAATAAAAGAAAACACACAAGAATTTCACATAAATTCGTTTATTGATAATTGTTAAAAGACATAATACTCTCGGATATTACATTCACCCTCCCTTATAAGGATTCCGTCCCCGGAATCATTACACATCAAACAAAAAGATTAGGATAATTTTTCATCATTTTCTCCTCGAGTTCCCACGTAGCCTCTTCGGCGTTGTGGTTCCTCCATACTACCTTAACAGAAGGTATTATCTTATTCCTCAACACTTGTTCTTTTCTATCAATTATCTGTACTGGAACCTCTTCATAGGTTAAGTTCTTTTCAAATTGGATGGGTTCATACTCTATGATATGCTTGTAATCCTGTTTATAGGGTCGTAACACTGATACGTGGAACACGTTGTGTATATGTTCTAACTCCTGAGGTAAAGCTATTTCATAAGCTACCTCACCGACTCGCCTTAACACTTCAAAGGGTCCTATGAATCTGGGACTAAGTTTTCCCTTCTTCCCAAATCTCATTTTCCCTTTCCAAGGTGAAACCTTTAGAAACACATAAGTGCCGACGTCGAAGTCTCGTTGTTGCCGGTGTTGATCAGCATATTTCTTCTGTCGATCCTGAGCTGTCACTAATCTCGCTCGTATCGTTTTGATCACATCTGCAGTTTGCTGCACTAATTCCGGCCCTAGCAATTGACGTTCTCCCACTTCATCCCAGCACAATGGCGTTCTACATTTTCTTCCATATAAAGCTTCATAAGGTGGCATCCCGATACTCGCGTGATAACTGTTGTTGTATGCAAATTCCACTAACGGTAGGTGGTCATCCCAGCTTCCTTTGAAGTCCATTACACATGCTCTCAGCATGTCCTCTAACGTTTGAATAGTTCTTTCGCTCTGCCTGTCTGTTTGAGGATGATACGCGGTGCTCAACCTCAGTTGCGTTCCCATGCGTTCTTGAAAGCTTTTCCTGAAATTAGCTGTGAACCGCGAATCGCGATCTGACACAATTGATACAGGTACACCGTGCCTGGAAACGATCTCCTTGATATAAAGCTTTTCCAACTGATCCAAGGTATATCTGATTTTGATTGGCAAGAAATGCGCTGACTTGGTCAATCGATCAACGATTACCCAAACTGCATCGTAACCCTTCTGTGTGTTTGGAAGTCCTACCACGAAGTCCATCGTGATATGCTCCCATTTCCATTCTGGAATTTCTAATGGTTGAAGTAACCCGCTCGGTCTCTGATGTTCCGCCTTAACTCTCTGGCATGTCAAACATCTGCTGACGCACTCTGCCACTTCTCTCTTCATATTGGGCCACCAATAATGTTGGCGAAGATCCTGATACATTTTTGTGCTTCCCGGGTGAATTGAGTAACTTGAGCTATGGGCTTCCTGCAAGATTTCTTCCTTTAATTCAGTTACCGCTGGCACCCAAATTCTCCTCTCAAACCTTAATAATCCATCACCACCCACATTGAACTTAAGCTCCTCTCCATCTGAAATTCTTTTCCTCACCTTCTCGCATTCTTCATCGCTGCTTTGTTCTTCCTTGATTTGTCCAATAGAGTCGGTCGAACCTCCATTGCGAATAACTTCCCATCTGACTCGCTCGGACTCTTTACCTCGAGTTCCAAACTGGCCATTTCCCTAATCAACTCCTCTTGAGCCGTTAGCATTGCCAACCTCCCACTGCCCTTTCTGCTTAGCTCATCTGCGACCACGTTAGCTTTCCCCGGATGATATAAGATGTCGCAATCATAATCCTTTATTAGTTCCAACCATCTTCTCTGTCTCATATTCAACTCCTTCTGCGTGAAGATATACTTCAGACTTTTATGGTCCGTGTATATTTCACACTTTACACCATATAAACAGTGCCTCCAAATCTTCAGGAAAAATACTACCGCTGCCAATTCCAGGTCATGGGTAGGATATCCCTTCTCGTAATCCTTCAACTGACGTGATGCATACGCAATAACTTTACCATGTTGCATAAGCACACAGCCAAGTCCTTTATGCGACGCATCACTGAAAATCACGAAATCACCTGTATCGTCTGGTAAAGACAACACCGGTGCCTCACTCAATCTTTTCTTAAGTTCCCGAAAACTTTCTTCACACTTCTCTGTCCAGACAAATTTGACCGACTTCTTTGTTAAATTTGTCAAAGTTCCTGCTATCTTCGAAAAATCTTGGATAAACCGTCTATAATAGCCTGCCAGTCCTAAGAAACTTCTTACTTCAGTCGGTGTCTTTGGTTGCTCCCAATTCTGCACCGCTTCTACCTTTGCTGGATCCACAGAGATTCTGTCCTTATCGATCACGTGACCCAGAAATTGAACTTTCTTCAACCAAAACTCGCACTTTGAAAATTTTGCGTATAACTTAACCTTCCTCAACGCCTCCAATACCAACCTTAAGTGTTCAGCATGATCCTCCTGAGTCTTGGAATAGATCAGGATATCATCTATGAACACGACCACAAATTTATCTAGGTATTGCTTGAATACCCGATTCATCATGTCCATAAATGCCGTCGGCGCGTTCGTTAATCCAAATGACATCACCAGGAACTCGTAGTGACCGTAACGAGTCCTGAATGCTGTCTTAGGAACATCTTCCTTCCTCACCCTCAATTGGTGATATCCCGTCCTCAAGTCGATCTTGGAAAAATATTTCGCTCCCTTCAACTGATCGAACAGATCATCTATCCTAGGTAATGGATACTTGTTCTTGATCATCACTTTGTTCAACTCTCGATAGTCGATACAAAGTCTCATCGATCCATCCTTCTTTTTCACAAATAAAACTGGTGCTCCCCAAGGAGACACACTCGGTTGAATATACTTTTTATCCAATAATTCCTGCAACTGTACCATCAGCTCTTTCATCTCTGCCGGTGCCATTCTGTATGGGTCTTTTGAAATCGGGGCCGTTCCCGGTACTAAATCTATAACGAATTCGACCTCTCTATCCGGTGGAAGCCCTGGTAACTCTTCCGGAAATACATCCAAAAATTCATTCACTACTGGTATCTGTCCCATTCCTACACCTATTTTCCGTGTATCGACGATATGGGCCAAATATCCTACACTTCCCTTCCTTAGCAACTTCCTCGCTTGCAACATCGTCAGACAACTCGAGTGTCTCGGCGACTTACCCCCGTAGAATACTACCTTAGACTGATTTGGAGTCATAAGATTTATACACTTCTTCTGGCAATCTATCATCGCTCCATGGTTAAATAACCAATCCATTCCTAGAATTACATCAAATTCCCCTAATTGAATCGGAATTAAATTCACAGGCAACTTATATCCCCTGATATCTACAACACAATTCCTATAGACATGGCTAACGGGAATGACTTCCTTATTAGCGACTTCTATGTTCAAAGGATATTCTAATTTTTCCTGGGGTATGTTTAATCGTTGGGAGAATTCATGGGATACGAAGGAACAAGTAGCACCCGAATCAAATAATATGTAAGCAGATATATCATTGACCGGAATGATACCTGAAACCACGTCCTTGGATGCGACTGCATCCTGAACCGTCATGTTGAAAGTCCTTGCTGTTGGTCGATTCTGAGTTGGTGGTCCAGTAATTGTGAGATTTCCACCGCTTGGTCCCCTTCCTCCATTTCCTCCTGCTGAATTCTTCTTTGGGCAATTCCTTGCCTGATGATCCAATGCTCCACAATTGAAACATCCATTCCTCTTTGGTGCAGAGCAATTGGGAGAGATGTGCCCCTCTTGCCCGCAATTGAAACAGACATTCTTCCCTTTTAGACATGCACCCAAGTGATTCCTCCCACACTCCTTACACGCCTCAGTTCTCTTCTTTACTTCACCTGGTTTTCCCCCAGAGTTTCCCGAGTTAAAATTATTATTGTTGTTGTTGTTGTTCCACTTCCTCTTGTTTCCACCACTGCTGCTGCTACCTTCCCCGCGATTCCCTCCTTCATTCTTCTTCTTTTTCTCCTTATTAAACTTCATTAGGGCTTCACTTCTGCCCTCAGCAATTATAGCCTTCTCCAGGAGAGTCGCGAAGCTGTTCGTCTGCAACACCGAAAGTCTACTGTATAACCATGGTTTGAGACCCTGCTTAAACCTCCTCGTTTTCCTCTCCTCAGTGTCGACCTGATGAGGCGCGAACCTCGCCAGTTCGTTGAACTTTGCGGCGTACTGGGGTACGGTCATGTCTTCTTGCTTCAGTTCCAAGAATCGCATCTCCATACGACTCTGCATACTCGCAGGGAAATAGTTTTCGAAGAAGATCTTCTTAAACTCTTCCCAAGATATCACACCTTCTCCCGCCCTGATCTGGTTTGCCTCCCACCAGAAATTGGCTTCACCCTTCAGCATGTAAGTGGCGAAGATTGTTTTCTGATCATCTCCTACGCTAGCAATAGCGAACGCCTTTTCAATTTCCTTGACCCAAGTTTGGGCTTCGATAGGTTCGGTGGTTCCTTTGAACTCAGGTGGTCCCGCGCTTTTGAAGTCTTTAAAGAGTGCCACCTGGCCCGCTAGAGGGTTATTGGTATTCGGGGTTCGTTTCTGTAATGCCCCAACTAACATGTCTACAAACTGTTGCATAGGGTTCGGTGGACCCCCAGCATTACCGCCTGACCCTTCTGGTACTTGTTGACGACGTCTTCCTCTAGCCATCTCTCTGTTTTAATAAACTTAGTGTTATTATCCCATAACTTATTCCTACAATATTTATAATTCATATAAAAACTTAATCATCACATCACATATTTAAATAAAAGCATATTTATTTATAAACATAATACCCAAGGTATTTCATCATCTTATGGCATTAAGCCATTTACATCACTTTAACCATCATATTTAGTAACATTGGAAACCAAGTTTTATTTCATAGATAAGCGTTCTACACGCTACTAGTAAAAGTTTAACACGAACAAACTAAAGACCCCGCCTAATGGCGTCTTCATGCTCTTCATCCGCTATTTCCAACACCAGCCCATGGCTTATAGCATGTCTAGACTGGTACTCCTCACGTGGAAAGTGATACACTCTATACTGGAACCTCCCATGTGCTGTCTTAAACGCATACTTCATTCTATCCATCCTAACCTTCTTATCTCTTACCTCTCCTTCTAACTCGCCTGTTAGCTTCTCGGCCTGAACACGGCCTCTCCTCTCATCTCCCCAGAATGTGGTAATGATCTGCTTGTCAGTTTGGAGACTCTGAATCCTTAACTCTAGCCCATTAATGGTATGTCCCAAGTGGGTCCTAATAGCTTCTTTCTCATCCTTCAGCCTGTCCGCCTTCTGACCTGCTGTTCGCAGCTTGTCAGCCAGATCCCCGTTCCTAATTATCAGGTGTTGCACCAATGCTCCAAGCAATGCTGCAGCCTGCTGCTCCCCCTGATACAGCTCCTCCAACTCATGGACTTTGTCATTCAATTCTGTAATCCTATCCATCAACTCATCCAATATAGTATCCTCAGGTGCTTCCTCGGAGTCCTCCTCGGGCTCCTCTTCCTCTTCAGGATACTCCTCTGGGTCTGACTCAGCTGCTGCCTCAGCTATAGGCTCAGGTACAGCTGTCACCAACTGCTCACTCATTACGTGAATATCTCTAACCTCCTCTTCTCCTGACATCCTACAATCAAGACAAAGAACTCAATTAGTATTTTAAAAATAGATATTGATTTTGTTTTTAGAAAAATAGCTTCGACACTACACTTAGAACTCTACGTGAGTTCATCTCCTTATTACCTCCACTAACTTCCCTAAGGTTATAGTCTAAGGTTCCCCACCTAAAGTTTATAACCTACGGCTCTGATACCAACCTGTGACGCCCCCACATCCGTGTAACATCGATTACAGGACATGGTACTCACGATACAACATACATCATCATCTATCTAAGTAACTCCAGCAATAATAATAATAATATTATAACTATTACGTACAAAATAAAATCCCAAGTCTTTACAACCTTTAATAAACCAAAACTTAAACTTAGCGTTTATCGCTACATTACATCATATGCGGAAATATAAACTTATTTCATAAGGTAACTAGCATCATTTCATCTTAGACTTCCCCTTGTCCTTGCCCGAGCCCTCAGCCTTCTCATCCTTAACTGAAAAGTTTAAGCAAGAATGAGCACAAATTGCCCAGCAAGTATATAAAGAAGTTTGGAAACATACATCACGAGTAAAAACATTTGTATGACAATATCTCAACAATTAAAGGAATAATCAAGTGTTAAACAAGAATATCAAAGATAAGAGTTTAGAATTCTCAATAGCATACTAAGTGGTGTAAAATACCCTGAACATTGCTTTGTTTCATCGAAAACCATCAGACGGTTTAACAATCAAATAGATTGTAAACGGTCTCTGCAAGTACTCCAGGTGATCAGCCTATCGTACCCTACATTGTGCACAAGTATAAAGTTTAAACTGCATAAGCATAAATGGGACTATATGCCCGACATCTGTTTGCCCATTTATTCGGGTTGTTCATCTTAGTATTCATGCGAGACCGCACCAAAGCAATTTGGATTGGTAAACATTAAATAGCTTCGAAAGATTTGAATTAAATCATTTTTCATCAATAATAACTAGCCGAAAACAAAGGCCAGGAAACATACTTAGAAACAGTTCGATAATGACATGAAACTTATAAGCATAGTTGTTAGAATAATAACTGAGTAATCATCGATAAGCTTGCAAGATAATTGAAGTTGTATAACTTCACAACAAGCGAACTTGCACGAATAAATAGATAGCATAAGTCCAATACTTACCCTCACTGAGATAAAATAAGTAAGGATTGAATAAATACCCAATAGAAATTAGGGCTAGGAAACTTGCCTGATACGTCTTCTACAGTTTAAGCTATCAATTAGTCCTTCACGTAACCTAATCACATATGTCACGTTAAGCAATTAGGTCCTCGAACTCTAATTTGAAAGTAAAGGATTTCCTTTTATTTAATTTTATTATTAAACTACCATGTATGCTATCATCAAGCTAATTTAATCATATAACATGTTGCGTCTTATAGGTAAAGTGGTTCAGTATGAGATTCTGAGCAAAATAAGTTTCTAACATTTTTCTGACCCGGCCCGACCCGACCCGACCCGGATCAGACCCGACCCGACCCAGTACGGCGCAGCTGCGCAGCCTCAAGCCGTGTTACCGGCGCAGCTGCGCTGTCTGGCCAACCCGGAATCCATCTTTGTGTGGCGCAGCTGCGCAGGTATAAGCCTTATGAAAGGCGCAGCTGCGCTGCTCATCAGGCCCAAATCCTGATTTTTGTTTTCGAGCAGCCCACTTTGCAATTTAATTCCCACTTGTTTACAAGTTGTATGACCATGATATTTGGACACCATACACTCCATACATCATAGTATTTTACAAAAATACAACATACATGAGACTAACATGTTAAGACCTCGATCCAGCAGCCTAGATAAGCGTGCCAGACTGCCTTCCAGACTTAGAAAATTTCTGGAAATTCCCAGAATTATGCAGATTTTTATACCAACATGCTTGCTTACGAAATTCATAACTTGCTCATTTTAACTCCGTTTCTTTTGAAAATTGGTCAGGTGAGACATCATACTACATAGTATTTTACAAAATTAACACATACAACCAACGAGTCGCAGAAGCTATGATTCCAAGGCTCCGAAAAACCCAAAAAGTCACAGATTCTAAGTTAACCCACCTTTGACAAAAACCATGATTTTGATTCTAGCATGCATGAAGTTGATTCCTACTGTCCAGATCACATATACTAACATATATACACATGTTACAATAATCAAACCCACTAAGTTACCATGATTTGAACAAATTGACATCTATGAGGTATTTTATCGAACACTTAGCATACAAACTTGAATTCTTTGATTCACTACGTATTTGAAACATGATTAGACCAGAATTTTCATTCTCAATATCCCCATATCAGTAAACAACACTAAGATAGCATCACACAGTCAAAACAAATTATTTACCACAATTATCCATGCATTTTCTTCACTATTTTCTTAAGAACATAGAATAGGTTTCATGGCTTACCTCTTGGACGAATTCCTTCTTGTTTTAATCTGATAGAGCCTCACTCCTTGCTTGCTAACTCCTCTGTAATCTCCAGAATTCTTAGACAACCTAGTATCACTCTCAAACTCTCAATATTTTTTTCTCTCTCGATTAGAACTTTTTGTGAAAAGGAGAAGAGACTTGGATCGGGAATATATATATAGCACATAATATACATTGTTTGCTCCAGCCCTTCCATCTCCACAATTCATCAGTTACACCCCATGCCACCATTAACCGAATTGAAGAAGGTGGGAGTTAGAGAAATGAAAGAGCTTTGGTTTTAAGGAAGAAAATATAACTCCCTTCCTAATCATTTAGAATATACGTATATACTCTCCCTCCTTGTCCCAATTTGGCTGACACATGGCCCCATCAGCTGCTGCAATTCCCTTATTAAAATATTATTTAATCAATTAAATAACCATTTGACCGTTTTGCCCTCCGTAGCTAAATGTTTCGATACTCATATCGACTCCTACTAAAATCGACGTCCTGGACGTCATGGGACTATCCGTTTCGTCAAATTCATCTCCAAAATTCGTGGTTGACTTTTTACCCGAAAAGTCAACCGGTTGACTTTGACCAAAAAGTCAACTGTGACACATTTTCGTAGTTATAGTCTGTCCTGACTAATTTCGACGTTCCGGACTCAAATACGCAGTCCGCGTCTCTAAATTCCGCTCCAAACTCAAAATCATGCTTTAAAGCCATCCCACGAAATTAATAGAATTAATTCCATACTTAACCAATTTAAATAGTTGAATTAAAATGAACTAACCATTTAAATACTCCTCATCACATATCATAAAATAACACATGTATGTATAACACAGATACATCTAATAAAAGAAAACACACAAGAATTTCACATAAATTCGTTTATTGATAATTGTTAAAAGACATAATACTCTCGGATATTACATTGCATATCGGTTAGCTTTGCCTCCACAGCTAGTTGTGCACAATGTGTTCCATGTGTCAGTATTGAGGAGTTATAAATATCATCCGTTGCATGTGGTACAATATCCGTTTGATAAGATTAGTGATGATCTTACTTGTATGGAGCAAGCCGAGGCGATTTTGGATCGTCAAGAGCGGGTTATGAGGAGGAAGACAATTCCGTTTGTTAAGGTTTTGTGGAGGAATCATTCGGAGCGTGAAGCCACTTGGGAGATGGAGGAGCCTATTCGAGCGAAGTATCCGCATCTTTTTGATAATTAGGTTCATTCTTTTCTTTTGATTCCGGGGACGGAATCCTTTTAAGGGATAGGTGATGTAATACCCGAAAAATAAATAAATAAATAAATGACATTTTAAAATTTTATTTTAAATATTTTAATTGGGTCTTTCTTGTGTTTGGGTCAATAATGTATTTAAGTATGTGGACTACATTAATTGGGCCTTAAAACTTATTGGGTCTAATTTATAATTGTGTAATATTAAAATCCTATTAAAATTTGGATAAACAATAAGAGATATAAATAATAAACAAAACCTAATTACTTTATTATATTTATACAAACTGAATAAGAAGAAGAACGGAATAGAGGCGGCTGCCTTGGAGAAAAAGAAGAGATTGATTTGTACTTTGTATGGGATAAAGGAACAAGAATTTATATCTATTTCAGAAACAGTTTACAAGTAAGTTACATTTTTTATATGTGTCTTTGTTTCAATTCATATTAATGAATTATTAGATTCAATAATCAGATTTCGTAGAACGTGTAAAATTTTATATTCATAATTATATTACTGGTAATGATCAGAATGTGAAAAGGGACAACAAATTTCGTTTATATATATATATAAATTTATTTCGGTAATCATGGAGAGGTATTGTACTGGGTATATTATATATATATATATATATAATAAATTTCGCCATTTAGGTAACAGGGAGGGTTAGTGGCTATACTATATATATATATTTATACATTAAGAATTTGATGACTATATGCATGTTTGATTGTTTGAAACGGATGCTTCAGTAATAATAATAATAATAATAATAATAATAATAATAATAATAATAATAATTATAATAAAAATAATAATAATAATAATATGATTCTATTAAAGGTTTAAAGATGGAAGAAAAAAAATAGTTTTGTAAACATACTTATATTTATTATTTATTCTTTTGTTTAGTTCGAACGGAAGGAGTTTAACGAATAAATTTTGGAATATAATTTTTGGGTATTACATTGCTTACTTCAGGTACGGATTCCGTACTCTTTCAGCGATACTCTTGTTAAATTTGATTTGTTCGTTTTGTTCCTTGTTTCGAATTTCGTTATTATTTCACATAATTATTTCTTGTGAAATTCATATAATTGTTTTATTTTGGGGCTAATTCATATGACTTGAATTTGTACTCTTTGAATTAGGTTATCATGTTATTATTTATTTTGATAATTGTAGAGCGGTACATGTTGGTACTTTCTTTTTGAGACATTGTGATTATATTTCGATTTGGTTCAACATGTACATATAGAACCCTCTCTATTAATATTGTGTCGCATGTGTTGTGATATAATATTTTTGTTAGAATATACCGTAGGGTATACCTGAGCTATAACCACCTGTGGGGGTACCACAGGCATGTCGTCTTGGCACGAGAGACATGACACTTTCCGTGGTAGTGTGATCAGTCCACGGCGTCTCCGTTTTGTGCTCCGGTGGGAGTTGGCCATTTGGTGTTTTGTTGTGGGAGGCGTATGGGTCGACCCTAGTTATCTGTCCTGTTCTGTTCTGCGGAGTGGCGATGTTTGTGCCAAACACGCCTTCTGATTTTACATACATTTGGATTCGCGGTCCAATGTGTGTGACTTGCCTGTGTGGCATTATTTGACCTTGCCTGTGTGGCAAGGTATATTTATGTTCTTTTCTGAGCTCGGTATGAAAAAAAATTCCAACCATTTGATTCAGCCTATGATTTCGTTGTAGTAGTTTGTTCGTTACAGTTCAGTTCATTTTATTGAGTTAGTTATTTCGTTTCATTATTCTTGTATTCTATATCTGTACTGGGCATTTGGCTCATGCTGTGTTTTTCTTCCGGCAGGTAATCAGGGGGATCAAGGGCAAGTGTGATGAGAGCTCCTTTCAATCCAATGGTTTAGGAATATTCTATTTAGGCTGGACATATTAATTATTAAATTTTTGTTTGGAGTTGTAATAATTATTTCAGATTATGGTTTGGGCCAGTTTGGCATTTATTCTGGTTTGACCTTTTGATATTTATTGGTGAAATATTATTCTTTCGTGGCATAGAGGTTTCGTTCGACTTTGTTGTGTTTTGAGTAACCTCCCTTTCTATTTCGGGAAGGGGGTGTTACAGCGTTGGTATCAAAGCTTAGGTTCTTTCTTGTAGAGAACCTATGAAACAATTAGAAGGTCTCCTAAATTAAGACTTGTGTGAGATGTACGCATCGTTTTGATTGTGATAATCATAGGATGACTCTTTTTGATGCTAATCAAACTAGAACGAAGTAATAGAACTCCTAAACACTCCTTTCTTTGACAATTTGACAAAACCAATAAAACAATAAAAAGGTCTCCCTAAATGAAGACTTGTTTGAGATTTGCGTATCGTTTTGAACGTAATTATCATAAAATTACTCGTTTTGATGCCAATAAAACTAAAATGAAGAAATAGGACTCCTAATCTCCTATTTCTTTGATAATTTGAGACAACCAATGAAAAAAATTTGAAGATCTTCCAAGAGGAAAAATTGTGAGAGATGTACGCATCGTTTTGAACGCGATAGCCATGGGATTGCTCCTTTTGATGCTAATCAAACTAGAACGAAGCAATAGGACACCTAATCACCTCTTTCGTCGATAATTTTAGAGAACCGATGAAACAATCAAAAGGTCTCTCCATAAAAGAAGACTTGTGTGAGATGTACGCATCGTTTTGAATGTGATAGTCATGTGATTGCTCTTTTCGATGCTAATCACACTGGAACGAACTAGTAGGACTCATAATAACCTCTTTCTTTGACAATTTTAGAGAACAAATAAAACAATTAAAAGGTCTTCTTAAAAGAAGACTTTGTGTGAGATGTACGCATCGTTTTGAATGCGATAATCATGAGATTGCTACTTTTGATTCCAATCTAACTAGAATGGAGAAATAGGACTCGTAATCACCTCATTCTTTGACAATTGGAGAGAACCAATGAAACAATTAGAAGCTCTCTCTAAATGAAGACTTTTATGAGATGCACGCATCGTTTTGAACGCGATAGTCATGGGATTAATCCTTTAGATGATAATCAAACTAGAACGAACTAATAGGAATCCTAATAACCTCTTTCTTTTACAAATTGAGAGAACCAATAAAACAATATAAATATATCCCTAAATGAAGACTTGTGTGATATGTGCGCATCATTTTGAACGTGATAGTAATGGGATTGCTCATTTTGATGCAATCAAACTACAACGAAGAAATAGGACTTGTAACCACCTCATTCTTTGACAATTTGAGAGAACCTACGAAACAATTAGAAGGTTCTCCTTAAATGAAGACTTGAGTGAGATGTACGCATCGTTTTGAACGTGATAGTCAAGTGATTGCTCCTTTTGATGCTAATTAAACTAGAACGAAGTAATAGGACTCTTAATCACCTTTTTATTTAACAATTTAACAGATCCAATGAAACAATAAAAATGTCTCCCTATATGAAGACTTGTGTGAGATATACGCATCATTTTAAACGGGATAGTTATGGCATTGCTCCTTTTAATGCAAATAAATCTAGATCGAAGAAATAGGACTCTTAACTTTCTTTAACAATTTGAGACAAACAATGAAACAATAAAAAGGTCTACCTACATGAAGACTTGTGAGAGAAGTACGCATCGTTTTGAAAGCGATAGCCATGGAATTACTCCTTTCGATGCTAATCAAACTAGAACGAACTAATAAGATTTCTAATCACCTATTTCTTTAAAAATTTCAGAGAACCAATGAAACAATAAGAAGGTCTCCCTAAATGAAGTCTTGTGTGAGATGTACGTAACGTTTCAAATGCGATAGTCATGGGATAGCTTCTTTTGATGCCAATCTAACTTGAACGAACTAAAAGGACTCGTAATCACCTCATTCTTTGGCAATTTAAGTGAACCTATGAAACAATTAGAAGGTGGAGATATACAGATCGTTTTGTGAGATATACAGATCGTTTTTAACGTGATAATCATCGGATTGCTCCTTTTGATGCTAATCAAAATATAACAAAGTAATAGAACTCCTAATCACCCCTATCTTTGACAATTTGACAGAACAATTAAAATAATAAAAATGTCTCCCTAAATGAAGACTTGTTTTAGATTTGAGCATCGTTTTGAACATGATAGTTATGAGATTGCTCGTTTTGATAACAATAAAACTAAAACGAAGAAATAAGACTCCTAATCTCCTATTTTTTTGACAATTTGAGACAACCAATAAAAAAAGAAGATCTTCCAACATGGAGACTTGTGAGAGATGTACGCATCGTTTTGAACACGATAGCTATGGGATTGCTTCTTTTGATGCTAATCAAACAAGAACGAAGTAATAGGACTCCTAATCACCTCTTTCTTCGAAAAATTTAGAGAACCAATGAAACAATTAAAAGGTATCCATAAAAGAAGACTTGTGTGAGATGGAAGCATCGTTTGGAACGTGATAGTTATGGAATTGCTCTTTTTGATGCTAATCAAACTAGAACGAACTAGCAGGACTCATAATCACCACTTTCTTTGACAATTTTAGAGAACCAACGAAACAATTAGAAGGTCTTCCTAAAACAAGACTTGTGTGAGATGTACGCATCGATTTGAACGCGATAGTCATAGGATTGTTCATTTAGATTCCAATCTAACTAGAACGGAGAAATAGGACTCGTAATCACCTCATTCTTTGACAATTGGAGAGAACCAATGAAACAATTAGAAGCTATCCCTAAATGAAGACTTATGTGAGATGTACGCATCATTTTGAACACGATTGTAATGGGACTAATGCTTTTGATGCTAATCAAACTAGAGCGAGCTAATAGGAATCCTAGTCACCTCTTTCTTTGGCAAATTAAGAGAACCAATAAAACAATAAAAATATCTCCCTAAATGAAGACTTGCAAGACATGTGCGCATCATTTTGAATGCTATAGTAATGGGATTGCTCCTTTTGATGCCAATAAAACTAAAACGAAGAAATAGAACTCGTAATCACCTACTTCTTTGAAAATTTGAGAAAACCTATAAAACAATTAGAAGGCCTCCTTAAATGAAGACTTGAGTGAGATGTACGCATCGTTTTGAACGTGATAGTCATGTGATTGCTCCTTTTGATGCTAATCAAACTATAACGAAGTAATAGGACTCTTAATCACCTTTTTCTTTAACAATTTAACAGATCCAATGAAACAGTAAAAATGTCTCCCTAGATGAAGACTTGTGTGAGATGTACGCATCATTTTAAACGAGATAGATATGGCATTGCTCCTTTTAATGCAAATAAATCTAGAACGAAGAAATAGGACTCTTAACTTTCTTTTACAATTTGAGACAAACAATGAAACAATAAGAAGGTCCACCTACATGAAGACTTGTGAGAGAAGTACGCATCGTTTTGAAAGCGATAGCCATGGAATTACTCTTTTTGATGCTAATCAAACTAAAACGAACTAATAAGATTCCTAATCACCTATTTCTTTAACAATTTTAGAGAACCAATGAAACAATAAGAAGGTCTTCCTAAATGAAGTCTTGTGTGAGATGTACGTACCGTTTCAAATGCGATAGAAATAGGATTGCTCCTTTTGATGCCAATCTAACTTGAACGAAGTAATAGGACTCGTAATCACCTCATTCTTTGACAATTTGAGAGAACCTATGAAACAATTAGAAGGTCTCCCTAAATGAAGACTTGTGTGATAGTCGATCATAGGATTAAGGTTGACTCTTATTCGATTATGTACCAATGAATATTTATTAGTACAACTGTTATGCTTCGCACGCCTGCTGTGTCGCCATGGCCATCCAAGTAACAAATGGCAAGTATGGATTGGAACTACATCGCATAATATTTTATCTTCATATCTGCCAATGCAAAAAGAAACTGACATTCGTCTAGTCACCATTACCTCCTCACAATCGACGATCCCTAGCATCTTGTAAGGACGAGGATGTGCAACTGTTGACAACCCAAGTTTCTCCACCATTTGTAGTGCTAGCAATGTTAGTACCAATTTCACAATCAATTTTTACAAGGCATAACTTTTTTGCACTAGAAACCTAGTATAAAAGATGTCCTTTAAGCTAGACATATTTCCTGCAAAACAAGGGATAGTAATAAAAATAATTTTTCTCAAATGCTCCCTTACGTGTTTCGCTCAAAACAATGTATCGCTCAATTTTACGCTCGTGTATCACTCAATAGGCCTTTACCCTCTATTAAGCTCACACTCTTGCCTTTTACCTCTCAATATTCCCTCTTATAGGTTCTTTTTGAATTCACCGAATAAATTCATAGTTTTACAATGCAATTCAAAAGTAACTTATCAAGAACAAATATAAAAGGTATGACTATCTGAATACCACAAAATCACAATTGATAGCCTCGCACTCCTCTTGTATGCCCTTAAAATTCCGCTTGTATGCTTTTTCTAAAAAGTTATGATGTCGCTTCATCGAAATTGATAATGAATGGAACAGAATTAACTTTTTGTTGGAATTTGATAATTTGATGGTGTGCTACAAGTTTGGTTAGCATAATGGAAATAGAATCTGATTTTTTTTTCAATACTCTCTTTTTTTTTTTAAACTCACGAATTTTTTTTAACTCACGTTTTTTTTACAATATATATGCAACAGAAAATTAAAGATAAGTAACTCACTAGAAAAGCTTAGCTTTGATACCAAATGATTGACTCCACGGCAAGCTTGCGTGAGGTGGTCGTCGCCCCGATCGTTTCTAGCAAAGTTGTTGGGTGAATTGCTTGCAACACCTTAACCTCTAGCCTATATGTAGACGATAATCTTGGTAAAATTGCTCGCGTTTGGAAATCTGCGTTGAATGGACACCAACGACACCTTGACCCCTCGCTTATATTAAAGCGGTAATCTCGGTACAATCGACGATTGATGCGATAGAAGACGCCACGCACAACTATGTATTGTTGTATGATAAATCAAAGTTGAATCTCAAAGAAAAACTAAGAAAATAGCTTAGGAATTCTTCAAAGAAACAAAAGTAGAGAATAACCTCACAAATATATTGAATAATGAATAATGTCTAATGTCTCTCTATTACATCAACTTGAACCTCTATTTATACTACTCAAAATAATCCAAATCCTAATAACAATAAGAACAAATTATTCTAATCCTAATAGCAATAGTAACAAATTATCCTAATCTTAATAGGAATAGTAACAACTTATTCTAATTCTAATAATAAAAGAAATAACAATCCAATTTAAAATTGAAATTGAAAGTCTAACTAAATAAAATCCTAATTACATTAGTATTCTGAAATTAACTTCCACAATCCTTGTCGCGTTAAACTCCTTTGCCACGTGAGTGGAATAAGCAAATCCAAACCCAATTATGAGATGAATTACCGTGTGAATTGATTAGTAACACTTTTGCATGCATGTGTTCCCCTTCTCCAAAATGAATTAGTCCCCATATAATTCTTGCTGAATCATGCTACTTTATAAGACTCCACATGTGAATTGGGTTAACTTCCTTTGCATGTCCCACATATGAATTAATGTAGTACTTTAAGATGAATCCTGCTTGGTCCATGAATCAGAATGTGAATATGCTTGCCGAATAAAGAAAGCCCACATAAATGATGTCCCATAATATTAGACCCACTATGCTCCATATAAAATTCGTACATGGTCTGAATTGAATGGGTCAATTGGGTCAGCCCAATAATGCTTGAATTGTACTCTCTTGAATAATTTTCAATCCAAATAATTAAAATCATTTGTTGAACCTTCGACGTTCGAGTCGATAGATTAACGAGAAATTCTGACCCGGTCAATCTGTCATCAACATCTCACACAAGTCTTCTTTTATGAAGACCTTTTAATTGTTTCATTGTTTCTCTAAAATTGTCAAAAAAAGAGGTGATTAGGAGTACTATTACTTTGTTCTAGTTTGATTAGCATCAAAAGGAGCAATCCCATGGCTATTGCATTCAAAATGATGCGTACATCTCTCACAAGTCTTCATGTTGGAAGACCTTATTTTTTTATTGGTTGTCTCAAATTATCAAAGAAATATGAGATTAGGAGTCCTATTTCTTCGTTTTAGTTTTATTGACATCAAAACGAGCAATCTCATAACTATCACATTCAAAATGATGCACAAATCTCAAACAAGTCTTCATTTAGGGAGACATTTTTATTGTTTCATTGGTTCTGTCAAATTGTCAAATAAAAGGGTGATTAGGAGTTCTATTACTTCGTTCTAGTTTGATTAGCATCAAAAGGAGCAATCCTATGATTATCACGTTTAAAACGATGCGTACATCTCACACAAGTCTTCATTTAGGGAGACCTTCTAATTGTACCATATGTTCTCTCCAATTGTCAAAGAATGAGGTGATTACGAGTCCTATTTTTTCGTTCAAGTTAGATTGGCATCAAAAGGAGCAATCTTGTGACAAACGAGATTTTCTAATATGATTTAAATATTTATTAAATTTAAATAAATATTTTTCAATGATTTAATTATTGAGTCAAATTATGTGATGGAATTATGGTAGATTATTTTAATTATACGTGTTACATTTATTAAAATAATGTAGAGAATTTTATAATTCAAACTATGAATTTAATTGAGCTTATTTGATTAAAAGAATTATTTAATAAGCATAATGTTATTCTAATTAATTTAATAATTTAGAGATTTAATAATTTGACATAATTAATAAATGAGAATTTTAATTATGTGATTTAATGTGGAATTGTTCTATTTTATTTAATGGATTTAAATAAGATTATTTGATTTATGAAGATGTGACATTAAACTATATAATAAGAATGTAATTATAATAAAAGGAAAAAAGAAGGAATAGAAGAAGCCAAACATAGCCTTATTGGGAGTTGGGCAGTTAACCCATTATGGGATTAACTGACCATTACTACGTCAGTTTTATATATACAATTATACATATATTGTATTAGACCTTATATATAATATACATCAGTTTTATACAACATATATCATATATCAGATATAGCATATTCATATTTTCAGAGAGAGAAAGAGAGATAGTTGAGAGAGAAATTGTGAAGGAATTGGTAAATTGAAGAAGTCTTTATAATCATCCTTGTATCATCTCCACAAACTAGCAAGGGTAATCTTTACTATTTAGCTTTCAAATTTAGTTTTCAGAATTTTTCCATTAACGTGTTTTAGAGTTCTCTGTAACGAACGATTTTTATGATTAACTTAATATATGATCATATATGTGTATTATATGTTGATAACATGTTTTATATCATATATTCATGTGTTAGTGTAATCAATTTCAAGTAAACATGTTTTAATCAAAGTTTTACGATTTGCAGAGCATGAAAAGTATGAAGAACACGTATTTGACCTTTATGTAAAAATTGTATGTCATGAATTATTTGTTTAACTTAAAATTTACAATATATTATGATTATACATGTTAAAATAAAGAAAACAAATTTTGAACGGACGGATTCGGAGTTATAACGAATCAGTGACGATGAATTTCGTGTTTTCTTCAAAACTCTCAAAAACATCAAGAACAGTGAATTTATGTAATTTGATTTGAGTAATTACATGATATAAAGTGTTAAAAGTATGTTAAAATCACTATATGATGTTTCTATGAAGTTTATGCTTCATCAGAATCACTATACTAGTTTGATTTGGATTTATTTGGCCTAAACTGTCAAATATTGCAAACCAGAAAATGCATCAGCAGGGGGCCCGCCCCAGCGGGTCCTCATAGGCATAAAGCCCCTCCCCATCGAGGGTGGGTTCTGTCCCGGACATTGCTTGGTGTCCGAGAAAATTTTTGAGATTATTTTGACCTCCTGTAGTAAAATAATCATAACTTCTTTATACAAACTCCGATTAAGGTGATTCAGGATGATTCGGAAAGATAACGAGTAGACCTACAATTTTCATTCTTTAAGTTTTCAATTTGAAGTCGTTAGCAGGGGTCAAAATGTCCATCTTTGTGACTGATGCGTATTCGGAGGCAATCGGAGGGCGTTGGACATGCTCGTACGCAGGTGTTGTGCTCTCGACGATAAAAGATGTTGTTATAAGTTATAAAACATGAATATTATGAAATATAATGATGTTTAATATTAATCAATGATGGTTTAGACAAATTTCTTGAGCATGTTAAGCGTACGCAAGAGCGACGAGTCGGGCGTGCGACGAATGAACGTCGAAACGTCGTGCCAAGTGTAATACTATGCTATAACATACTTGAGGACTTGATGAACATGTAATGCTATTCTATAACATGTTATT
Organism: Panax stipuleanatus; assembly: GCA_020205555.1. Classification (NCBI taxonomy): domain Eukaryota; kingdom Viridiplantae; phylum Streptophyta; class Magnoliopsida; order Apiales; family Araliaceae; genus Panax; species Panax stipuleanatus. The sequence goes on along the minus strand of CM035124.1, from coordinate 101,715,303 downwards.
AATACATACTATATGATTTGAAGTTCATGTTAATAAACTAAGTGCGAACTTGAATATTATGATTGTAAAACTTGATTATGATTGTTTGAAGGATTATACCTATATGATACGCATATTGTGAACTCATACTCATGTTATGTGGTTAGTTAATAAGTTAACACTAGAAACCAAGTTGTAAGTTGAACTTAAATGAAAAGTTCAACAGTTGAACATAGAAGTTATGAAACTAATCGACATCGTATGCATAATGTAATGTGTAGGACGTTGAGAAATTGAATTGTAACTATATTTGTAGCTTGCACATGAGGCAAGTTTCCTTACCCTAACTCGTTTACGAGTATGCAAGTTTTCTTATTCATACTCTTTAAATTGAGCAAGCTTTCTAACTCCAAAGTTATTCGTTGAGCAAGTTCTATACTTATGATTCTATATCAATCAAGTTCTTGTTCTTAATTGTTCAAGTTCAAGATTTCATATGAGATATTATAATTCTTTTGAAGTATTAATTCAGTTATACAATATTTATTCAATTGTATACTCTTGAGATCTATTATTCAAATTGAATATCATTTATTGTTGAACATTGTAAAACTAGCGAACCCTTATTGATTCGACTAGTCCATAGTTGATGAACGTTCTAAATTCTAGAACTATTACTGAGATTATCCAAACCAAGCTTCCTTTGGTGCGGACTCTGATGTCAAATTGAGATGAGCAACCCTATTATAGGGGATTGATGATGGTTTAGCGTTAAGATATTGTGCACAGTATAGTACTAAAGGCTGATCCCCCTAAGTACAAATAGTAGAGTTCATAGTCTTATAACTGTTAAAGGTTTCAAGTATAAATACTTGACAACCTAGGACATAGTTCAAGGTCTTATGACCCTCAGAAGTTCTTTTGATTCTTGTTATTCATTCTTGATTCAAAAGTCGAGTTTCTTATTTCAGAAGTCTTTGATTCACTAGCATGTTATTATATTGTTGTTATATTATTATACTTGTGGGCAATCGTGCTCATTCTTGCATAATAATAACATTGCAGTTAAGAACGAAAGGTCCGACGAGCCTTCTACTAGCAAAGGCAAGGGCAAGGTTAACAAGTAATGAAAACTTGTTGTTTATTTAATATGTTTATGTTTAAGACTTATGCTAAAGTTGTGTAAGACTTATTATTTGTTTACATTTCCGCATTTGAGATTTAAGGTTAGTATGACCTGAGATTGTATTTATTATTTAGATGTTGTAACCCTATAAGGGGAGGACTTATTTCTATCTATTGCATGGTTTGCATTTATTATGGGTAGATAGATGATATTTGCACAGTGAACACCAAATCCCGTGGAATTGAAGTACCTGAATTTGGGAGTGTCACAGGTTGGTATCAAAGCTGTAGGTTATGAACTTTAGGTGGGGGAAAACCTTAGGGTAGTAGCCTTTTAAGAGATCGAGAACATAGTAATGACAAACTTTTATCGAGTTCTAAGAAAGATAATAACTTAACTTATGTGTTATGTGCTTATACTTATATACTTGCGAGAGTATCGATTAAAATCACATAATAACTAAGACTTAAAATTTGATTTGTTAGGATGTCGGATGCTAGAGAACCCAGTCAGCCTAGGGACGTTGTACCCTGAGAGGCTAGAGAGGAGGAGCCCCGAGACATTCACACAGTCTGGGAGCAATTGATTCGACGAAAGCCATCTCCTTTGATCACAGTCATTGGTTGGGAGCATGAGCCAGTGTTTAACTCAGATGAGGACTCTAAGGAGGTTGAGATTCAGGCTAAGGTAGCTGAAGAGGAGGAGGAAGACCCTGAAGAGTTCCCACCGAACTCTATCAGTTCTGAGATGTATAATGAACTGTATGACCGTAGCATAGAGTTACGAGATACTATTCAGGAGCAGAAGGAGCAGACGGTTACGCAACAGTCTACCATCGAGCAGAAGAATGGTGAGATGGAGGCTCGTTACACACGTCTTGGAGATGTAGAGTGGGAGTTGGTCCACGAGAAGGGCCAAGGTGAAGAAAAGTCTGAAGAGATAGAGAAGCTAAAGAATGAATTGAAAGAGAAGTCAGCAAGGCTTGCCATAGCGGAGGACGCTTGGGTGAAAGATTCAAGACGTGCAGATCTTGCAGAGGATAGTAATCGTGCAAAGAAGGCAAAGATTGATGAGACGGGCTATACATTTCAGAAGGCAATTAATGAGGCCCAAGATCGAGTTATGTATTATCCAGTCCAGTTCGAAGGTCTGCTCTGGTATATGCTAGATCGCAGGACGATGTTCCGCATTATGGAGGAAGAACGCAGTAAAGCTGTTCGTCGTCTTAGTAGGCAGTGATAGGGAACAGTTTGATTATGTGCAAACCCATCTGGTAGTTAATAATGTAAATTCTGATGTGTTTATAAACAGAGGAATATTTTGATGATTTAAATCCTGTAGATTCTTTATCTCGGGATAGTTGATGTAAATAGCAGTGATGCTATCGTATTATGTTAAAACTTTTGATTAAATAAAAATATTGGAGTTATTTGAGATGTTATGTGTTAAGTGATTATGTTAAAAATGTTTAGGCTAAGTCTTAGATATTTAAAGATTGAAGAAAGATCTAATAAACGTATATCTTAATATAAATATGCCGCCGAGAAGACGCCCTAAACGTTGACCAGCCCGAGAAGGGTCAACGAACAATAACGACGCTAATGCCAACGTGAATCCTGTTTAGCAGTTGGTGAACTTGTTGACAGGAGTGTTGGGTTTGTACGAAATCGTGACGCAATTAAATTGCAAAAATTAGCGGAAGCATGGTATATCAGAGTTTAAAAAAATTCTACAAAACCATTACCCGGATCATCCTTTATGCAAATTATTAATTTAAAACGATAAATAAGAAGTTATGAAATTATACCCTTATAGAACGAAGCTTCCACAGGTACTAGTTCAACTCCTTGTTCTTCTTGATCTCCTTGAATTTCCGGGTTAGATTCTTTCCTTTGATCAACGTTAGCCACCCAAGTGTTTGGCCTCTGGAGGTGATCCACCAAGGAAGATGAATTATCAAGAAGGAGGGTGTTTGGCTAAACCTTAGTTTTCTATCCTCTATAGAAAAGGAGTACTCTCCAACAATTGGAATTGCATCAATCTGATATCTATTATAAGACTCTTCTTATATAGATATTGGTCAACCCTTCTAATCCTATTAGACATGGGATTTTTTTTAATTAATTAAACTCCTTTAATTAATTTAGGCTTCCCACCACATTGGGAATAATTAATTAAATTCATTTAATTAATTTGTCTCCTAATCTTATTAGGAATAAATGAGAGTACTAAATATTAAATTAATTACTAAACTCCTTTAGAAATTAAAATAATAACAATTGTAATAATATTAATAAGACTCCTCTTATTAATTTATATTTAATATTTCTAAAATATTAAATAATAAACATTAAGCTATTTAATTTATTCTATCACCATAGATTAAATTAATTACACTTAATACATTACGATTATGCCATTACCTTCTTAAATAATTATTCTTCCTTTTATGGTGTGACCCTTTAGGTTCTCCATATTAAACCGGTTGTGAATAAATCAATTAAAATAATTTTAATCTTATTTAAATAAATAAATTAAACTAATAATCTATTTAAATAAATAATATTTATTCTATAATAGGGATAAGCCTCCCTAGCGATCAACGACATTTTTCAGATAATATAGATTTCAACATTAATCATAAAAGAACCTGTGAGTAAATAGTTACCATACAATTCAATCCTTCCACCATATAATGTCCCAATTAAATATAAGACATGGATTTACTGTCAAGTCTTATTTTATTTAATCATATGTATTTCGATTAGAAAATGCACAACTCCGATTAATGTAAATTAGAAACCTCTTTCTAATTTCATTCCACCTTGGCCAAGGATTCCTAGGTTGTCATTTAACGAATCACATAGGACATATCTCCTCTTTTACTAGAGGTGGTAGATTCTTTATTGATCATTCATTATCTCCATATGTAACTCATTAAGCCCAAGCATACCCTATATATGCCTTAAAAGGTCTTAAGGAATAAGTCAAAGTATAATTTGTTACATACAAGATACTATGATGATCTCAAGTCCAAGGATCACTTGTACTACTATCACATTAGGAATTCCTTTTGACAAGCTAGTAAAACTCCATTAGGTATTCCATTGCGAGTCACGTTCAGTGAACTTATTCTCCAATAAGCACCTACATACTTGCTTTAGTGTCTCCACACAAATGATTATGAGATCAATCATCCTCATCCAATGAGCAAGCAACATATGTACCAATCTATCCGGATTTACTAATCCCCTTTTTAGTAATCCCACGATTGGGAACTATTTTAGTTTTAGAGCTTTCTAAGAATTTAGATCTCATTAGCATGATCATCATCATGATTCTAAAAGTATTGCTTAAAACTATGGGTTATTTACATATTATAAAAACAGCATCATGTAGATAATTAAATGCCTTTAATAAATGAATATTTTATTAATAAATAAATAAGATTGTTTACAAAGTATGTGCTTTATCATCATACATGATTGGCTTGTATGCACACTACTATCAAGGAGCGATGAATAATCAGCCACATACTCCACCGAACACCTCGTTCAAGGATTTCAAGGCGGTGGGACCGCCAGAATTTAAGGGAACCATGAACCCAATTGAGGCGCAGACTTAGGTTATGGAAATGGAAAAGGTTTTTGACGTCGTTAGAGTGAGTGAAGATCAGAAGACGGCTTACGCAACGTTTATTTTAAAGTCAGAAGCCAGCTATTGGTGGCAGGCAAACAAGGTACAGGGAGGACAAGGTGTGATAACTTGGGAAAGGTTTAAAGAAATGTTTTTCGAGATGTACTTTCCGATGAGCTCACAGAACTAGATGGAGGTACAGTTTCTGGAGCTAATGCAAGGTGACTGTCTGTGCCAGACTATGCTGCGAGATTTAATGAGTTGGCTAGGTTCGCCGCGTACCAAGTGCATACTGATTAGAGGAAGGCTAGGAGATTTGAACAGGGACTGAAGCCCTGGTTGTATAGCAAGGTGTCGATGTTTCAGTTGAACACATTTGCGGAAGTATTGGAAAAGGCTATCACACTAAAGGAGGGAGCGACGCTATGACCAAGTACAATCAAGAGCTAAAGAAGAAGAAAAGTGAAGATGAGGGTAACAACATGGCCAATGGTAGTAACACTGGTGGAGGTAATAGTCAAAAGAGAAGGGGAGAGAAAGCACATCGATCGAAAATCAGTAAGGAAGCCAGAAGAAAAGGATAAAAGCATGTTCGACCTGCGGGAAGAATCACTTGGGAGTCTGTATGAAAGGAAAAAGAGTTTGCTACAATTGTGGTTGGGAAGGCCACATAACACTTAATTGCCTTAACCCTAGGAAGGGTGCCTGTTTCACATGTGGATCAAAGGATCATCTGGCAAAGAATTATCCTAGAAAGGTATCAGGAGGGGCAGGAGCAGGAGGAAACAAGGAAAGCAACAGTGACAACGCTCTAACGATAACGGGACCAACTGCAACCAACCGACCTACGCCAGGACATTCAACATGACAGTTCAGGATGTTGTGCAGTCTCGCTATGTGGTGTCAGGTATCATTCCGATCAATAAAGTTAATGCTTATGTACTATTTAATTCGGGTGCTACTTGTTCATTTATATCCAATAACTTTGCTAAGAACTTAGAATTGCCTAAGGATGGCAATGCGGTTGGAGAGGGTTTAGTAGGAGTTGGGCTTCTATTACTGGCTATATCTCTAGCCGCTCCTGCAAAAAATTTCATTCCAGTCTTCTCCATTTTGGATTTGCTGCTGTGGTCTATAGAATTTGGACCGAAAAAAATGCTAGGATTTTCTCAAATAATTCCATCCCTGCAAGGATTCTTTTTCGTGATATTATTCATTTGATTAAGTGTGGTCTTCATTCCAATGCTAAATTTCAAAAAATTAAGTCTAGACTATGCTATAGATCTTTTGTATTATAACTGTGTGGTACCTGGGATTGCTTTGGTGTACATGGTTGGGATTGCTGGTTTGGTTATTGCAGGTTTTTCTGCTGGCATGCTCTTTGCTAGTCTTCCTTTGCCGGCTTGGTTTTATTTTGCTGGGGCAGGTTGCTGTGATTTCTGCTGGCCTGGTACTACTATGGGTTTGGGGGGTATCTGTTGGTCTGGAGCCACTCGGCTGACCCACTTGATGTTCTGGTGCTGTTTCAATTGTCTGTTCCAGTTGCTGTTGGTCTGTCTTCCTGCTGGTCTCTTGCCTCTGGGTTGGTAAAAGGGCCAATTTGGCTGCAAGCTGTGTTTCAGTTTATGCTGCTTGAGCTGTTGTTGGCTTTTCTGCTTTGGGTTTTGTTGCTCTACTGGTTTTGGTTGTCTTTGGCTGCCTGTGCGTTTTATCTGTCTGATGCTGCTATTGGTTTGCAAAAGGCCTTTGGCTGTTACTGGTTTGTGATGAGAGTAGGCTGCTGGTTTTGGTTTGCCTATGGTTTTGCCTTTGACTTTTGGCTTTGCCTTTGACTTTTGGCTTTACCTCTGGTTTTGCCTTTCTGCTATCTACTGCTATTGCTAGTGGCTGCACTCTGGCCTGTTGATGATTGCCAGCTGCTGGATTTTGGCCTGCTACCACGTTGCTTCATGTGCACCTTGTTGTGCTTGTTGCTGATGCACATGGCTACTACTCTTTGTTCTGGCTGTAGTGTTAGCATTCTGCTGGTTGGTTTTGCTGCTGGTCTTAGCTTGCTGCAAGTTGGTGATTGCTCCCTTGCTGCCGTTTGTAGGCATGCTGATGTTGTCTGGTTTTCGTGTGCATGTGGCTGATCCTATGCAGGTGCTTGTTGCTGCAATCTCTGCTGCTGTTTTGCATGTTGGGTTTGCTGATGTCTTTTTTGATGCTGATGTCATCTTTGTTGCAGCCTTAGTTTGTTGGGCTTTTGCCTTGTAATCTTCTATTGTCATAACATCATAGGGCATGTCCTATGATGTCTCTACTTTACTCTGATTGGGGTTCCACATGAGATTTTGTAAATTCTTTTTCTTTTAATATAGTCTAAATTTAGCAAAAAGAAATTGCCTAAGCATGAGTTAGAATACCCTATGAACATAGAAATTGCGAATAGAGAAGTGATCCCTGTTAAGTACGTACACAAGAACTGTAGGGTGGATATCAAGGGTAACATTATGAACGTAGATCTTATCCCGATTAGACTTTGGGAATTCGATGTTATTCTAGGAATGGATTAACTATTCAATTATGGGGCTATAATTGATTACCGGAGGAAATGTATTAACCTTATGACTACGTCAAAGGTTGTGTTTTATGGTAGCAAATCGCCTAGACAAGCGAGTTGTCTGACGATGATGCAGGCCAGGAAGTTGTTAAGACAAGGCTGTGTAGGATATTTAGCCTACATAGTCGTATTTAGCCTACATAGTCGATAGTCGTAAAGAGAATCCGAAATTGGAAGATATACCAGTCGTGAGGAACTTCGTAGACGTATTTTTGGACGATCTGCCAGGACTTCCGCCGGACAGAGAGGTTGAGTTTGTGATCGATTTGGCACCCGGAACGACTCCAATATCGAAGGCACTGTACTGAATGGCTCTGATAGGGATGAAAGAATTGATGGTACAACTGCAAGAGCTGCTGGACAAGAAGTACATACAACTGAACGTATCGCCGTGGGGAGCGCCAGTGTTATTTGTGAAGAAGAAGGACGGGACGATGCGGCTCTGCGTCGATTATAGAGAGTTAAACAAGGTCACCATTAAGAACAGATATCCATTACCGAGGATCGACGACCTGTTTGATCAATTGAAAGGAGCGAGATACTTTTCAAAGATTGACCTGAGAAGTGGTTATCATCAGCTGAAGGTGTGAGGCCAGAGGATGTTTCGAAGACAACGTTTAGGACTCGATATGGTCACTACGAATTTCTGGTGATGTTATTTGGTCTAACGAATGCTCCTGCAGCATTTATGGGCCTAATGAATGGAGTGTTCAAGCCATTTTTTGGACAAATTTGTGGTGGTCTTTATCGACGACATTTTGGTATACTCGAAGACCAAGGAAGAATATGTAGAGCATTTGGAAGTAACGTTAGAGGCGTTGAGAAGAGAGAAGTTGTACGCCAAATTTTCGAAATGTGAATTCTGGATTGAGCGGGTACAATTTCTAGGACATGTGATTGACAAGGACGGAATTTTGATAGATCCCTCCAAAGTCGAAGCTATAATGAATTGGGATCAGCCGAAGACACCGTCGGAAGTGAGAAGTTTTTTTGGATTAGCAGGTTATTATAGAAGATTCATTCAGGACTTTTCCAAGATCTCAACTTAGCTGACGAATTTGACTAGGAAAGCTGTGAAATTCGTTTGGATGGAGAAGTGTGAGGAAAGCTTCCAAGAACTTAAGAAGAGGTTGAGTACATCATCTGTGTTATCTCTTCCGGATGACACAGGAAATTTTGTGGTTTATAGTGATGCGTCGCATAAAGGACTAGGCTGTGTGCTTATGCAAAACGGCAGAGTCATTGCGTATGCGTCGCGACAGTTGAAAGATTACGAGAAGGGGTATCCGACCCATGACTTGGAGTTAGCTGCAGTGGTTTTTGCTTTGAAAATCTGGAGACACTATCTCTATGGGAAGAAGTGTGAAATATATACAGACCACAAGATTCTGAAATATATTTTTACACAAAAGGATTTAAATATGCACCAAAGAAGGTGGTTGGAATTAATAAAGGACTATGACTGCGAAATCTTATACCACCCGTGTAACACCCCCTTCCCGAAATAGAAAGGGATGTTACTCAAAACACAACAGAACTACAGAAAATAATACTAAAGCTCTAAACCACAAAAGAATAGTATTTAAAACTAATAAATATCAACAAGGTCAAACCAGAATAAATGCCAAACTGGCCCAAACCATAATCTGAAATAATTATTACAACTCCAAAGAAATTAATATGTCCAGTCTAAACAGAATATTCCTGGACCATTGGATTGAAAGGAGCTCTCATCACACTTGCCCTTGATTCCCCAGAATACCTGCCGGAGGAAAAACACAGCATGAGCCAAATGCCTAGTACGGATATAGAATACAAAAATAATGAAACGAAATAACTAACTCAATAAATGAACTGAACTGAACTGAAACGAACAAAACTAACACAATGAAATAATAGGCTGAATCAAATGACTGGGTGTTATTTCATACTGAGCTCAAAACAAAACAGAAATATACCTTGCCACACAGGCAAGTCACACACATTGGACCGCGAATCCAAATGTATGTAAAATCGAAAGGCGTGTTTGGCACAAACATCGCCACTCCGCAGAACAGAACAGAAAACTAGGGTCGACCCATATGCCTCCCACAACAAAACACCAAATGGCCAAGTCCCATCGGAGCACAAAACGGAGACGCCGTGGACTGATCACACCGCCACCGAATGTGTCATGCCTCTCGTGCCAAGACGACATGCCTGTGGTACCCCCACAGGTGGTTATAGCTCAGGTATACCCTACGGTATATTCTAACAAAAATACTATGTCACAACACATGCGACACAATATCAACACAAATCGAAAGTGTGTATGTTAAATCAAACGAATCATCAACACAGAGTCTCCAAAAATATTAACATGTACTTTCTACAAATATCGAAATAAATATTAAACATGATACACTAGATCAAGAGTACAAACACGAGTTCTAAGTATCAATACCAAGACGAAACTATCACAAGAATTTGAGAACGAACGATCATGAGAAACAATAACCAATTTGAAACGAGAAACAAAACGAACAAATTAAATTTAATGAGAGAATCGCTGAAGGAGTACAATCCGTACCTAGATTAAGCAATGTAATACCCGAAGATTAAATAAGATTATGCTAATCTCCTTCAATTTGATCTAATAAAATAAAATAAATTTTATTACAAATCTAACTATTAATAACATAATATTGTTAAATTTATTATTAAGTAATCTTTAAAATTTTATCACATAATTAATTAATTAAATTAAATTCACTGTTTTCAATTCCGTTTAAAACTTAACATTATAATTACATAATTATTAAACTATTACTTCTATATATATAAGTTAACAGTAGCCTGCCAGCAAATTCTTAATATATACATATTAGGATTATAATATATATATATATATATATATAATAACAAAATTTGCCAGAATTCTGCAACAAGGCTGCACGAACTTGATATATATATATATATATATATATATATATATATATAATCAATCAATCAATCTACTATTGATCAGTAAGCTTAACATATATCTACACCATAAACTTCACTGTTTTGCTACACTAGCCTTCCGTTCCAAACAAATTCCAAACAAGGATTGATGATTTATATATATATATATATATATATATATATATATATATATATATATATATACGATAAGGATCTTAGGCTCACCCAACTAAAAACTCACCCAACTCACCCCTTTTTCGCGAAGGACCGGACGACGGTTTGGTCCGTCGCTATATATACAAATGTCATCTATATGTTGTCTGTCGCTAAATGTTGTCCGTCGTTAAAAGCTAAGACGACGATTGTATATATAGCGACGGACCAAGCCGTCGCCCGGTCCGTCGCTAAAGGGGGGTGAACTTGGGTGAGCTTTTAGTTGGGTGAGCCTAAGATCCGGACCGTATATATATATATATATATATATATATATATATATATATATATATTACCTGCGCTCCTTTTTCTTTTTTGTTTTTCTGAAACAGTGGCTGCGTTCTTGTTGCTGCTCCTCAATTCCTTTCTCAGTTACGTATAATGCAAATAAAGATTAGGTTTACTTATTAACAGATTTATTAAATCTCCTAATTCTAATAGGATTTTATTATTACTCATCTATTAAACCCAATTTTTTTTTTTTGGCCCAAATAAATGAAATTCTTTATTTGTTATAGTCCACATAAATTAACTACAATTTAACCCAAACATAAGAAAAGCCCAATTAAATATAAAAGACAAAGTCCACTTAAAATATTTAAAAATATAAAGTTAAATGTTAATTTTTTTTCCCGGATATTACAATCCGGGTAAAGCAAACGTTGTTGCCGACGCTTTAAGCAGAAAGGTCCGGAGAAATTGATGATGTTGACTGCTCAGGAGGAGCTAATTTTAGCGATGGAGAAGCTGGAATTGGAAGTGAGGTATCCTATGGAGACCGAAGAAAAGCTGTTCCAGATACAGGTTGGTACAACTCTATTGGATAAGGTTAAGGAAGCTCAACTTCAGGATGAAGAATGTGAGAAGGTAAGGAAGAAGATATCTGAAGGAAACGAACCAAGATTCAAGATAGACAGTGAGAGACTGCTGAGATTTGAGAGTAGAGTTTGGGTACCGCCAGTGCCAGAGATTAAGGAAAACATTTTGAGCGAGGCTCATAGCTCACGATATTCGATTCATCCTGGTTTACCAAGATGTATCAAGATCTTCGACAACATTTCTGGTGGCCGAATTTGATACGAGATGTTGCAGAGTGTGTTGCAAAGTATCTGACATGTCAAAAAGTGAAAGCAGACATCAAAGGCCGAGTGGTTTACTAACCTTTAGAGATCCCAGAATGAAAATGGAAACATATTACGATGGATTTCGTGGTTGGCCTTCCGACAACTCAGAAAGGCTACGACGCAGTATGGGTTATCGTTGACCGATTGACGAAATCAGCACACTTCCTTCTAATCAGAATTAGATTCAACTTAGACCAGTTGGCAAGGTTATATGTGAAAGAGATTGTTTCGAGGCACGGAGTTCCAGTGTCAATTATTTTCGATAGGGATCCGCGCTTTACATCAAACTTCTGGAAGTGACTACAGGAATGCATGAGGACGCAGTTGAGAATGAGTACGGCCTATCACCCTTAGACAGACGGGTAGAGTGAAAGAACGATCCAAACGTTGGAAGATATGCTGAGAGCATGCATCATAGATTTCAAAGGCAATTGAGATGACCACCTACTGCTTGTAGAATTCGGTTACAACAACAGTTACCACGCTAGTATTAGCATGCCGCCTTACGAAGCGTTGTACGGCAGAAAGTGTAGAACTCCACTATACTGGGATGAAGTTGGCGAGAAACAGTTACTAGGACCAGAACTAGTACAACAAACACCAGAGATAGTCAAAGTAATCCAGACCAGACTGGTAGCAGCTCAGGATAGGCAGAAGAAATACGTTAATCCACACCGTATAAATGTTGAGTTCGAATCGGGTAGCTTTGTATTCTTGAAAGTCTCTCCCTGGAAAGGAAAGATCAGATTCGGTAAGAAAGGGAAATTGAGCCCGAGGTTTATTGGACCCTTTGAGGTGCTGCGAAGGATTGGAGAAGTTGCGTATGAGGTAGCCTTACCTCTGGCGTTAGAGAATGTCCACAACGTCTTCCATGTTTTAGCTTTACGACCCTACAAACCCGATTACAAACATGTGATTGAATATGAACCCCTACAATTTGAGAAAGACTTATCCTATGAAGAAATTCATGTTCAGATTGTTGACAGGAAAGAACAAGTTCTCAAAAATAAAGTAATACCTTTTGTTAAGATAATTTGGAGGAACCACAACGCTGAAGAAGCTGCGTGGGAACTCGAAGAGCATATGATGAAGAATTACCCGTAGTTATTTACTTAAATTTATGTGTAAGCGATTCTGGGACAGAATCTTTGTGAGGGAGGAGGGGGGGGAGAATGTAACGGGATGAAATTTTTAATTGAACTGTGATTCTGGGGACAAAATCCTTTTAAGGGGGAAAAGATGTGACGAACGAGATTTTGTAATATGATTTAAATATTTATTGAATTTAAATAAATATTTTTCAATGATTTAATTATTGAGTCAAATAATTATGTGATGAAATTATGGTAGATTAATTTAATTATATGTGTTACATTGATTAAATTAATGTAGAGAATTTTATAATTCAAAGTATGAATTTAATTGAGCTTATTTGATTAAATGAATTACTTAATAAGCATAATGTTATTCTAATTAATTTAATAATTAATTAGAGATTTAATGATTTGACATAATTAATAAATGAGAATTTTAATTATGTGATTATGTGCCTTAATGTTGGGCAGTTAACCCATTATGGGATTAACTGACCATTACTATGTCAGTTTTATATATATAATTATTCGTATATTGTATTAGACCTTATATATAATATACATTAGTTTTATACAACATATATCATATATCATATATCAGATATAGCATATTCATATTTTCAGAGAGAAATTGTGAAGGAATTGGTGAATTGAAGTAGTCTTTATAATCATCCTTGTATCATCTTCACAAACTAGCGAGGGTAATCTCTACTATTTAGTTTTCAAATTTAGTTTTCGAAAATTTTCCATTAACGTGTTTTAGAGTTCTTTGTGAATAACGATTTTTATGATTAACTTAATATATGATCATATATGTGTATTATATGTTGATAACATGTTCTATATCATATATTCATGTGTTAGTATAATCAATTTCATGTAAACATGTTTTAATCAGAGTTTTATGATTTATAGAGCATGAAAAGTATGAAGAACACATATTTGGCCTTTATGAACAAATTGTATGCCATGAATTGCTTCTTTAACTTACAATTTACAATAGATTATGATTATACATGTTAAAACAAAGAAAATAAACTTTGAACGGACGGATTCGAAGTTATAACGAATCCGTGACGATGAATTTCGTGTTTTCTTCAAAACTCTCAAAAACACCAAGAACAGTGAATTTATGTGATTTGATTTGAGTAATTACATGATATAAAGTGTTAAAAGTATGTTCAAATCACTATATGATGTTTCTATGAAATTTATGCTTCATCAAAATCATTGTACTAGTTTGATTTGGATTTATTTGGCCTAAACTGTCAAAAATCGCGAACCAGAAAATGCACCAGCAGGGGGCCCCGCCCTAGCGGGTCCTCATAGGCATAAATCCCACCCCAACAGGGGTGGCTGCTGTCTGGGACCTTGCTTGGAGTCCGAGAAAATTTTCAAGACTGTTTTGACCTCGTGTCGTAAAATAAGCATAACTTCTTCATACAAACTCTGATTAATGCGATTCAGGATGATTTGAAAATATAACGAGTAGACCTACAATTTTCATTATTTAAGTTTTTCGATTTGAAGTCGTTAGCAGGGGTAAAAATGGCCATCTTTAAGACTAATGTGTATTCAGAGGCAATCGGAGGGCGTCGGACATGCTCATACGCAAGTGTAGTTCTCTCGACGATAAAAGATATTGTTATAAGTTATAAAACATGAATATTATGAAATATAATGTTGTTTAACATTAATCAATGATGTTTTAGACAACTTGCATGAGCATGTTAAGCGTACGCAAGAGGGACGAGTCGGGCGTGCGACGAATGAACGTCGAAACGTCGTGCCAAGTGTAATACTATGCTATAACATACTTGAGGACTTGATGAACATGTAATGCTATTCTATAACATGTTATTAACACATATTATATGATTTGAAGTTCATGTTAATAAACTAAGTGCGAACTTGAATATTGTGATTGTAAAACTTGATTATGATTGTTTGAAGGATTATACCTATATGATACGCATATTGTGAACTCATACTCATGTTATGTGGTTAGTTAATAAGTTAACACTAGAAACCAAGTTACAAGTTGAACTTAAATGAAAAGTTCAACTGTTGAACATAGAAGTTATGAAACTAATCGACATCGTATGCATAATGTAATGTGTAGGACGTTGAGGAATTGAATTGTAATTATATTTGTAGCTTGCATACGAGGCAAGTTTCCTTACCCTAACTCGTTTACGATTATGCAAGTTTTCTTATTCATACTCTTTAAATTGAGCAAGCTTTCTAACTCCAAAGTTATTCGTTGAGCAAGTTCTATACTTATGATTCTATATCAATCAATCAAGTTCTTGTTCTTAATTGTTCAAGTTCAAGATTTCATATTAGATATTATAATTCTTTTGAAGTATTAATTCAATTATACAATATTTATTCAATTGTATACTCTTGAGATTTATTATTCAAATTGAATATCATTTATTGTTGAACCTTGTAGGACTAGCGAACCCTTATTGATTCGACTAGTCCATAGTTGATGAACGTTCTAAATTCTAGAACTATTACTGAGCTTATCCAAACCAAACTTCCTTTTGTGCGGACTCTGATGTCAAATTGAGATGAACAACCCTATTATAGGATTGATGATGCTTTAGCGTTAAGATATTGTGCACAGTATGGTACTAAGGGCTGATCCCCCTAAGTACGAAAAGTAGAGTCCATAGTCTTATGACTGTTAAAGGTTTCAAGTATAAATACTTGACAACCTAGGACATAGTTCAAGGTTTTATGACCTTCAGAAGTTCTTTTGATTCTTGTTATTCATTCTTGATTCAAAAGCCGAGTTTTTTATTTCAAAAGTCTTTGATTCACTCGCATGTTATTATATTGTTGTTATATTGTTATACTTGTTGGCAATCGTGATGGGGTGAGCTGTAAACCCGGACATCCTAGGTTTGAGTCCCGCTTGCAACAAAGTTAGGACATGAAAATATTTCATGGTGGCCACGGTACTCCCTAAATCGCAAGCAGGGTAGCAAACCGCTCTGGAATTGGGCTAGAGAGATTAGTCGACCCGAGGTCAGAAACTCCACATTATCAAAAAAATAATAATAATATCATTGCAGTTAAGAACGAAAGGTCCGACGAGCCTTCTATTAGCAAAGGCAAGGGTCAACAAGTGATGAAGACTTGTTGTTTATTTAATATATTTATGTTTAAGACTTATGTTAAAGTTGTGTAAGACTTATTATTTGTTTACGTTTCCGCATTTGAGATTTAAGGTTAGTATGACCTGGGATTGTATTTATTATTTAGATGTTATAACCCCGTAAGGGGAGGATTTATTTCTATCAATTGCATAGTTTGCATTTATTATGGGTAGATAGATAGATAATATTTGTACAGTGAACACCAAATCCCGTGGAATTGAAGTACCCAGATTTGGGGGTGTCACAAATCCCATGACTATCGCATTCGAAACGGTACATACATCTCACGCAAGACTTCAATTAGGGAGATCTTCTTATTGTTTCATTGGTTCTCTAAAATTGTCAAAGAAATATGTGATTAGAAATCTTATTAGTTCGTTCTAGTTTGATTAGCATCAAAAGGATTAATTCCATGGCTATCGCTTTCAAAACGATGCGTACATCTCACACAAGTCTCCATGTAGGTAGACTTTCTTATTGTTTCATTAGTTGTCTCAAATTGTCAAAGAAAGTTAAGAGTCCTATTTCTTCGTTCCAGATTTATTTGCATTAAAAGGAGCAATGCCATAACTATCCCATTTAAAATAATACATACATCTCACACAAGTCATCATATAGGGAGACATTTTATTGTTTCATTAGATCTGTTAAATTGTTAAAGAAAAAGGTGATTAAGAGTCCTATTACTTCGTTCTAGTTTGATTAGCATCAAAAAGAGCAATCACATGATTATCACGTTCAAAACGATGCATACATCTCACTCAATTATTTATTTAAGAAGACCTTCTAATTGTTTCATAGGTTCTCTCAAATTTTCAAAGAATGAGGTGGTTACGAGTCCTATTTCTTCGTTTTAGTTTTATTGGCATCAAAAGGAGCAATCCCATTACTATAGCGTTCAAAATGATGCGCACATCTCACACAAGTGTTCATTTAGGGAGATATTTTTATTGTTTCATTGGTTCTCTCAATTTGTCAAAGAAAGAGGTGATTAGGATTCTTATTGGTTCGTTCTAGTTTGATTAGCATCAAAAACATTAGTCCCATGACAATCGCGTACAAAATGATGTGTACATCTCACATAAATCTTCATTTAGGGAGAGCTTCTAATGGTTTCATTGGTTCTCTCCAATTGTCAAAGAATGAAATAATTACGAGTCCTATTTCTCCGTTCTAGTTAGATTTGAATCAAAAGGAGCAATCCCATGACTATCGCGTTCAAAACGATGCGTACATCTCACACAAGTCTTCTTTTAGGAAGACCTTCTAATTGTTTCATTAGTTCTTTAAAATTATCAAAGAATGAGGTGATTATGAGTCCTATTAGTTCGTTCTAGTTTGATTAGCATCAAAAGGAGCAATCCCATGACTATCACGTTCAAAACGATGCGTACATCTCACACAAGTCTTCTTTTATGGAGACCTTTTAATTGTTTCATTGGTTCTCTAAAGTAGTCGAAGAAAGAGGTGATTAGGAGTCCTATTACTTCGTTCTAGTTTGATTAGCATCAAAAAGAGCAATCCCATGGCTATCGCGTTCAAAACGATGCGTACACCTCTCACAATTCCTCATGTTGGAAGACCTTCTTATTTTTTTCATTGGTTGTCTCAAATTATCAAAGAAATATGAGATTAGGAGTCCTATTTCTTCGTTTTAGTTTTATTGGCATCAAAATGAGCAATCTCATGACTATCACGTTCAAAACGATACGCAAATCTCAAACAAGTCTTCATTTAGGGAGACATTTTTATTGTTTCATTAGTTCTGTCAAATTATCAAATAAAGTGGTTCAAAACGATGCGTACATCTCACATGGCTTCATTTAGGGAGACCTTCTAATTGTTTCATAGGTGATCAAATTGTCAATGATTGAGGTGATTACGAGTCCTATTACTTTGTTCAAGTTAGATTGACATTAAAAGGAGCAATCCCATAACTATCGCATTCGAAACGATACGTATATCTTGTAACGAATGAGATTTTGTATATTTAATTATAAATATTTATTGAATTAAATAAATATTTTTAGTTGAATTATTGATTGAGTTAAATAAATAATGTGATTGTTGTGGAGTAATTTAATTAAGTGTAATATATTAATTAAATAAATATTTAATATTTAATTTAATTGATGTATATTGATTTTATGGTATGATTCTAATTTAATTGATATAATTAAATTAGATGAAGTTTATGTGATAATTATTACATGAAATTATAATTAACGAGTAATTATAATTGTTATGTGGCAATTTTTTAATGGTTAATTGATGTTAGCTTTTATTTAATTAAAATAGAATGTTAAAATTTAATTAATTAAAGTGTAACATTTAAATTATGTGTTAAAACGATTTATTAAAAGAATAAAGAAAAGGAATTTAAAATGTTTTTGCCAAACAAGGCCCTTACTTCTGTTTTAATCTCGTTTTACCAAACATGACCTTAGTTACTAATAATCTGTTTTAAAAATAAGGCTGTTTTACCAAACAAGTCTTAGGACATTTTAAATTCAAATTTGTGTAACCTATATGTTAATTAGTAATTAGTATATGTAATTAATAGATAGCAGTTACATATTCTATATAATTATATTTATTATATGTATAATATATGTATACCAGTTATACATGTTATACAAAATAGTTACGTTAGAAAGTTAGAACAAAGAAAGAAAGAAAGAACAGAGAAAAAGTTAGAGAGAAAATACTCAGAGAGAATAGAGAAGAGAAGAAGAAGAAGAAGAAGAAGAAGAAGAAGGAAGAGGAGTCCTTGCTAAAGCTAACAAACATCATCTTCTTCTTCCTCACAATCAAAGGGTATACTCTCCATGTTCAAATTTTCTATATTGTGTTTTATGTCTTCCATGTTTTTCAAAAAGAACTTCTCTATAATAATCTTTTTATGAAAATTACTTGATTATGATGTGTATATATATATATATATATATATATATATATATATGCTTATATATGATTTTTGTAGTTGTCTAAGTGATTCAATTCACGTAAATACGATGAACATGAAGAAATCATGTTCATAGTAATTTACAGTGAACTTATTTTGAAAATAGTTTTTTAAATTATCAAAATTGAGGTTTGATTGTTAATGTTGTTTAATTTGATCATGGATTATGATAATATGTTAATGAATAGAGTTAATACAATTGGAATTACATGATTTAGTTTAAAAACGAACTCAGAGTAGCAATTTTCGTCAAAAACGCTTAAGAATGTTGTTTTCTTTATTAATCATGAAAATTGTGTTTTGATTATGTGTATAGTGTTTATGAATGTTATAATCATGTTGAAACTTTAAGGTTTTGTTTTCATAAAGTTTTATAGACATTATGTTGATAAAAATAGGATTTGGGTGCGAAGAAATAAGCCATATTGGCTTATTTCTCTGCACGATCGCGAGCTGGGGGAACTCAACAGCAGTGGGCCCCGCCCCAGCAGGGCTATAATCCTAGGGAACCCCGCCCCGACGGGGGTAGGGGCTGTCCGGGAATTTTAGTTTGTGTTCCGTGAAGTTTTTGTGCGATACATGTTAGCTAACTTAAATTGATGACTTGTTAAGTGTATTAGATAATGAGATAACATATTTTTAATATGATTAAGATAATTTGAAGTCTTATAGTAATATGTTATATATGTACTTGTATATTACTTTCATAAGGTATGGCATGGTAGTTTAAAGCGTTATAAGCTTGTGATATGTATGTTGTGAGTGTAGACTCACGTATGTGGTTAGTTAGCAACTTATGTTATAAATCACGTTGTGAGTTGAACTTAAGTAAGAAGTTCAATGGTTGAAAAGTATTGGTGATGTACTAATTGATGTTATAAACATAATATAAAATGTAGGATAATTGTGGGAGTGATTTGTAATTGTAAAGTATAGCTTGTGCTTGAGGCAAGTTTCCTAAACCTATCTTTTACGTTTATGCAAGTTTTCTAAACCCTAAACTTGTTATTTATATTGTGCAAGTTTTCTAACCCTTACTCTTTATATTATGCAAGTTTGTTTCCGATTCTTAACTTGTTAATTCTTGTACAAGTTATTTTGTATTCAAGTGTTCATATTGAACAAGTATGGAAGTTATTATTGAAATAATGCGATCTTGACTTATTTTTTCAAGCAAGATCTACTTAATCTTTCAAATGTTTTAAGTTATTTCTAAAGCATGCTTAGCTAATATGAAATTGATTATTATGACTTATACTTCGTTCATAATTCTTGTATTATTGAACTCTTAATGATTTTGAGTCGATTCACCTACTCCTTAGTTGATGATAGTTGAAAACTCCGAATTTCCTTTTATCTATTCAAACCAAACTTTCTTTGGTGCAGACTTGTATCAAATACTGAGATAAACAACCCTATTTATTAGGGGAGGTTACTACGCGAAAGGGTTAAATGTTTGTGCACAATACATGGTACGAAGGGTTGATCCCCCTAAGTACCGAGTTAGAGTCCATAGTCTAACTAACTGTTTAGGGTTTTAAACAAAAACGTTTATAACCTAGGACATAGTTCAAGGTCTTATGACCCTCAGATGATTCAATATTCGAAATTCTAAGTATTGATGAAAGAATTATTATTCAATTCCTTATTGTTGATGAAAGTAAAGCTATTCAAATCTATTGAAGCTATTCAGTTTATATCATATTATTGTTATATTCCAAGTGAGCTTTTGTTTGCTCACACTTGCATATTTCATAATTACTTGTAGTTAAAGCCGAGAACGTTGACATACCGTCAACAAGTAAAGCGAAAGGCAAGATGAACAAGTGAAGACTTGTTGTCTTTGATTGTGATTGTAATAAGACTTGTTTATGATATTTTATTTTCGCACATATTTGTTTATGTTAAGGTTAGCAAACCTGGGATATTTTCGTATTAAGGTTGTAATCCTTTTTCATAAGGAAGATTTTATTTAATGATGAGGTTGTAAATCTTTTTGCATTCCTTATTATTGGGTAGATATATGATTTATTTAGATTGTGAACACTAATTCACGTGGAAACGAAGTACCCGGATTTGGGGGTGTCACACATCTCACACAAGACTTCATTTAGGGAGACCTTCTTATTGTTATATTGGTTCTCTAAAATTATCAAAAAATAGGTGATTAGGAATCTTATTAGTTTGTTCTAGTTTGATTAGCATCAAAAGGATTAATTCCATGGCTATCGCTTTCAAAACGATGCGTACTTATCACACAAGTCTTCATGTAGTTAGACCTTCTTATAGTTTCATTGGTTGTCTCAAATTGTCAAAGAAAGTTAAGAGACCTATTTTTTTTTTTGCCAATTCAAGCTGATATCTTAACATTCTTGCCTTGGGCAGGAATGGATCCCAAGACCTCTTAGACTCAAAGCCTTATAAGTAGTTGTTTTACCATTGAGCCAAAAGGGACTTGGTATTAAGAGTCCTATTTCGTCATTCTAGATTTATTTGCATTAAAAGGAGCAATGCCGTAACAATCCTGTTTAAAATGATGCGTACATCTCACACAAGTCTTCATATAGGGAGACATTATTATTCTTTCATTGGATCTGTTAAATTGTTAAAGAAAAAGGTGATTAAGAGTCCTATTACATCGTCCTAGTTTGATTAGCATCAAAAGGAGCAATCATATGACTATCACGTTCAAAACGATGCGTACATCTCAGTCAAGTCTTTATTTAAGGAGACCTTCTAATTTTTTCATAGGTTCTCTCAAATTTTCAAAGAATGAGGTGGTTATGAGTCCTATTTCTTCGTTTTAGTTTTATTGGCATCAAAAGGAGCAATCACATTACTATAGCGTTTAGAATGATGCGCACATCTCACACAAGTCTTCATTTAGGGAGATATTTTTATTGTTTCATTGGTTCTCTCAATTTGTTAAAGAAAGAGGTGATTAGGATTCCTATTAGTTCATTCTAGTTTGATTAGCATCAAAAGCATTAGTCCCATGACAATCGCGTTCAAAATGATGCGTACATCTCACATAATTCTTCATTTAGAGAGAGCTTCTAATTGTTTCATTGGTTCTCTCCAATTGTCAAAGAATGAGGTGATTACGAGTCCTATTTCTCCGTTCTAGTTAGATTGGAATCAAAAGGAGCAATCCCATGACTATCGCGTTCAAAATGATGCGTACATCTCACACAAGTCTTCTTCTAGGAAGACCTTCTAATTGTTTCATTGCTTCTCTAAAATTGTCAAAGAAAGAGGTAATTATGAGTCCAATTAGTTTGTTCTAGTTTTTTAGCATCAAATGGAGCAATCCCATGACTATCACGTTCAAAACGATGCGTACATCTCACACAAGTCTTGTTTTAGAAAGACCTTCTAATTGTTTCATTGCTTCTCTAAATTGTCAAAAAAAGAGTTGATTATGAGTCCTATTAGTTCGTTCTAGTTTGATTAGCATCAAAAGGAGCAATCCCATGACTATTACGTTCAAAACGATTTGTACATCTCACACAATTCTTCTACTATGGAGACCTCTTAATTGTTTCATTTATTCTTTAAAATTATCAAAGAAAGAGGTGATTAGGAGTCCTATTACTTCGTTCTAGATTGATTAGCATCAAAAGGAGCAATCCCATAGCTATCGCGTTCAAAACGATGCGTACATCTCTCACAAGTCTTCATGTTGGAAGATCTTCTTATTTTTTTTCATTGGTTGTCTCAAATTATCAAAGAAAGAGGGGATTAAGAGTCATTTTTCTTCGTTTTTGTTTTATTGGCATCAAAACGAGCACTTTCATAACTATCACGTTCAAAACGATGCGCAAATCTCAAACAAATATTCATTTAGGGAGAAATTTTTATTATTTTATTGGTTCTGTGAAATTGTCAAAGAAAGGGGTGATTAGGAGTTATATTACTTCGTTCTAGTTTGATTAGCATCAAAAGGAGCAATCCTATGATTATCTCATTCAAAACGATGCGTACATCTCACACAAATCTTCATTTAGGGAGACCTTCTAATTATTTCATAGGTTCTCTCAAATTGTCAAAGAATGAGGTGATCACGAGTCCTATTACTTCGTTCAAGTTAGATTGGCATCAAAAGGAGCAATCCCATGACTATCGCATTTGAAACAATATATACATCTCACACAAGACTTCCTTTAGAGAGACCTTCTTATTGTTTCATTGGTTCTCTAAAATTGTCAGAGAAATAGGTGATTAGGAATCTTATTAGTTCGCTCTAGTTTGATTAGCATCAAAAGGAGTAATTCCATGGCGATCGCTTTCAAAACGATGTGTACATCTCACACAAGTTTTCATCTAGGTAGACCTTCTTATTATTTCATTGGTTGTCTCAAATTGTCAAAGAAAGTTAAGAGTCCTATTTCTTCGTTCTAAATTTATTTGCATTAAAAGGAGCAATGCCATAACTACCCCGTTTAAAATGATGCGTACATCTCGCACAAGTCTTCATATAGGGAGACTTTTTTATTGTTTCACTGTATCTGTTAAACTGTTAAAGAAAAAGGTGATTAAGAGTCCTATAACTTCGTTCTAGTTTGATTAGCATCAAAAGGATCAATCACATGACTATCACGTTCAAAACGATGAGTACATCTCACTCAAGTATTCATTTAAGGAGACCTTCTAATTGTTTCATAGGTTCTCTCAAATTGTCAAAGAATGAGGTGGTTACGAGTCCTATTTCTCGTTCTATTTTTATTGGCATCAAAAGGAGCAATCACATTACTATCGCGTTCAAAATGATGCGCACATCTCACACAAGTCTTCATTTAGGGAGATATTTTTATTGTTTCATTGGTTCTCTCAATTATTTCAAAGAAAGAGGTGATTAGGATTCCTATTAGTTCGTTCTAGTTTGATTAGCCAAAAGGATTAATCCCATGACTATCGCGTTCAAAACGATGCGTACATCTTACATAATTCTTCATTTAGGGAGAACTTCTAATTGTTTCATTGGTTCTCTCCAATTGTCAAACAATGAGGTGATTACGAGCCCTATTTCTCTGTTTTAGTTAGATTGGAACCAAAAGAAGCAATCCCATGACTATCACGTTCAAAGCGATGCGTACATCTCACACAATTCTTCTTTTATGGAGACCTTTTAATTATTTCATTGGTTCTCTAAAATTGTCGAAGAAAGAGGTGATTAGGAGTCCTATTACTTCGGTCTTGTTTCATTAGCATCAAAAGAAGCAATCCTATGGCAATCGCGTTCAAAACGATGCGTACATCTCTCACAAGTCTTCATGTTGGAAGATCTTTTTATTTTTTTTCATTGGTTGTTTCAAATTGTCAAAGAAATTGGAGATTAGGAGTCATATTTCTTCGTTTTAGTTTTACTGGCGTCAAAACGAGCAATCTCATGACTATCACGTTCAACCAGATACGCAAATCTCAAACAAGTCTTCATTTAGGGAGACATTTTTATTGTTTTATTGGTTCTATCCAATAGTCAAAGAAAGGGGTAATTAGGAGTTATATTACTTCGTTCTAGTTTGATTAGCATCAAAAAGAGTAATCCTATGATTATCACGTTCAAAACAGTGCGTACATCTCACACAAGTCTTCATTTAGGGAAACCTTCTAATTGTTTCATAGGTTCTCTTAAATTGTCATAGAATGAGGTGATTACGAGTCCGTTTAAAATGATGCGTACATCTCACACAAGTCTTCTTATAGGGAGAGATTTTTATCGTTTTATTGGATCTGTTAAATTGTTAAAGAAAAAGGTGATTAAGAGTTCTATTACTTCGTTCTAGTTTGATTAGCATCAAAAAGAGAAATCACATGATTATCACGTTCTAAACAATGCGTACATCTCGCTCAAGTCTTCATTTAAGAAGAACCTTCTACTTGTTTCGTAGGTTCTCTCAAATTGTCAAAGAACGAGGTGGTTACGAGTCCTATTTCTTCGTTCTAGTTTGATTGGCATAAAATGGAGCAATCCCATTACTATCGTTTTTTGCTAAATTTTTGTTTGTATATAAATTACAAAAAACTTTGGATCATACAATGAAGATCAGAGCATAGTCCCCTTCTTCCGAGGGGACTAAAACACCTAGTAACCTAGGAAGTAAAATGCCTAACCTAATTTACATTTCCTCACAAACCGAGGTTAGGCAAAAAAAACAACTAAGAAAATCAAACGGACCAAAGGAATAACAACAGCCCAAACCGTGGGCCCAAGACCCACACGGGTAGCCTCCAAGGATCCATTCGGTACATGACAAGGAAATGCAAACATCATCAATCCCATCCCACGAGAAGGACGGCAAGCTGATGAGGAGCACAAATGAATTGTCAATTTAAAACAACCTAACAGAAGTGGGACCCATGAACCAGCTTACCAAGACAGAATCATCAGAAGCAGATTATGCAGCCCAACAAGCCAAACAAAGAGCAGCACATCTGATGAAAATAAATATGAAGTAGCAAAATGTGGGGCCAGAGAAACAGCCAGAGTCAGCTGCCAACTCGAGACCCAACACATGCTATTGCCACAACAACCAAAGTTTTCGGTCACCACCGCAAAGATCCACCGAAAACTGTCAATGCCCAAGAAACCATATCCTCGAACAAAGAAGCAACAGTTCGGCAACATGAACCCACCAAGAATCCAGTAGAGACGCCATATCCTCGAACAAGAAGCAACAATTCGGCCAGTCCACAAACATAAGAAATCAGATCAAAAGAGAAAATGATAGCTTTTGGCTAACTCGAGCAGCTGTAAATGCTACATATTCCCAAAGCAACCAAAAAGCCTAACAAATAAATATGTCAGGTGGTTTTGGTTCCATAATCCTCAAGGTTGGTCTAGTAGAAGTTACTTTGAAGCACGACTTGAGAACATGAATAGTAGACAAGGCAACTTTTGAGTATGTTGAACCTTTTCAAGCAAGAGCTCGGTCTTGTCAAAACGAATTTTTTTCGTAGCACTTGAGTCAGGGGTAGAACCCTTAAAAGTTGAAACAACCAAAGTACTAGAAAATTTTGAGACCTTTTCCTTTCCTTTCCCCGAAATAGGTGATGGAGTATTCTCCGAAGAGCAAGGAGCAGAAGAGGGACAATCCTTCCTTTTTGGCAATTCCCTCCAATCAAACCTGGGCTTAGATTACATTTCCTCCTTTTTCCCCTCACGAGGCTTTAGGGAGCAAGTGGAATCGGAATGACCATAGGTTTTGCAAAGCATACATTTTCGGGGCTGCCAAGGAATATCAATATGAATTTCATGAGAAGCACAATTCTCAATTTGAACTTTAAAAGACTTAGGCAACTGAGTTGTGACTGCAATATCAATACAAACTTTAGCAAAAGAGAGTTTATTACCAAATTAAGTAGCATCATCACTAAACAGAGGTTTGCCAAAATGACTAGCAAGATATGCAAACCCATCATCGTGCCAAAGTGGGAGTGGGACATTATGAAAATTGACCCAGATAGGAACAATTGAAGGATCACGTTTAAGAATATCCATACCCGCTTGCCATCTTTGGAGGATCAAAAGAAATTTACCGAAGTAAGTATGCCCACGAGCAGCAATTGGAATAAGGTCTTCCTCCGTCCTGAAACAGAAGAAATAAAGGCCATTACCTTTAAAATACACCTTTGCTACCTTGTCACCCCAAATCTGTTTTGCCCAAAAGGTAGCATAGTGGATAGACTTTCCCCCCCCCCCCCCCCCCCCCCCCAATAAAATAGCCCATAAGAGAAAGAGACCAAGAAGTGATCCCGAGTTGTGAGATTTCAGAAGGTATAGCAATAGTATCATTAATATTTAGAAGATTGACGTTATGCTTTATGAGGTTTGAAATATCATGAGGCTGCTTAAATTTATTAGGAGCAGATTGGTGAGGTAAAGAGTATGGCCGAGAATCTGTCCCTAATTTAAGGTCACCAAATTGAATTGGTGAAAAAAGGGTTGGGACCCCACCAGTCCCACGTGAACAACTCCCACTAGCTGGAGAATCATTGCCAAAATTTGAATTCAACAAAGCAACTTGAATGACCCTTACTGTCCATAAGCTCCTTGAGAGTGCTTTCGGCATGAACAACGTGGGACCCAAGGCCATGAGGAACACTTGCAGATTCAAGAGAGTGAGATCCACTCGCCAACTTCAAAGGATTTTCAGCTGCAACAGAGTGAGAAACACTCGCCAACTTCAAAGGATTAGTTGGAACAAAAGGACTCAGCACCTCATCATCTTCTCCATCGGAGGAGTTGAATTGATTAGGAAGATCAGAACCAAGATCTTTTAAACTTGATATGGCTGATTTGAAACAAGTTCTTGAGGAGCCAAAGTATTTATCATCGACACTAGCATTCCCAAAGGAGCCGTGCACCAGCTTTGGTCTAGGTTTCTTAGAAGCCGATTTAGATTTCTAACTCTTCATTTGCTTACCCATGGAATGACCTGCTCAAACCCAAATCAAATATGAGAATCAAATAGGAACATAGAGTTCAGATTAGAACTGGAAAGAAATCACTAACCGAAGAATGCAAAGATCAAAAAATCACTAATCAAAGATTAGAAATTAGATCCAACAAATAAAGTTTAGATCTGAAAAATGGGAGAGGAAAGATAGAGAGAAGGGAGAGCTTCTCTCTCATCTTCATCCGACCTTCTTATTTTCCATTACTATCGCGTTCAAAATGATGCGCACATCTCACACAATTATTCATTTAGGGAGATATTTTTATTGTTTCATTGGTTCTCTCAATTTATAATAGAAAGAGGGGATTAGGATTCCTATTAGTTCGTTCTAGATTGATTAGAATCAAAAGGATTAATCCCATGACTATCGCGTTCAAAACAATGCGTACATCTCATATAAAACTTCATTTAGGTAGAGCTTCTAATTATTTCATTGCTTCTCTCCAATTGTCAAAGAATGAGGTGATTACGATTCCTATTTCTCTGTTCTAGTTAGATTGGAATCAAAAGAAGCAATCCCATGACTATCGCGTTCAAAACGATGCGTACATCTCACACAAAGTCTTCTTTTAGGAAGACCTTCTAACTGTTTCATTGGTTCTCTAAAATTGTCAAAGAAAGAGGTGCTTATGAGTCCTATTAGTTTGTTCCAGTTTGAATAGCATCAAAAGGAGCAATCACATGACTATCACATTCAAAACGATGCATACATCTCACACAAGTCTTCTTTTATGGAGAGAGCTTCTAATTGTTTCATTGGTTCTCTAAAATTATCAAAGAAAGAGGTGATTAAGAGTTCTATTGCTTCGTTCTAGTTTGATTAGCATCAAAAGGAGCCATCCCATGGCTATCGCGTTCAAAACGATGCGTACATCTCTCACAAGTCTTCATGTTGGAAGA
Organism: Panax stipuleanatus; assembly: GCA_020205555.1. Taxonomy (NCBI): domain Eukaryota; kingdom Viridiplantae; phylum Streptophyta; class Magnoliopsida; order Apiales; family Araliaceae; genus Panax; species Panax stipuleanatus. The sequence goes on along the minus strand of CM035124.1, from coordinate 101,687,095 downwards.
TCTTTTTATTTTTTTCATTGATTGTCTCAAATTGTCAAAGAAATAGGAGATTAGGAGTCCTATTTCTTCGTTATTGGCATCAAAACGATGCGCAAATCTCAAACAAGTCTTCATTTAGGGAGACCTTTTTATTGTTTTATTGGTTCTATCAAATTGTCAAAGAAAGGGGTGATTAGGAGTTCTATTACTTCATTCTAGTTTAATTAGCATCAAAAGGAGTAATCCTATGATTATTACGTTCAAAACGATGCATACATCTCACACAAGTCTTCATTTAGGGAGATCTTCTAATTGTTTCATAGGTTCTCTCAAATTGTCAAAGAATGAGGTGATTACGAGTCCTATTACTTTGTTCAAGTTAGATTGGCATCAAAAGATGCAATCCCATGACTATTGCATTCAAAATAATACGTACATCTTACACAAGACTTCATTTAGGGAGACCTTCTTATTGTTTCATTGGTTCTCTAAAATTGTCAAAAAAATAGGTGATTAGGAATCCTATTAATTCGTTCTAGTTTGATTAGCATCAAAAGGAGTAATTTCGTGGCTATCGCTTTCAAAACATTGCGTACATCTCACACAAGTCTTCATGTAGGTAGACATTCTTATTGTTTCATTGGTTGTCTCAAGTTGTCAAAGAAAGTTAAGAGTCATATTTCTTTGTTCTAGATGTATTTGCATTAAAAAGAGCAATGCCATAACTATCCCATTTAAAATGATGCGTACATCTCACACAAGTCTTCATATATGGAGACATTTTTATTGTTTCATTGTATCTGTTAAATTGTTAAAGAAAAAGGTGATTAAGAGTCCTATTACTTCGTTTTAGTTTGATTAGCATCAAAAAGAGCAATCTCATGAGTATCACGTTTAAAATGATACGTACATCTCATGCAAATCTTCATTTAAGGAGACCTTCTAATTGTTTCATAGGTTCTCTCAAATTGTGAAAAAATGAGGTGATTACGAGTCTTATTTATTCGTTGTAGTTTGATTGGCATCAAAAGGAGCAATCCCATTGCTATCGCGTTCAAAATGATGCGCACATCTCTCACAAGTCTTCATTTAGGGAGATATTTTTGTTGTTTCAATGGTTATCTCAATTTGTCAAAAAAAAAGGTGATTAGGATTCCTATTAGTTCGTTCTAGTTTGTTTAGCATCAAAAGGATTAATCCAATGATTATCGCGTTTAAAACGCTGAGTGCATCTCACATAAGTCTTCATTTAGGGAGAGTTTCTAATTGTTTCATTGGTTCTCTCCAATTGTCAAAGAATGAGGTGATTACAATTCCTACTTCTCCGTTCTAGTTAGATTGGAATCAAAAGGAGCAATCCCATGAATATCGCGTTCAAAACGATGCATACATCTCACGCAAGTCTTCTTTTAGAAAGACCTGCTAATTATTTTATTGGTTCTCTAAAATTGTCAAAGAATGATGTGATTATGAGTCCTATTAGTTCGTTCTAGTTTGATTAGCATCAAAAAATGCAATTCCATGACTATCATGTTCAAAACGATGTGTACATCTGACACAAGTCTTTTTTTATGGAGACCTTTTAATTATTTCATTGGTTCTCTAAAATTATTGAAGAAAGAAGTGATTAGGAGTCCTATTACAACGTTCTAGATTGATTAGCATTAAAAGGAGCAATCTCATGGCTATCGCGTTCAAAACGATGCGTACATCTCGCACAAGTCTTGTGACGCCCCCAAATTCCAGGACCGCCACTTGGTCTCTCGAATTCGGTTCATCACGTGCTCATGGTAATACATCACAATAATAATAATTAAATATCATACGATCACAGCGGAAAATCTATTCTAGAATAATTTACAATGATTTATTATAATTATTCCCCCAAGTCTCGCAACCTACAGTACTTAATAGATTACATAATATCAGTTAACGACTTATTACATAATCTAACTTAAGCTTAAACATAATCAAATCCAGTCTTACTACATCATCTTCATACAATATTAATATATTTAAAACATAACAGACATAAGCTAGTTGGTAGCTTTGCCCTTGCCCTTATCAACGCCCGAAGGTTCACCATGCTCTGCCTTAACTGAAATGTTTTAGGGAAAGCAAGAATGAACACAAATTGCCCAGCAAGTAATATACAATAAGGGTGAGTAAATAGAATTCTCAATTCTCGAAAGGGTATAACAAGATTTGATAGTTCAAGAATAACAAGAATATCAACAGTTCTCAATATCATTCGCTAAGGACAGGATAATATCAATATGATTCAATAATAAGTCAATTCAAGATTTCAAATAATTGAATACTGAGTAGTCACTACGGACTATGAACTTCTACTAGAATTGACAGTAATAAACTGAAAATCCAACAAAAACAGGTACAACAGGTGATCAGCCTAAAGTACTCTTGTTATGCATAACAATCAACCATACTCAAGTGTGCACGTCGGTTCTCCGACAATTATATATTCCCTTCAAAGAAGGTTGTTCTTCTCAGTCAAATACAAGATCCCGCACCAATCAATTAGTTTGGGTTGCTTTTCAATAACATAAGTCCAGCCGAATCAAATGACATAGACACTTTCACAATATTCAAGAACAATACTAAGTTCAACATGAATAATAGCTTTAATGAAATAAGAGTTCAAGTATGCTAATTCGATTCAACCGATTAAATAGGAAACTAGTTCGCAATACACAAGATAGGATACTTGCATAGTAAAAGAGTATAAGTTAGGAAACTTTCACAATCATAGATTTCCTTGCATAAAGTAAATGCGTCGGTTAGGATACTTGCACTTTAAAAGAGTGTAAGTAAGAGAACTTGCCTTTAGCGTAGTTTATCCACGAAAAGCAATCAACACTTTCGAATTCCTATCGTAATACAGTTACGTATATATATGATATTCATTAGTCATATAATTTAACTTCACATTTTCTCTTTGAATATACGATCAACACATAAGCTAAGTTTTACCTAGCTACACAGTTATATAGAATATAATTTCTATCCTTAACGTTCCTTCTTTAGAGTTTAAACGCATTCTCATATTATATAAGATCTCAACAATTAGCAAACATGCTTGCATATTATTAATATCACATAAGACCACAATCAATACTAAATATATTTTATTTTAGCAAGTTACGGCATGTCCTTAAGTTAACCGTCAAAATCGGGTTCAAGTAACATCATATAATATCGCGTAGCATGTATTCATATTTAAAGGATACTTTCATGCTTGTATAACTTTTCCAAATCCAATCGTACATGGTATAGGTTCTTAAGTTAATACTTAAAGCCATTCAAGGACACGAACTCATATGGTCTAACACGATTGCTTTTAAACACATAAGATATTCATATAACTTGTATTAGTCATGCTCATGAGTACTCGTATTGCATATATGTAGCTAGCATTGTTATTATCTTGAAAACATGCTTTGTTCATGCTAAACTTTAATCACGGCAACTAATCATGGTATATATACATGCATGACACATGAATGAGTCTAAGAGTACTATCACATGTGTCCATAAATGTCAAATTCTAATTCTCGTCATAACATACCAACGTTCACGTTCAAAGCTTATACTTTGTTAGTATAGTTCATTAATAAGGTCTATCATGTTCATGCTTCCTTATGAAACCTACATATGTAAGTTAACATGCTTTTCATGTATTTCAAGGCCCTATAAACATGCTCGAAAAGTCAGAATGTATACATGCTTCATATATGTTAACGTCGTTTATGAAACTTTAAATTCGTTTCCAAACTATGTGTCGTTTGGTTAACCATGCATGCTAATATACTAAAACATGCTTACATTGCCTCATTAGGTTTATATATATGTATTAATCATGCTCCCATGCTTGTTTAAACAAAAATCAAACAATTGGTACATAACAGTTTTGTTGCAGAATGCAGAAAACTGAACACAGAGGCTGGCGCTGCGGCGCGGCAACAGTAGCTTAATACTGGCGCTGCGGCGCTAGTGGCGCTGCGTGCGGCGCTGCGGCGCGGGCTGCGGCGCGTGTGGCGCTGCGGCGCGTGTGGCGCTGCGGCGCGGGCTGCGGCGCTGCGGCGTCGAGGCAGTTTTCTGCGGTTCAGACTGCAGCGAAAACCGATCCAAAACCTCCCATTTCATCGATTTTAACATACCCAGATTTAGACTTGTTTAACTTACTAACACATACATATATGCTTATATAACAGTCAATAGCAATTATCAATTCCCAATTTCATGAACTCTAACTAATTTACGAATTTCATGTATTTACAGAAATTGAAGAGGAACAATGGAAATGAAAGACTATTCAGTGGTTCCATCATGTGTGTATGTTCATATAACAACAATATAAGGGTTCTACAAACCAATCATGAACCAATTTGGCATAATCAAGAATTTCAACAAAACTCAGAGAACAACAATGGAGTTCTTTTGACAGAAAATGAAAATGAAGACACGAAGAGGATTTATACCTCTGTTATGGAGTAAGCTTGCTGATGCTACTATAGAAATTCCTTCTGAACTAAATAGACAATCACAGTATACTCTCTTCTCTTAGAAATATTTCAGCAATGAAATGAAGGTGCAGGGAGTTCCTTTATATAGAAGAATGAATACACAGTCCAAGCTTCTAACTCCCAAATCAAACTAACGGATTGTCAAATTGCATGAAGGTTATAGAATGGTAGGTATTTAGTTGTTAGAATCCATCATTAAAACCACTCCCTTGCTCATCATTGCTACAAGGCTATGGAAATTTACTGAGTTTAAGGAGAAGCAATAGGCTTAGGCCATAATGGCTGTGCACGTGAATGAGGGAAAGGAGAGCGACTATTATATTGGGACAAGCCAAGCAAATCTCAGCATTCTTACAAATGGACTATATGCTACACTTATGTTATATATTATATGTACTCTTAGGTTATAATTACAATGTTCTCCCCATAATGTAATAAATGCAATTTGAATACATATAATCTATGTACATTTTATCTTACCGATATAATACAATCGGATACTACCACATTACATTATATCATATATTATTAAATTGTATTACTCAACAATTATTTATAATAGATCCATGATACATTATTTTAATGTATATCCACACATCATTTGTCACCTACACATATCATAACATATAGTTACTATACATTTAATTCGCATGCTTGCACATATAATTTCTCATCTTATAAATTGAATATTAATTAATAATATACAAATATCCTACATCAATCAATATAATTGTTAACCTCCATAACAATTTAATTAACCTTTATATGATTAACTATCACTTTGATATAAATCTTATTATATTTATAAACACGTTGCTCATTATTATTATGTTTCTTGCAATAATAATCACATATTATTAATCAATCCTCATTAGTATTTTATAACAGTTAATTAATATTCTTCGATTAACAATTAATATAGATTAATTGTTCGCTTAAATTAATATAATCATTCTTATATTACGTCACTGTGCCACACAAGGCAATCAACGAGTTTATCACAAACTCCACCAATTTCTCAATTATTATAATTATTCAATTATATATAATTGAATTAATTCATCTCATAACACAAAATCATTTATATTCAAATAAATTCTCATTTCCATTAATATATTTATTTAATAATATATGGAAATTCTCGGGTATTACATCCTCCCCCCCTTATAAAAATTCCGTCCCGGAATTGCTACAAGGTTACACAAATAGATGGGGATAGTCCCTCATCATCCTATCTTCTAACTCCCACGTTGCCTCCTCGACATCGTGGTTACGCCAAAGTACTTTTACAGATGAAATAACTTTATTTCTCAAAGTTTGTTCTTTCCTATCTAATATTTGGACAGGAATTTCTTCATACGCCAAGTTCTTCTCCACTTGAATGGGCTCGTAAGAAATCACGTGCTTGTAGTCGGCCTTGTACGGTCGTAACACGGAAATGTAGAACACGTTGTGGATATGCTCCAACTCGGGTGGTAACGCAACTTTGCATGCCACTTCGCCCACTCGCTTCAGTATCTCGAACGGTCCTATGAATCTTGGACTCAATTTTCCTTTCTTGTCGAAACGGATTTTTCCCTTCCATGGAGATACCTTCAAGAATATGAAACTGCCGACTTTGAAGTCTAGGTCCTGCCGATGCAAATCTGCGTATTTCTTCTGGCGATCTTGAGCTGCTACAAGTCTGGCTCTTATCACTGTCACCACGTCTGCGGTTTGTTGAACTAACTCTGGTCCGAGTATTCGTCGTTCTCCGACTTCGTCCCAACATAACGGCGTTCTGCACTTTCTCCCGTAAAGAGCTTCATACGGTGGCATGCCAATACTCGCATGGTAGCTATTATTATATGCGAATTCTACTAAGGGTAGGTGGTCGTCCCAATTTCCCTTAAAATCCATCACGCAAGTCCTAAGCATGTCTTCTAGCGTTTGTATTGTTCGCTCACTTTGTCCGTCTGTTTGAGGATGATAAGCTGTACTCAACCTCAACTGCGTTCCCATTCTTTCCTGCAAACTCTTCCAAAAATTGGACGTGAAGCGCGGATCTCGATCAGAGACAATTGACACCGGCACTCCATGTCGTGAAATAATTTCTTTTACATATAGGCTTGCTAATTGGTTCAAACTGTAGCGGATCTTGATTGGTAGAAAGTGTGCGGTCTTCGTTAGTCGATCCACGATAACCCAAATAGCATCATAACCTTTCTGTGTAACTGGAAGTCCTACCACGAAGTCCATGGTAATATGCTCCCATTTCCACTCTGGTATTTCTAACGGTTGTAGTAAACCACTTGGCCGCTGATGCTCTGCTTTAACGCGTTGGCAAGTCAAGCATTTACTGACGCACTCTGCGACTTCCCGTTTCAAATTAGGCCACCAAAAATGTTGCCTTAGATCTTGGTACATCTTTGTGCCTCCCGGATGAACGGAATATGTCGTATTGTGTGCCTCGTGCAAAATCTCTTCCCTCAACTCGGTTACCGCTGGTACCCACACTCTCCCTTCAAATCTCAAAATACCGTCTTTATCCATTCAAAATTTTTCTTCCTCACTTTCTGTGATCCTCTTTCGGATTTTCTCACACTCTTCATCCTTTTCCTGAGCTTCCTTTACTCTATTCAACAACGTCGGACAAGCTTCCATTACAATTAACTTCTCACCAGACTTTTCTGGTCCTTTTACTTTTATCTCCAATTTCTCCATCTCTCTTATCAACTCTTCCTGAGTTGTTAAATTAAACAACTTCTCCCTTCCTTTCCTGCTCAGAGCGTCGGCAACCACATTTGCCTTTCCCGGGTGATAAAAAATATCGCAGTCATAGTCTTTGATTAATTCTAACCACCTTCTCTGCCGCATGTTTAACTCCTTCTGTGTGAAGATATATTTCAGACTTTTGTGGTCCGTGTATATCTCACATTTTTCTCCGTATAGATAATGTCTCTATATCTTTAACGCAAAAACTACTGCCGCTAACTCTAAGTCATGAGTAGGGTATCGTTTTTCGTAATCCTTCAATTGTCGTGACGCATATGCAATAACCTTGCCATGTTGCATGAGCACACAGCCAAGCCCCTTGTGCGATGCATCACTATACACCACAAAATTTCCCGCATCATCTGGTAATGATAACATAGGTGTTTCGCTCAATCTCCTTTTCAGTTCTTGAAAACTTTCTTCGCATTTGTCGGTCCATACAAATTTCACCGTCTTTCTAGTCAAATTGGTCAACGGGGTTGCTATCTTAGAAAAATCTTGGATGAATCTTCGATAGTACCCAGCTAACCCTAGAAAGCTTCTCACCTCCGTCGGTGTTCTCGGTTGTTCCCAATTACTTACTGCTTCAACCTTCGCAGGGTCTACAGAGATTCCATTCTTATCCACCACGTGGCCTGAGAATTGAACCTTCTCCATCCAAAATTTGCACTTAGAAAATTTTGCATACATCTTCTCCTTCCTTAGTGCCTCCAAAATAATCTTTAGATGTTCGGCGTGTTCTTCCTCTGTCTTTGAGTAGATCAAAATGTCGTCGATAAAAACCACTACAAATTTATCCAAGTATGGCTTGAAAACTCGGTTCATCAAGTCCATAAATGCTGCCGGAGCATTAGTCAATCCGAATGACATTACCAAAAACTCGTAGTGTCCATAACGGGTTCGAAATGCAGTCTTTGGTATGTCCTCATCCCTCACTTTCAGTTGATGATATCCTGTTCGTAGGTCGATCTTTGAGAAACATTTTGCTCCCTTCAGTTGATCAAATAAGTCGTCTATCCTCGGTAGCGGATACCGGTTCTTGATCGTTACTCTATTCAATTCTCGATAATCGATACAGAGCCTCATCGATCCGTCCTTCTTCTTAACGAATAGTACTGGTGCTCCCCAAGGAGAAACACTCGGTCGAATGTAACCCTTATCCAATAATTCTTGCAATTGTATCATCAATTCCTTCATTTCTACTGGCGCCATACGATATGGAGCTTTCGAAATCGGTGCCGTTCCCGGTGCTAAGTCTATTACGAATTCGATTTCTCTGTCTGGCTGAAGACCAGGCAGATCGTCCGGAAACACGTCTTGAAATTCATTAACTACGGATATATCCTTAATTTCTACTCCCTTCTTCCGAGTATCAACGATGTAAGCTAAATATCCTCCACATCCTTTCCTTAACAATTTCTTGGCCTGCATCATCGTAACGCAACACGATTGCTTAAGCGATGAGCTACCATAAAACACTACCTTAGACTTACTCGGAGTCTGAAGGTTCACACATTTGTTCTGACAGTCAATTATCGCAGCATGGTTATACAACCAATCCATTCCCAGTATTACGTCAAATTCTCCCAGTCTAATAGGAATCAAGTCTACGCTCAGTTCATGTTTACTAATATTTGCGTGACAATTTCGATAAACGTATTCTACAGGGATCACTTCCTTATTAGCAACTTCTATGATCAAAGGATTTTCTAATAGTTCTCGAGGTGTACTAAGTCTACTAGCAAATTCTTCAGATACAAAAGAACAGGTGGCACCCGAATCAAATAATACATAAGCATTTATATCATTGATTGGGATTATACCTGACACCACATCCTTCGCAGCCACTGCGTCTTGGACGGTCATGTTAAAGGTTCTGGCGGTTGGATTGTGCCGGTCCACCGATCATCAGCTTGTTCCCTCTTTGCTGATTACTACCCCCGCCACTTCCCTTCTTTGGGCAGTCCTTAATTCGGTGCTCCGTCGAGCCACAAGCAAAGTATCCTTGTATCTTTTTCGGTTTCAAACAGTTGGGCGAGATGTGCCCTTCCTATCCGCAGTTGTAGCAAGTGCCACGTCCCTTCCAGCACTCGCCCTGGTGATTCTTCCCACACTTCGGGCATCCTTCAGCCCTCTTCTTGAAACCTCCACGAAAATTCCCTGATTGATTATTATTGTTGTTTTTGTTGTTGTTGTTGTTCTCCCACTTTCTCTTTCCCAAGTTGCTTCCTCCGCTACTGCTTCCTCCCGTACGATTCTCTCCTCCAGTATTCTTTCCTTTCTTTTCTTTGTTATACAGACTTAAGGCCTCACTGCCACCTTCCGCAATGATTGCCTTCTCCAGTAATGTTGCAAAGGAATCAATTTGAAGAACTGATACCTTATTAAACAGCCATGGCTTCAACCCTTGTTCAAAGCGTCTAGCCTTCCTCTCTTCATCACCAACTTGGTGCTCCGTAAATCGCACTAGTTCGTTAAACCTAGCCGCGTATTGCGCCACCGTCATCTCACCTTGTTTTAACTCTAGGAATTTCACCTCCATCCTATTCTTCATACTCTTCGGAAAGTAATTCTCGAAGAACAGTGTCTTAAACTTATCCCAAGCTATTATCCCTTCTCCAGCTCTTTGTTGATTAGCCTCCCACCAGTAGTTCGCTTCTCCCCTCATCATGTACGTGGCAAACACCGTCTTCTGATCTTCGCCTACGCTAGCTATAGTGAAAGCTTTTTCGATCTCTTTGATCCACGTTTGTGCGACGATTGGGTCGGTAGTTCCCTCGAACTCCGGGGGTCCTACACTCTTAAAGTCTTTAAAGGTTGTTACTGACACAGTTTGAGGGTTCGGGCGAACGGGTTCATTGTTCCTTCCCCTTAAGGCTTCTCCTAACAAGTCTACCAGTTTCTGGATCGGGTCTACTTGTTCTCTCTCATTGTTAACGGATTCTTCGGGTGCAGTCAATCTACGTCTGGGCGGCATTATCTGCATCACAATTTTTTTCATTTTATTATTATTCAAGTATATTACTTAAGTATTTCTTTTAATACTAAAAGAATAAATTTATAACACGTTTCTAAAATCAACTCCATTTATATTCATATGCCATTTCATTTTCATTACATGATTTCTTAGCATACTACTATAAATGTCATCACATATATCCCCTAATATCACAAAAGACGGGGAATATACCAACCTACTACCATACTACCCCTCTAACAGAAGCTAACTCGGGGTTTACATCATCATCCCACATCTTACACAAAAGATCGGAATTACAACATAGTATATACAATACATAAAGACACAACTAGTACTACCACTAGACTGACTAAGGAAATCTCATCCCATCATCCCGCGTTCCACTGCGCTCTTGTACTCCAACTGTGCTATATACGCAAACAGCTCTCGGCTCAAGGTATGTAGAGTCTGTCCCTGTTCTGCCGGGTAGTGGTACACACCATCAATCACCCTTTCAAAAGCTGAACGGAACACATACCCCATCTTGTTCATCTTTCTCTTTTTGCACCTGACCTCATCCTCAAGGTCGTCAGCTCTCTCATTGGACGCTTCCCACTTCTCCTCGAAGTGTAACCTATCCATCACCTCCAACTCTAGCTGAGTACGGAGTGCCTCTTTCTCAGTCTTCTCACTCAGTTCCCTCTACTCAACCTCTTCTAGCTTCTCTGCCAAATCTGCATTCCTAGCCACTGACCTGTGAAACAGAGTCCCCATCTGGATCCCTGCCTCCCTACGGTAGGCAATCTCCACCTCTAACTCTTGCATAGCCAGCTTCCTCTGGTGGTCCTCGTCCCTCAGCTTCTGGAACTCAGACTCTCTCTCGTGGGCCTCTGCCTCCAGCTCCTGAACTCTACAGTCTAACTCTAGGATCCGCTCCTCATACTCTCCTAGCATCTGCTCCTCTATAGAAGCCTCATCAGAGTCCTCTACTGGCTCATCCTCCATCGGCTCCTCCTCTGGATCAGTCTCTATCTCAATCTCGTCCTCGTCGTCGGACTCGATCGGTGCAACAGCCTGCACTGGTGTAGCCTCTAGAGGTGCCTCGTACATTACATGTATATCCCTGGGCTCCTCCTCGGCCACTCTACTAGGTACACCTGTGTCTGTCATCCTATAATCACAAACACAAGACACGAAATAGCATCTCCATTAGAATGTTAAATAAAATATAAGTTCATTGTATAGAATGAAGTTACATTTCATAACAGACTAAGTCTCTCAAGGAAAACTCTACATGAGTTTTATCTCCTTCCTAACTTCTAAGTTCACCTAAGTTATAGTCTAAGGACACTCGTTCCTAAGGTTTATAACTACGGCTCTGATACCAACCTGTGACGCCCCCAAATTCCAGGACCGCCACTTGGTCTCTCGAATTCGGTTCATCACGTGCTCATGGTAATACATCACAATAATAATAATTAAATATCATACGATCACAGCGGAAAATCTATTCTAGAATAATTTACAATGATTTATTATAATTATTCCCCCAAGTCTCGCAACCTACAGTACTTAATAGATTACATAATAATATCAGTTAACGACTTATTACATAATCTAACTTAAGCTTAAACATAATCAAATCCAGTCTTACTACATCATCTTCATACAATATTAATATATTTAAAACATAACAGACATAAGCTAGTTGGTAGCTTTGCCCTGGCCCTTATCAATGCCCGAAGGTTCACCATGCTCTGCCTTAACTGAAATGTTTTAGGGAAAGCAAGAATGAGCACAAATTGCCCAGCAAGTAATATACAATAAGGGTGAGTAAATAGAATTCTCAATTCTCGAAAGGGTATAACAAGATTTGATAGTTCAAGAATAACAAGAATATCAACAGTTCTCAATATCAGTCGCTAAGGACAGGATAATATCAATATGATTCAATAATAAGTCAATTCAAGATTTCAAATAATTGAATACTGAGTAGTCACTACGGACTATGAACTTCTACTAGAATTGACAGTAATAAACTGAAAATCCAACAAAAATAGGTACAACAGGTGATCAGCCTAAAGTACTCTTGTTATGCATAACAATCAACCATACTCAAGTGTGCACGTCGGTTCTCCGACAATTATATATTCCCTTCAAAGAAGGTTGTTCTTCTCAGTCAAATACAAGATCCCGCACCAATCAATTAGTTTGGGTTGCTTTTCAATAACATAAGTCCAGCCGAATCAAATGACATAGACACTTTCACAATATTCAAGAACAATACTAAGTTCAACATGAATAATAGCTTTAATGAAATAAGAGTTCAAGTATGCTAATTCGATTCAACCGATTAAATAGGAAACTAGTTCGCAATACACAAGATAGGATACTTGCATAGTAAAAGAGTATAAGTTAGGAAACTTTCACAATCATAGATTTCCTTGCATAAAGTAAATGCGTCGGTTAGGATACTTACACTTTAAAAGAGTGTAAGTAAGAGAACTTGCCTTTAGCGTAGTTTATCCACGAAAAGCAATCAACACTTTCGAATTCCTATCGTAATACAGTTACGTATATATATGATATTCATTAGTCATATAATTTAACTTCACATTTTCTCTTTGAATATACGATCAACACATAAGCTAAGTTTTACCTAGCTACACAGTTATATAGAATATAATTTCTATCCTTAACGTTCCTTCTTTAGAGTTTAAACGCATTCTCATATTATATAAGATCTCAACAATTAGCAAACATGCTTGCATATTATTAATATCACATAAGACCACAATCAATACTAAATATATTTTATTTTAGCAAGTTACGGCATGTCCTTAAGTTAACCGTCAAAATCGGGTTCAAGTAACATCATATAATATCGCGTAGCATGTATTCATATTTAAAGGATACTTTCATGCTTGTATAACTTTTCCAAATCCAATCGTACATGGTATAGGTTCTTAAGTTAATACTTAAAGCCATTCAAGGACACGAACTCATATGGTCTAACACGATTGCTTTTAAACACATAAGATATTCATATAACTTGTATTAGTCATGCTCATGAGTACTCGTATTGCATATATGTAGCTAGCATTGTTATTATCTTGAAAACATGCTTTGTTCATGCTAAACTTTAATCACGGCAACTAATCATGGTATATATACATGCATGACACATGAATGAGTCTAAGAGTACTATCACATGTGTCCATAAATGTCAAATTCTAATTCTCGTCATAACATACCAACGTTCACGTTCAAAGCTTATACTTTGTTAGTATAGTTCATTAATAAGGTCTATCATGTTCATGCTTCCTTATGAAACCTACATATGTAAGTTAACATGCTTTTCATGTATTTCAAGGCCCTATAAACATGCTCGAAAAGTCAGAATGTATACATGCTTCATATATGTTAACGTCGTTTATGAAACTTTAAATTCGTTTCCAAACTATGTGTCGTTTGGTTAACCATGCATGCTAATATACTAAAACATGCTTACATTGCCTCATTAGGTTTATATATATGTATTAATCATGCTCCCATGCTTGTTTAAACAAAAATCAAACAATTGGTACATAACAGTTTTGTTGCAGAATGCAGAAAACTGAACACAGAGGCTGGCGCTGCGGCGCGGCAACAGTAGCTTAATACTGGCGCTGCGGCGCTAGTGGCGCTGCGTGCGGCGCTGCGGCGCGGGCTGCGGCGCGTGTGGCGCTGCGGCGCGGGCTGCGGCGCTGCGGCGTCGAGGCAGTTTTCTGCGGTTCAGACTGCAGCGAAAACCGACCCAAAACCTCCCATTTCATCGATTTCAACATACCCAGATATTAGACTTGTTTAACTTACTAACACATACATATATGCTTATATAACAGTCAATAGCAATTATCAATTCCCAATTTCATGAACTCTAACTAATTTACGAATTTCATGTATTTACAGAAATTGAAGAGGAACAATGGAAATGAAAGACTATTCAGTGGTTCCATCATGTGTGTATGTTCATATAACAATAATATAAGGGTTCTACAAACCAATCATGAACCAATTTGGCATAATCAAGAATTTCAACAAAACTCAGAGAACAACAATGGAGTTCTTTTGACAGAAAATGAAAATGAAGACACGAAGAGGATTTATACCTCTGTTATGGAGTAAGCTTGCTGATGCTACTATAGAAATTCCTTCTGAACTAAATAGACAATCACAGTATACTCTCTTCTCTTAGAAATATTTCAGCAATGAAATGAAGGTGCAGGGAGTTCCTTTATATAGAAGAATGAATACACAGTCCAAGCTTCTAACTCCCAAATCAAACTAACGGATTGTCAAATTGCATGAAGGTTATAGAATGGTAGGTATTTAGTTGTTAGAATCCATCATTAAAACCACTCCCTTGCTCATCATTGCTATAAGGCTATGGAAATTTACTGAGTTTAAGGAGAAGCAATAGGCTTAGGCCATAATGGCTGTGCACGTGAATGAGGGAAAGGAGAGCGACTATTATATTGGGACAAGCCAAGCAAATCTCAGCATTCTTACAAATGGACTATATGCTACACTTATGTTATATATTATATGTACTCTTAGGTTATAATTACAATGTTCTCCCCATAATGTAATAAATGCAATTTGAATACATATAATCTATGTACATTTTATCTTACCGATATAATACAATCGGATACTACCACATTACATTATATCATATATTATTAAATTGTATTACTCAACAATTATTTATAATAGATCCATGATACATTATTTTAATGTATATCCACACATCATTTGTCACCTACACATATCATAACATATAGTTACTATACATTTAATTCGCATGCTTGCACATATAATTTCTCATCTTATAAATTGAATATTAATTAATAATATACAAATATCCTACATCAATCAATATAATTGTTAACCTCCATAACAATTTAATTAACCTTTATATGATTAACTATCACTTTGATATAAATCTTATTATATTTATAAACACGTTGCTCATTATTATTATGTTTCTTGCAATAATAATCACATATTATTAATCAATCCTCATTAGTATTTTATAACAGTTAATTAATATTCTTCGATTAACAATTAATATAGATTAATTGTTCGCTTAAATTAATATAATCATTCTTATATTACGTCACTGTGCCACACAAGGCAATCAACGAGTTTATCACAAACTCCACCAATTTCTCAATTATTATAATTATTCAATTATATATAATTGAATTAATTCATCTCATAACACAAAATCATTTATATTCAAATAAATTCTCATTTCCATTAATATATTTATTTAATAATATATGGAAATTCTCGGGTATTACAAGTCTTCATGTTGAAAGACATTCTTATTTTTTTCATTGGTTGTCTCGAATTGTCAAAGAAATATGAGATTAGGAGTCCTATTTCTTCGTTTTAGTTTTATTGGCATCAAAACGAGAAATCTCCTGACTATCACGTTCAAAAAGATGCGCAAATCTCAAACAAGTTTACATTTAGAGAGACATTTATATTGTTTCATTGGTTCTGTAAAATTTTCAAAGAAAGGGGTGATTAGGAGTTCTATTACTTCGTTCTAGTTTTGATTAGCATCAAAAGGAGCAATCCTATAATTATCAGGCTCAAAATGATGCGTACAACAACTCACACAAGTCTTTATTTAGGGAGACCTTCTAATTATTTCATAGGTTCTCTCAAATTGTCAAATAATGAGGTGATTACGAGTCCTATTACTTCGTTCAAGTTAGATTGGCATCAAAAGGAGCAATCCCATGAATATCGCATTCAAAATGATAAGTACATCTCACACATAACTTCATTTAGGGAGACCTTCTTAATGTTTCATAGGTTTTTTAAAATTGTCAACGAAATAGGTGATTCGGAATCCTATTAGTTCGTTCTAATTTGATTAGCATCAAATGGAGAAATTGGTCTATTGCTTTCAAAACGATGCGTACATCTCACACAAGTCTTTATGTAGGTAGACCTTCTTATTGTTTCATTGGTTGTCTCAAATTGTCAAAGAAAATTAAGAGTCCTATTTCGTCGTTCTAGATTTATTTGCTTAAACAAGAGTCATATTTCGTCGTTCTAGATTCATATAGGGAGACATTTTTATTGTTTCATTAGATATGTTAAATTTTTGAGAAAATGGTGATTAAGAGTCCTATTACTTCATTCAATTTTGATTAGCAACAAAAGGAGTAATCACAAGACTATCACGTTAAAAACGATCACAAGTCTTCATTTAAGGAGACCTTCTAATTGTTTCATAGGTTCTCTGAAATTATCAAAGAATGAGGTGGTTACGAGTCCTATTTCTTCGTTTTAGTTTGATTGGCATAAAAAAGAGCAATCCCATTACTATCGCGTTCAAAATGATGCGCACATCTCACACAAGTCTTCATTTAGGGAGATATTTTTATTGTTTCAATGGTTCTCTCAATTTGTCAAAGAAAGAGGTGATTGGGATTCCTATTAGTTCGTTCTAGTTTGATTAGCATCAAAAGGATTAATCCAATGACTATCGCGTTCAAAACGATGCGTACATCTCACATAAGTCTTCATTTAGGGAGAGTTTTAATTGTTTCATTAATTCTCTCCAATTGTCAAAGAATTAGGTCATTACGAGTCCTATTTCTCCGTTCTAGTTAGATTGGAATCAAATGGAGCAATCCCATGACTATCGGGTTCAAAATAATGCGTACATCTCACACAATTCTTCTTTTAAGAAGACTTTCTAATTGTTTCATTGGTTCTCTAAAATTGTCATAGAAAGAGGTGATTATGAGTCCTATTAGTTCGTTCTAGTTTGATTAGCATCAAAAGGAGCAATCCAATGACTATCACGTTCAAAACGATGCGTACATCTCACACAAGTCTTTTTTTTTTGGAGATCTTTTAATTGTTTTATTGGTTCTCTAAAATTGTCGAAGAAAGAGGTGATTAGGAGTCCTATTACTTCGTTCTAGTTTGATTAGCCTTAAAAGGAGCAATCTCATGGCTATCGCGTTTAAAACGATGCGTACATCTCTAACAAGTCTTCACGTTGGAAGACCTTCTAATTTTTTTTATTGGTTGTCTCAAACTGTCAAATACATAGGAGATTAGGAGTCTTATTTCTTCGTTTTAGTTTTTTTGGCAACAAAACGAGCAATCTCATGACTATCACGTTCAATACGATGCACAAAAATCTCAAACATGTCTTCATTTAGGGAGATATTTTTATTGTTTCATTGGTTCTGTCAAATTGTTAAAGAAAGGGGTGATTAGTAGTTCTATTACTTCGTTCTTGTTTGATTAGCATCAAAAGGAGCAATCCTATGATTATCACGTTCAAAACAATGCGAAGAACAACTCACACAAGTCTTCAGTTAGGGAGACCTTCTAATTGTTTCATAGGATCTCTCAAATTGTCAAACAATGAGGTGATTACGAGTCCTATTACTTCGTTCAAGTTAGATTGGAATCAAAAGGAGCAATCCCATGAGTATCACATTCGAAAAGATACGTACATCTCACACAGGACTCCATTTAAGGAGACCTTCTTATTGTTTCATTGGTTCTCTAAAATTTTCAAAGAAATAGGTAATTAGGAATCTTATTAGTTTGTTCTAGTTTGATTAGCATCAAAAGGAGTAATTCCATGGCTATCGCTTTCAAAACGATGCGTACATCTCACACAAGTCTTCATGTAGGTAGACCTTCTTATTATTTCGTTGGTTGTCTGAAATTGTCAAAGAAAGTTAAGAGTTTTATTTCGCCGTTCTAGATTTATTTTCATTAACAGGAGCAATGCCATAACAATCCCGTTTAAAATGATGCGTACATCTCACACAAGTCTTCATATAGGGAGACATTTTTATTGTTTTATTGGATCTGTTAATTTGTTAAAGAAAATGGTGATTAAGAGTTCAATTACTTCATTCAAGTTTGATTAGCATCAAAAGGAGCAATCACATGACTATCATGTTAAAAATGATGCCTACATCTCACACAAGTCTTCATTGAAGGAGACCTTCTAATTGTTTCATAGGTTCTCTCAAATTGTCAAAGAATGAGGTTGTAACGAGTACTATTTCTTCAAATTTTTTTTGCTAATTCAAGCTAAAATCTTAACATTCTTGCCTTAGGCAAGAATGGAGGAGCAATCCCATGACTATCACATCCGAAACGATACGTACGTCTCACACATGACTTCGTTTACGGAGACCTTATTGTTTCATTGGTTTTCTAAAATTGTCAAAGAAATAGGTGATTAGAAATCTTATTAGTTCGTTCTAGTTTGATTAGCATTAAAAGGAATAATTCCATGGCTATTGCTTTCAAAACGATGCGTACATCTCACACAAGTCTTCATGTAGGTAGACCTTCTTATTGTTTCATTGGTTGTCTCAAATTATCAAAGAAAGTTAAGAGTCCTATTTGGTCGTTCTAAATTTATTTGCATTAATAGGAGCAATGTCATAACTATCCAGTTGAAAATGATGCGTACATCTCACACAAGTCTTCATATAGGAAGGCATTTTTATTGTTTCCTTGGATCTGTTAAATTGTTGAAGAAAAAGGTGATTAAGAGTCCTATAACTTTGTTCAAGTTTGTTTAGCATCAAATGGAGCAATCACATGACTATTACGTTAAAAACGATGCGTACATCTCACACTAGCCTTCATTTAAGGAGACCTTCTAGTTATTTCATAGGTTCTCTCAAATTGTCAAAGAATGAGGTGGTTACGAGTCCTATTTCTGCGTTCTGGTTTGATTGGCATCAAATAGAGCAATCCCATTACTATCGCATTCAAAATGATGCGCACATCTCACACAAGTCTTCATTTAGGAAGATATTTTTATTGTTTCATTTGTTCTCAAAATTTGTCAAAGAAAGAGGTGGTTAGGATTCTTATTAGTTCGTTCTAGTTTGATTAGCATCAAAAGGATTAATCACATGACTATCGCATTCAAAACGATGCGTACATCTCACATAAGTCTTCATTTAGGGAGAGCTTCTAATTGTTTCATTGGTTCTCTCCAATTGTCAAAGAATGAGGTGATTACTAGTCTTATTTCTCCATTCTAGTTAGATTGGAATCAAAAGGAACAATCCCATGACTATCACGCTTAAAACGATGCGTACATCTCACACAAGTCTTCTTTTATGGAGACCTTTTAATTGTTTCATTGGTTCTCTAAAATTGTCAAAGAAAGAGGTGGATTAGGAGTCCTATTACTTCGTTCTAGTTTGATTAGCATTAAAAGGAGAAATCCCATGGCTATCGCGTTCAAACGATGCGTACATCTCTCACAAGTCTTCATGTTGGAAGACATTCGTATTTTTTTCATTGGTTGTCGGAAATTGTCAAAGAAATAGGAGATTAGGAGTCTTATTTCTTCTTTTTAGTTTTATTGGCAACAAAACGAGTAATCTCATGACTATCATGTTCAAAACGATGCGCAAATCTCAAACAATTCTTCATTTAGGGAGACATTTTTATTATTTATTTATTTTTTTACTTTTTTTTTGATAATGTGGAGTATCCGACCCGCGAGTCGATTAAATCTCCCCAGCCCGATACCATAGCGGTTTGCTACCCGGCTTGCTCCTTAGAGAATACTGTGGCCACCATGGGGCTTTTTACAGCCTTAACATTGTTGCAAGTGGGACTCGAACCTAGGATGTCCGGGTTTTGGTTCTGTTAAATTGTCAAAGAAAGGGTGATTAAGAGTTTTATTACTTCGTTCTTGTTTCATTAGCATCAAAAGGAGCAATTCTATGATTATCACATTCAAAACGATGCGTACAACAACTCACACAAGTCTACATTTAGGGAGACCTTCAAATTTTTTTATAGGTTTTCTCAAATTATCAAAGAATGAGGTGATTACGAGTTCTATTACTACGTTCAAGTTAAATTGGCATCAAAAGGAGCAATCCCATAACTATCGCATTCGAAACGATACGTACATCTCACACAGTACTTCATTCACCTTCTTATTGTTTCATTAGTTTTCTAAAATTATCAAAAAAAATAGGTGATTAAGAACTCTATTAGTTTGTTCTAGTTTGATTAGCATTAAAAGGAGTAATTCCATGGCTATCGCTTTCAAAACAATGCGTACATCTCACACAAGTCTTCATTTAGGTAGACCTTCTTATTGTTTTATTGGTTGTCTCAAATATTCAAAAAAATAGGTGATTAGGAACCCTATTAGTTTGTTCTAGTTTGATTAGCATTAAAAGGAGTAATTCCATGGCTATCGCTTTCAAAACGATGCGTACATCTCACACAAGTCTTCATGTAGGTAGACCTTCTTATTGTTTCATTGGTTGTCTCAAATTGTCAAAGAAAGTTAAGAGTCCTATTTGGTCGTTCTAGATTTATTTGCATTAACAGGAGCAATGCCATAACTATCCCGTTTAAAATGATGCATTATCTCACACAAGTCTTCATATAGGGAGATATTTTTGTTGTTTCATTAGATCTGTTAA
Organism: Panax stipuleanatus; assembly: GCA_020205555.1. Lineage (NCBI taxonomy): Eukaryota > Viridiplantae > Streptophyta > Magnoliopsida > Apiales > Araliaceae > Panax > Panax stipuleanatus. The sequence goes on along the minus strand of CM035124.1, from coordinate 101,666,348 downwards.
ATTATTGGAGAAAAAGGTGATTAAGAGTCCTATTACTTCGTTCAAGTTTGATTAGCATCAAAAGTAGCAAATCACATGACTATCATGTTAAAAATGATGTGTACATCCCACACAAATTTTAATTTAAGGAGACCTTCTAATTGTTTCATAGGTTCTCTCAAATTGTCAAAGAATGAGGTGGTTACGAGTCCTATTTCTTCGTTCTAGTTTGATTGGCATCAAAAGGAGCAATCCCATTACTATCACGTTCAAAATGATGCGCACATCTCACACAAGTCTTCATTTAGGGAGATATTTGTATTGTTTCATTGGTTCTCTCAATTTGTCAAAGAAAGAGGTGATTAGGATTCCTACTAGTTCGTTCTAGTTTCATTAACATCAAAAGGATTAATCACATAACTATCGCGTTCAAAACTATGCGTACATCTCACATAAGTCTTCATTTAGGAAGAGCTTCTAATTGTTTCATTGGTTCTCTCCAATTGTCAAAGAATGAGGTGATTACGAATCTTATTTCTCCGTTCTAGTTAGATTGGAATCAAAAGGGGCAATCTCATGACTATCGCGTTCAAAACGATGCGTACATCACACACAAGTTTTATTTTAGGAAAACCTTATAATTGTTTCATTGGTTCTCTAAAATTGTCACGAAAAGTGGTGATTATGAGTCCTATTAGTTCGTTCTAGTTTGATTAGCATCAAAAGGAGCAATCCCATGACTATCACGTTCAAAACGATGCGTACATCTCACACAAGTCTTCTTTTATGGAGACCTTTTAATTGTTTCATTGGTTCTATAAAATTATCGAAGAAAGAGGTGATTAGAAGTCATATTACTTCGTTATAGTTTGATTAGCATCAAAAGGAGCAATCCAATGGCTATCGCGTTCAAAATGATGCGTACATCTCTCACAAGTCTTCATGTTGAAAGACCTTCTTATTTTTTTCATTGGTTGTCTCAAATTGTCAAAGAAATATGAGATTAGGAGTCTTATTTCTTCGTTTTATTTTTATTGGCAACAAAACGAGCAATCTCATGACTATCACGTTCAAAATGATGCGTAAATCTCAAACAAGTCTTAATTTAGGGAGACATTGTTATTGTTTCATTGGTTCTGTCAAATTGTCAAAGAAAGGGGTGATTAGAAGTTCTATTACTTTGTTCTTGTTTCATTAGCATCAAAAGGAGCAATTCTATAATTATCACGTTCAAAATGATGCGTACAACAACTCACACAAGTCTTCATTTAGGGAGACCTTCTAATTGTTTTATAGGTTTTCTCAAATTGTCAAAGAATGAGGTGATTACGAGTCCTATTACTTCGTTCAAGTTAGATTGGCATCAAATGGAGCAATCCTATAACTATCGCATTCGAAATGATACGTGCATCTCACACAGGATTTCATTTAGGGAGACCTTCTTATTGTTTCATTGGTTTTCTAAAATTGTCATAGAAATAGGTGATTAGAAATCCTATTAGTTTGTTCTAGTTTGATTAGCATTAAAAGGAGTAATTCCATGGCTATTGCTTTCAAAACGATGCGTACATCTCACCCAAGTCTTCATGTTGGTAGACCTTCTTATTGTTTCATTGGTTGTCTCAAATTGTCAAAGAAAGTTAAGAGTCCTATTTGGTCATTCTAGATTTATTTGCATTAACAGGAGCAATGCCATAACTGTCCCGTTTAAAATGATGCGTACATCTCACACAAGTCTTCATCTAAGGAGACATTTTTGTTGTTTCATTGGATTTGTTAAATTGTTGAAGGAAAAGGTAATTAAGAGTCCTATTACTTCGTTCAGGATTGATTAGCTTCAAAAGGAGCAATCACATGACTATCACGTTAAAAACGATACGTACATCTCACACAAGTCTTCATTTATGGAGACCTTCTAATTGTTTCATAGGTTCTCTCAAATTGTCAAAGAATGAGGTGGTTACGAGTTCTATTTCTTCGTTCTAGTTTGATTGGCATCAAAAGGAGCAATCCTGTGACTATCTCATTCGAAACGATACGTGCATCTCACATAGGACTTCATTTAAGGAGACATTCTTATTGTTTCATTGGTTTTCTAAAATTGTGAAAGAAATAGGTGATTAGGAATCCTATTAGTTTGTTCTAGTTTGATTTGCATTAAAAGGAGTAATTCCATGGCTATCGCTTTCAAAACGATGCATACATCTCACACAAGTCTTCATGTAGGTAGACCTTCTTATTGTTTCATTAGCTGTCTCAAATTGTCAAAGAAAGTTAAGAGTTAGGATTTGGTCGTTCTAGATTTATTTACATTAACAGGAGCAATGCCATAACTATCCCGTTTAAAATGATGCGTACATCTCACACAAGTCTTCATATAGGGAGACATTTTTGTTGTTTCATTGGATCTGTTAAACTGTTGAAGAAAAAGGTGATTAAGAGTCCTATTACTTCATTCAAGATTGATTAGCATCAAAAGGAGCAATCACATAACTATCACGTTAAAAACGATGCTTACATCTCACACAAGTCTTCATTTAAGGAGACCTTCTAATTGTTTCATAGGTTCTCTCAAATTGTCAAAGAATGAGGTGGTTATGAGTCCTATTTATTCGTTCTAGTTTGATTGGCATCAAATGGAGCAATCCTGTGACTATCTCATTCGAAACAATACGTGCATCTCACACAGGACTTCATTTAGGGAGACCTTCTTATTGTTTCATTGGTTTTCTAAAATTGTCAAAGAAATAGGTGATTAGGAATCCTATTAGTTTGTTCTAGTTTGATTAGAATTAAAAGGAGTAATTCTATGGCTATCGCTTTCAAAACGATGCGTACATCTCACATAAGTCTTCATGTAGGTAGACCTTCTTATTGTTTCATTGGTTGTCTCAAATTGTCAAAGAAAGTTAAGAGTTAGGATTTGGACTATCTAGATTATTTGCATTAACAGGAGCAATGCCATAAATATCACGTTTAAAATGATGCGTACATCTCCACAAGTCTTCATACGGGAGATATTTTTGGTGTTTCATTGGACCTGTTAAATTTTTGAAGAAAAGGCGATTAAGAGTCCTCTTACTTCATTCAAGATTGATTACCATCATAAGGAGCAATCACATGACTATCACGTTAAAAACGATGCATCCATCTCACACAAGTCTTCATTTAAGGAGACCTTCTAATTGTTTCATAGGTTCTCTCAAATTGTCAAAGAATGAGGTGGTTACGAGACCCTATTTTTTTGTTCTAGTTTGATTGGCATCAAAGGAGCAATCCCATTATTATCGCGTT